>ML782287.1:115299-168979 GCA_009831015.1 Picea engelmannii
ATATATATATATATATATATATATATATATATATATATATATATATATATATATATATATATATATATATATATATATATATATATATATATATATAAAAACCATGGGGGCGGTGTTGGGCATTGCCCTTGAGGGCCAGGTCTAGTGAGCGCCCACGGGACCAGGACCTTGCCATATATATATATATATATATAAACAATGTTTTTTTTGGATTTTTTATACTACTTTATATTTTTTTATCTTTTGGGGTTTTTTTTTCTTAAGTTTTTCTTTAAATTTTTTAATTATATAAATTTGTTTTTTAATTTTTTTATTATTTTTCATTTCAATTCTTTTATTTTTCTTAGTTTTTTAAGTTTTTAATTTATCAAAAAAAAATATATATTTTTGCTAAATATTTAAAAATAGTGTTATTTAACTACAATGATTTTCTATGTATTGAAGTAAATGTAAAAAAATGTGTTAAAAATGATATTTTCCACTATATTTAAAAAAGTATGGAACCATAACTTAATTGAGATCGAAAATATTATTTTCAAAAAAGTAAATGGTAAAAAATATTTTAAGATTGAAATAAGCATGGAAAAATTACTAAAAACATTGTTGAAAAAACAAAATTTAAAATAGATGAAAAAACAAGAATTAAAAAAAAATAAAGTGGAAACATTATAAATCAGAAAGTTTAAAATATCAAAAAATCACCTAAAAGGGGAGGGGGGGTGCTACCGATAGCACCATTTTTAAAAACGGGGTAAAAAATGTGACCCCCCAAAAAACGAAAACTGTGTAGAGTTCTCGTTAAGTTGGTAACTATGTTGAAGAACAATTAAACATTATATGGCATTAATGGTTATAAGTTTTTGTGATCACAGTCCAAATTAAATGATTTCATAAAACTAAAGTTAAACATTTTATGGCAACTCTAAATTCCAATGAGTGATACATCTCAAATTTAATTTAAAAACGGAGAAATCATTAGGGTACTCATAATACATTTTATAGATCAAACAAAAGCATCAGCATGATATTATAAATCATAATATACATGTGTATTATATTGTTTATAGTGCACCAGTGTTATTGAAAGAACATCGGTGCGGTTGTTATGTAAAAATGCACTGACAAACAATTTAATTGAGAAAGTACGTATGCAAACCTCTACAATTAAAGTTTTGCAGAGATTGTACTCTGTGGAGGAAATCACTCTTCGTCGTCTCTCATAATTTAGCACACGGACACGATCTTCTGCCACTCCCTTAGTGCTCTGACTCACATCTCCTCCTCCACGAGCCGCTCAACTTTCTCCAAGATATTTTCCTCGTCATTCCTGTATAAGACATAATAACTAGCATCAATTCATTTGTAAATATCATACCTATACCTCCTCTTCTTTGCCTCAAGGAGATTATCTAATAGCTCTTCGACGTCAAGGAGGAATTTCAAAGCCCCAAAGTATCTGTGATCGGGTCCCTTACTGATGGAATTGGGCACATAAACTTCATTCACTTCCTATTCTTTCATCTTAGCCTCTACTTTGGCATAACTAGGACTATCAAGCTCTACGATCAGAGCTTCCCAGTGCCCCTTTTTCCTTATCAGCAAGAAAGGAACCCTGGTGGATGTCTTAATTATAATACTCTATCAACCTCAAGAATGACCTAAGGCCCATATTGTATATTTAATAGAAGTTAAGAAGCACATTTGAAAAAAAATTGATGATCCATAAGCTTCACGAGCATGCCTTATTGTTGAATATCAAACATTTCCTTAGCCTCAAAATGCTCCTCCATGAGATCCTCACTTGTTTATTTACTAATAAGCTCTTGTTTCTTCTTATCCACAATCATGCGCTCAATCTCTTTTTCATCCGGAAGGGGCACATGGGAAAAAAAATCTCGCTCTCTTTGTTTTTGGTTTCCCTTGCCCTGCTCTTTGATTTCTTCAGCCACATCCTCCTCTTCCTCAAACAGGACCGGCTTAATGGAAGCGACCTCCCCGCTCTTGAAATTCAACCTGGCCTCCCTCTTGACAGACTCGATCCTCTACCACTTTCTCAACACTCTAGCCTACATCTCCTCCTCCACAGGCCGCTCAACTTTATCTAAGTTACCATCCTTGTCATCCTTATATCCATAATCACTTGCATCAATTCGCTTGTAAATAGCATAACTAGACCTCCTCTTCTTCGCCTCAGGGGGCACATCGAATATATCTAAGGATGTCGAGAAGGAATTTTCTAGCCCCACTTGTACAATTGGTTGATTAAATATGGTATGTTACAATCTTCCAGCAACCAATTGTACAAATGGGGCTGCAAAATTCCTCCCCGACGTCAAAGAGCTATTCGATAAGCCCCCCAAGGTGAAGAAGAGGAGGTGTAGGTATGATATTTACAAGTGAATTGATGCTATTTATTATGGATATAGGGATGACAATGATGGCATATTCTAGAAATTCGAGTGGCCCATAGAGGAGGAGATGTGGGCCAAAGTGCTAAGGGAGTGGAAAAGGATCAAGTCTATAAATAAGGAGGCCAAGTTAATGGTCAACAGCAGTGAGGTCATTATTGTTAAGTCGGTATTGTTAGAGGAAGAGGAGGTTGTGGCAGAAGAAATGGGAGAGTAGGACAAGGAAAACCATCAACAGAGAGAGAGAGAGAGATTTTGTTTCCCATGTGTCGCTTCCATATGAGAAAGTGATCAAGCACATGGTTGTGGAGAAGAATAAAAAGGATATTCTTAGTAAATACACAAGTGAAGATCTCATGGAGGAGTAGGGAAAGGCTAAGGCGATTCTTAATATTCACCGACAAGTCATGCTAGTGAAGCTTATGGATCATTAGTTTTCTTCTAAATGTGCTTCTAAACTTTTATTAGATATACAATATGGGCCTTAGGTCATTCTTGAGGTTAAGAGAGTATTATAATTAATACATCCATCAAGTTTCATTTCCTATTGATCAAGAAAAAGGGGCACTGGGAAGCTTTGATTGTATAGCTTGGAAGTCCTAATTATGCCAAAGTAGGGGCCAAGATGATAGACTTGGAATGGAACGAAGTTGATGTGCCTGGTGCCACCAGAAAGGGCCCCAATTACATACACTTTAGGGCTATGAAATTCCTCTCCGACCTCAAAGAGTTATTGGATAAGCCCCCTCGAGGTGAATAAGAGGAGGTCTAGGTATGATATTTACAAGTGAATATATACCAATTCATATTATGGCTATAGGAATGATGAGGACGGTAACTTAGAGAAAGTCAAGCGGCTCGTCGAGGAGGAGATGTGAGAGAGAGTGTTGAGGGAGTGGCAAAGGATCAAGTTTGTGCACTAAAGTATGAGAACCATTGAAGAGTGATATCCATTTTTACTCCACAAAGAAAAAATTACAAAAAATTTAATTATGGAGGTTTTCATACGTATATTGTGAATTAAATTGTTTTTCTTCTAGTTGTTTCTCATGCGCTTGTCATCCTCGTCATCTCTTATTCACATAAAATTATTTCTAAGCGCGCGCACACACACACACACACACACACACACACACACACACACATATATATATATATATCAAATTGAAATTATAGAACACACCCATATATAACTATTTTGTATTTATCAAAAACTGAAATTAATTTATGTTTGAAAAAAAAGTGGAAAAGTAACCAGTGTTATTAAAATAGATAATACACACTTTGATCTATGCAATATATCAGATACAAAGCACCACTAAACAGTGCAATAATCCTAATGCATTAGTACTCCATGGTTATTTGAGCACTGATATGTATTCTAGCGGTGTGTTCTATTCTCTAACACACTAGTAACAGGGTGTCCCAAAAAACGCATTATTGTTCCATTTTACCTATGTTTTGTGTGACATTGTGCGATTGGTTCTACATGACACACTGCATTGTTAAAATTTAATAAACTAGGTGGTGTGGTTTGTAATATGGAAAGCACGGATGCTCCAAGTTCCTTGGAGCGCCGACGTTTTTTAGCTGTTTGTTTTCTTCTAAGAGACATCAGTAACGGGGCGTTCTATAAGACATGATGATAAATTCTTAAATACTTAGTTTGGTTCCACATTGTGAACCATGTTGATGTGTCTTGTGTATCTTCTCACACCGCTAGGTTAAATTTGCTATGATGAAAACTTGGAAGTTTGGTTGGTTAAGTGGAACGCATCGAGGTTCCACTTTTCTTGAAGCGCTGTAACATACCCATATTTTAAAAATACAAAAATATTAAAATATTGTTAAAAAATAAATAAAAATAATTGTTGCAAAGCCACTTTTCATTGTCATTTGTAGTTAAAATTTTGGTTGTATGTGTGTAGGTATTTTTGATCTCCAATTCACTGAACCATTTCTCTTCCACAATTAAATGACTATTGTGCACATACATATGCTAAATCAATTTTCATCAAATACTCATTGTCTCACATTGCTTCCCAATGCTTTCGCCTACTTGCACTATTGATAAGCAAACTAATTAGCAATCAACATAATATATTTACTCTTACTTCCAGAACTTTGCTTACAATACTAGATTTGCATTGGCATTTCATGTCTTAATGGCTCAACAAAGCTTGATAAGAAGAAGTGTTTGTCATACTTTTAAATGGATTCATATTTCTACTTGTCTTGAATCCAATGCAACTAGAATTCTTAAGTGTGTTGGGATTCTCTAAGAAAAGACTTGTATATAGTTTATACCAACCATATTTCATGTCTACAATAGTTCATGCAGATGCCAACAAGATTCACAATTACCATTATTGCAATAGTGGATCACGTTTACAATAGTTCATGCATATGTCAACACAAAGAACCAATCTGCAAATGCTTTCAGTAGATACTGCAGAATCATGAATATGTATCCCACTACCATAGCTGCAAGTGCTACCAATAGCTATCAAAGATTCCAATGATGGACTCACAAAAAACATCAATGTCTCACTTTCCATCAAGACAATGAAATTCACAAATTTTTTTAATGGAAAATAATTAAAAGCGGAGATAAGGGTTGTTGTCATGGAATTTCTCTTTCCTCCCGTTGAAAAATTTCAACTCGAGGCATATAGCCTTTGATGATTTAGCCACCAACCATAGGAACCATGGCATGTTGTTGTGGCTTCCTTGGCAATTTTAGCCTTGGTTTCTATGGCCCATGAAATTGATAGCATGGTTTCTACAACCATGGCTTTGCATCATGCATAACTGCTACAAAAATAATTCAAAGTGTTAGGAAAACCTTTCTCAAGGTAATTAAATTTCTAAGAACCATTTATTATTGGGTTTCCAAAAATAGTTTCTTGCTTGAATAAAAAAAAGAAATGAAATAACTCAAGTCACACAATTACATTCACATATAAATCTAGAGAAAATAAAATTCCACAACTTTGCATTTTAATCCATTTCACAACCATTTTCTATTCAAACTCTGCATGCATGAGATAACCAGAAGTCAGATTGAAGAGAGCGCGAGATATTTCCCAAAAAATACAAAGATTTACCATTAACCCAGTTGTCCATTACAATGTGAAGAGAGGGCTCTACCCCATTTTGGTTTTCTTAGCATGCTCCGCCCATTAACAACCAACAAGAGGGATTTTTCCCTTTCTTATAATTTTGTTTCTAAGGCAGTGAGTGAGTATTTTGTTACCATTTCAATTTCTAAGAAAGTATGGCATCATCGAAGGTTGGGATGTTGATTACAGAGGTAGGGTTTCAAATTTTACTCCTTGACCTACTATTGTCATTGCTTAAAGAGAGAATCTCATGCAAAAGTACCATTCTATGTTCCATCTATTCCCTATACTTCTTAGAAGACAACTTGACAAGGACCTTGGATAGATCCCACTAAATTGTTCTCTCTGTGTTTTGATTAATATACAGTAGGTGGGTAAACAATCAAGAATCGGATCAAGAGGATATTGGGCATGAAGCTAATAGGAAAATAATTTCAAAATGCCAAAATGTTTACTTTCTCAAGCAAAGGACCATGGAATCTTAATGGAGAAACCTCTACCAGCAATCAAGAGGACTCCAATTTTACACCAATGATTATTCTGGAAGTTGTCAACAAAAAAAACATTGTCCTTGAAGAATATAAAAGAAAAAATACTTGAAATATACATTGTTGGTCAAACTGCTTGTCAACTTAAGTCACAACCAGAGGCTATACAATAAATGGATTGTATCTTTAATTATGAGGATGAATCTCTTATGGAAAGCTACAGATATTTTAAATATCCAGTAATGTACCAACTATTTTTTTTTTTTAAATAGATATATCTATGAAGATGGGGCTTTCTATATGACAAAAGAGAAAAAAAAACAATCTAAACGTACAAGCAATATCCTTGTCACCAAGTCCCTTCAAACAACCAGTAATATCTTTACAGGATGAGGAAATTCAATTGTCAATGCTAGTAGAGTGTTAGTTAATGACATGAGAAATTCAATATTCTCCTTAACAATATTCAAGGGCTCAACATCAACAAAGTGAATCAAGTGTATCTTTCAACCTACTTACAAGTTCATTCCCCCAAAAAATTGAAAACGAATATTATCATGGCAAAAGTTACCATACGTTCTACTTGACTTAGTATCACCTTAAGAGACAAACCTGAGATATCACACTCAACCTCTTTGTGAAAAATATGGAAGGGCCAAAACTAAATCTTCAAGTATACATCTCTTGATGGAAATTGTCATTTTTTGCCTTATATGATATATACACATTATTTGTTATCGTCAAATGCATGGAAAGTGTTGCAATTTTGCTAAGGTTTCAATGAAATTTCTATAAAATTTCACAACTACATGGGATATTTGTTATGCCACATCACTTTATGGGGTTGATCACTCCATAATTATATTCCTTGAACTTTGATCTTTCTCCAACCCATTTTATGATATCTCATGCCTACGGAATGTTGACTTGTGTTGGGAAAAATATACTCTTCTCCAAATTTAGAAAAAAAAATTGGTCTTGCACTTTCTCACTCAAAACTTGGAAATGAATAAATGTTTCTCCTAAGTTATGTTATGAACCATAATATCATCCAAACAATTTACAATAAAATTACCAATCAGTGGGAAAATGTTTCTTTCATTAGCTGCATAAAGGTACTAAGAGCACGGACGAGACCTAATGGTATCAACATATTAAAAATCAACCAAGGCTACTGAAATTGATTTTTATGGTATTCAAATTTCAAGATCTTGTACTCACAATAACATGAATGCCACAAATTCTAAAACCATACTCACTAAATGGAACATCTGGCTTAGTTTAAAACGGTGTTATAATAACATAACAATGCCCAAGTCTCATACAAAAGTGCCCAGATTCAAAACATGGCTATAATACTATATTCTACAGGAAATCCCTATTATAAGAATTTAAATTAAAGCATCACAGTCTTATA
Organism: Picea engelmannii; assembly: GCA_009831015.1. Lineage (NCBI taxonomy): Eukaryota > Viridiplantae > Streptophyta > Pinopsida > Pinales > Pinaceae > Picea > Picea engelmannii. Next base: position 122,735 of record ML782287.1, read on the forward strand.
CGCAAAATAGATATAAATTTCAACAAAAATGAACCCAACATTAAACCATAATAGATCTTAAAATCAATATGCATAGGAAGAGGTAACTTATATGTTCCAAGTTGCAGACCAACCACTGGTTGAGTAAGCTATTTCCACCCAACCATAGGAAAATCCAAAGTGGATGCCACTCCTTAGCCGAACTATGATACCACCAGGGAGAAGTAGGGATAATTAACTCTGAAATTTGGACTATAATTGACGTTTACCTATGCATATTTCTTGATGATATATTAGTCGTATGGCACCCACATACCTGCCCCACACAACACAATGAGTATTTCCTTCTCTATTGTTCAGTACCTCATAAATTACTCACTCTCGTGCTATTCAGTGTGTGCATATAAGGTCTAGACTGTGTCCCAAGTTTCAACAGAGTTTTCCATGTTTTCTTGGCTTCTTCTCAAGTCTACTAGCTTCCATTCATGGCTAGTTGGTCTATAATGTTTTTAGCTCTCTTTCTCCCATGTTTAATCTCTCCAAACTCTTGTTTAATCTCTCCAAACTCTTATTTATCATTGTCCCCAATATCCTTCCTCCCTCCATTCGAATTTTCCTCATGCATAGTGGATGGAGAGTTCAAATTCAACTTCTCCTCCTAATTTCAAGAATGTAGGGGAGACAATTTGCTAAAATTTAGGATTTGTGGCTTAGATTGAGGAGTTGGTTTCCTCCACTCCTATTAACTCGTTTTTTCATTGAATTCCAAATTTGAAAATGGGTGAGAATTCAATATAGCATAAGGTAGGTGACTTAGGCATAAACCCCCCTTTAGACCCCCTCACCTTTCCCCTCTTGTGGTACCATAGCCCCTATAGGCGCTCAAGCTCAGCTGATTTTGGCATTCATCTTTATCAACTGTAAAACAAAAATACGTACAATATTCACATTACCATGGTTTATATAACCCATGGGGGTAATGTACCAAAGTTATAAAGTAATCATACAAAGTATTTAAGCATTTATTTATAAATAATTCGAGTAAAAATTGGGATATTACATCCCCTCCCCCTTGGAATAACATCGTCCTCAGTGTTATTTATTGCAACAGTTTCATGTCATCATTCTTCATCTATACTTGCGATGTCATCTTCTACATTGTCTTGGTACACCTTCAAACTTTAGCATTCCATCATATGTCTACATCAGTCATCAATGTAAGCATTTATAACCTATCCATTTCTAATCATTAAGTATTCCATCAACATGAATTTCCAATCTGTCAATATTATGTTCATAATTGAAGCATATATATATATATATATATATATATATATATATATATATATATATATATATATATATATATATATATATATATATATTCATACCACAAGATAAATGATGCAGAAGCATCGCCTTCAAAGTCAAAAATGCAAGCATGGAGGCAGGGACGCGACATCTCAGCATGACATAATTTCAAATCGGAAATTAACTCTGAATTAAATCGAGTTGTTGAGATATTTTGTAAACAACATTTTAAAAATGTAACTTGTTTATAAAGTCATGAAGGACTGTAAGAGGTTGTAGATATGGAGTGTTGACTCTTATCTAGCAATAACTATTAGTTAATGTAATAGAGGAGGTTAGGTGAGAGAGGACAAGCTCGTAGAGCCTCTCTTTTGAAAAGAGATCTTGTATCAGATTTCATGAGAGTTAGGAGACTAGAGAGAGAGATATTAGGGCAGAGAGGTCTTAGAAGAAGAAGAACTCGGGATAGAGTTAGAATACAAGAAATAACTGAGACTCTATCATAGTCCAATCTATGTACATATTTGTAAACAGACATTCATATTAATATGAAGAAAAGCAGTTTTTCCTGCACACAACGTGTTTATGAATTATTTTTATTCTGTGAATTTTATCTGTGTGTTAATGTGTTGTAGATGTATGATAGGTTTCATCCAAAGTCGGTAGATAAATTTATTTATCTTTGATTGAGTTTGAAGTATCATTCAGTGTTCTTTAGGTTGTGCAAGGAGTGCACACCAGAACATTTGAAGTTATGTAGCCAGCACAAGGAATGTGCAACTGAACTCTATGGAGTCAGGAAAGAACGTGTCGGGAGGGCGCACCATAGAGATAAGGACTCAAGGAGGAACCTCAAGTTTATTGACTACCTTAGAGGAGGAATATTTTCAAAGAAGGCACAGAGAGGCAGAGTTACTGAACACTCTGTAAGGAAGATATCTGAAAGGTGTGCATCGAACAAGGAGAACACCAGGAGGGCGAGAAAAATTTATTTTCAAGAAAGCCTTCGGATCTGAGTTTGAAAAAATCCCATAAATGAAAGGAGTTCATGGAAGATCGAAATCTTCAAGGAGATCAAGCTCAGAATAAATAACGCAAGGCGTGCGTGGGTGATGAACTTATTCCAAGTCCTAAATCTCATAAGAGATAGTGTTTTCAAATGCATAGGTGAGACCCAGAGGACAGGTTCGTGGGAGAAAGTTCAAAGGCCAAAAAGATTTTAACACTGACAAAATATTCCAATTCGAGAGAAGGTGGAAGCTCAGGAGGAGGAGCAACAACAACCATCGGATTGGTAGTAAGGAGAATCCTGGTCTGTTGGATCAGTTCCTAGAGAACAAGGATAGCGCAGGAGAAGAGAACAAATCCCACCCATTTGGATCTGAGCACAGAGCGATAAAAACCATCAGATTTGATTGTAAGGAGGAGTATGGACCTTTAGATCAATGCCTAGAAAACAAAGGAAGCACAAAGAAGAAGAACAGATCTCCAGCATTGGATCTGAGTGCATAGGGTCATCATTCGTCTGATCAAGGTGAAGTGCACGGGTTTCAACCCTTGTGTACATAGGGAGACTGGTCAAAGTTTGAGGATTGAGATTGTTGAAGGCTGAAGAGATAGAGAGCCGAAGTATAATATCAACCATTCGATCAGTCGAAGGAGATTTGAACCAATAGATCGTCCGAAGGGAATCTCGAACGTCGGATCGGCCAAGAGAATCTGGACCGTCAAATATTGTGAGTTCAGGAGGAGGCAAGTTTGAGACTTGAAACTCCCAAAGCGTGAATAATAGAAGAGTCAAGAGCCATCGATATGCGAGGGGACACTTGTCAAAAGATCGCGAGCTTTGGGAAAATTGTATTGAACCTCTAATTTGATATTTGAGATTTGTGAAGCCTGGAGAGCTGAAGCAGATCCAAGTCGTCAAATCACCCAAAGTGAATCTGAGTCATCGGATCAGGAGAGGAGACATGACGAATATCTGAGCACTCCGGGTAAAGTTCTGGAGCGATTTATAGCCATCAGATGCAGGGGAGATGTGGAGAAAATCCATGTACTCTGGGGAAAGTCCCGAAGTAAACCTTAGTCATTGATCCGAAGAGGACACACGTCAGTGGATTATAGCCTCTGGATAGAAATCATTGGAGGAAGGCGAGGTTTAAAATTTGAGATTTCCGAAGCCTAGAAGTCTGAAACAATGAGAGTCATCGATGTGAAGGTGGACACGTGGCACTAGATCTAGGACTCTGGAGAAAAGAAAAGGAGGAAAGGTCTGAGGACTCGGAGAAGATTTTGATCGTTGATCGAGGAGGGAGCAGAAGGACCGTCGTTCTGGTTGAGGAAGCCAAAGTCCCAAAGAGGGAGCACAGTCGTTGATTGGGGAGGATATGTGTCAGCAGATCTTCCACTCCAGAAGATATCCAGTCAGCAGTGGTGAGGATTTGAGATTTGAAAGTCCCAAAGTCTGGATTAGTGGACGGGATCCTAGCCGCACATTTAAAGGGATAGGTGTCGAAAGATCTTTCATTCCAGAAGATTTCCATACAGAGGTAGTGAAGGTTTGAGACTTCAAAATCTTGAATTCTGGAATCAAGAAGAGATCTCAACCATTGATCGAGAGGAAGCAGATATGGTCTGTAGATTTGGGGAGGACAAATCTGAACTGTCAATCAAGGGTACCATCAAGATCAGGAGAACAACGGTCCCACAACATTTTAGATATTGGAGGTGCATGAGCTTTATCAGGAAGTCATGTAGTCATGTGAGGGCGTCATCCAAGGTCACATGCAAAGAAGGAGCTTAGCAAAGGGATCTTGTGAAGGTTGAGAATCAAGATTCCCGAAGGTCAGACTCACAGAGGAGATCCTGACCATAGATTCAAGGAGCCAAATGGCAGCAGATCTTCCACTGTGGGAGATTTCCATATCGAGGAGAGAGAAGTTTGAAAACTGAAACTCCCGAAGCCCGAAAAGCAAATTCAATGACAATCGTTGATCTAGAGGGGAGTTACGTGGCGATAGATCACAATGGTATGAGATCATGTGTGGATGGTAGGAAGGGAGATTCGATAGTAGTTGTTGATCACGAGGAAACACTAAGAAGCAGGAGATCGGTGGATGAGAAGGATTGTGGGGCCAGAACTTGTGCGAAAGAAAATTATTCTAGAGCGGGCCGCAATTGGAACCACGGTATTCGCAAATGAATATGGGGAAACACGAGGAGAATTGCGAGGCGAAAAGTGGGTTGGTTTGAAACCACTCTTTCCCACACCCGCAATCGTGCATTAGCGCAAGGACATGACCCAGGGTCGTATGAAGGAGGGGATAATCCAACAGGGTATTACATCTGAAACTAGTGTTTTGGGAGAGTGTGGAAATTAGCTCGCGGGTGTGTCGGGACCTGCACATAGGAGGAAAATGGACCTGTGCATAATTGATTTGGGTTTGATCAGGAGCCCAAGGAGTTGATCTGACTCAGGACAAGGAAAGATCCAAAGACCGGGATGTCACAGAACCCCAGTAGGGGAGGGGGGATGCATCAAGTGGTATCAAAGCATAGATTGTTTATTTTTGTAACAGAGAGCAGAGAAAGGATATACTCTGATACACACCATCAGGTGGTATCAGAGCTGGTTTTTGTCTGTAGATTTCAGGTGAAAGAGAAAGAGGAGAAAGTCAAATTTTGTTTACAGACAACAAATAGGAAGACAATAAAAGGAGATGACCTAATAACATCAGGTGGTATCATAAACATGAGTTTCCCTGTAGATAGAAAGTGAAGGAAGTAGAGTATTGACGCTCTGTGAGAAGGTTGTTGCATGAGCGCAACAGCAAGAATTTAAACAGCCATGTGAGCTGTAAGAGAATATGGAGATGCTCATAGGTGTAGAGTAATCCATAGGCTTTCCAGGAGGCCATGAGCGTGGTAGAAGAGAAGGCCACAAGAATAAATGCAATCCAGAGATGGATCTGAAGCTTGTTGAGATAACAACGAGGATGGAGAAGCTTTCATTTAAATGTAGCAGGATGAAAAAGCACATTGGGTGTATGAGTGGCCCATGAAGAAGAAGGTGAGGTGGCCATTCAAGAGGTTGGTAGCCAAAGGACAACAACAGTTGTTAAAGAGGTGGATGAGATATGTCGAAATCCTCAGAGATGAAGAGGAAGTGGTTCACATATGTGAACCAGAAGTTGGGAGACACCTCAGTGATGAGGAGGAGGTGAGATCAAATAAAGATCTCATAACCTGTCAGGTGGGCAGAAGAGAAGTCCCAAATTTCCAAGTGGGCAGGGGAAAAGAAATGAGACCATCTGAAAGTCTCAGGAGATCAGAAGTGAGTTCATGTCAGTAAGGAGTGTTGATAGATGAAGATTCATGTTGATTTGCAGACCATGTGAATGAATATGATGAGAAGTTAAATACTTTCACCATCCAAGAGGAGGATCAGAGGAGAATTCTGATTATTGGGGGAATTTGGATATTCCTACTAGATAACCCAATTGAGGCCGGAGCATGCATTGCAGATGCAACAACAGAAGAAGGACAACCATCGGTGATTTTCATGATGAAAGAGAAGAAATCATAAGTTTCCCAAGGAGAAGAGGAAGAAATGGAGAAAACACTAATGTCTACCCCAGTGGAAGGAGAGGATCATTCAGAAGAATGGCTCAAATTTTTCAGTGAGGAAGCTAAAATAGAGATGACTGCAGCACGAGAGCCTACAGCAGAAAGAGAAACAGATAGCATAGACCTTGCTGATATGTATACAAAATTGGAAGCCATAGAGAGAAGGGTAATGGTGAAAATATTGCACATCCGCTAGGTCAAGTTGGAGGCAGATGGAGGAGCATACCAGCCAGAGGAGAAACTGGAATAAGTTATACTTGAACCAACGCAAGAGGAGCTGACAGAAGAAACCAACATGTTAGTGGAGGAGACCGAGCAGTAGGTTAGTCAAGAGGAGACTGCAGAACTAAAGTTTGCAGCAGGGTGGCCAGATAAGGCCTCAAAAGAAGAAGAAAATGATATAGGGGATCAAGATGATCTACCCACTAATAAGGAAGATTTGCAGCCAAGAAGACTACATAAGAAGAGCCAGCCACTGGAGAAACTGGACAGAGTGATAGAGGAGATCAGGAAGCTAATGTTGAAGTCAACGCAAGAAGCAGTTAGCAAAGGAAAGTTGAATAGAATAAAACCTACAACAACAGCAGGGAATAAGGACAAGAAGAAGAAGAAGAAGAAGAAGCAAAGAAGAGAAGCAAGAGGACAACTTCAAGGAAGAGTTTGGGATCCAGGGGGATTTCAACATTGGAAAAGAGGAAGTCAGGAGTAGGAGCTCATGATTTTCCCAGCAAAGGAGTATGATGCAGGAGCATCAAATTCAAATTCAAATACACAAGCATGGAGGCAGGGACGCGACATCTCAGCATGACAGAATTTCAAATTAGAAATTAACTCCGAATTAAATCGAGTTGTTGAGATATTTTGTAAACAACATTTTAAAAATGTAACTTGTTTATAAAGTCATGAAGGACTGTAAGAGGTTGCAGATATGGAGTATTGACTCTTATCTAGCAATAAATATTAGTTAATGTAATAAATGAGGTTAGGTTAGAGAGGACAAGCTCGTAGAGCCTCTCTTTTGAAAAGAGATCTCATATCATATTTCATGAGAGAGTTAGGAGACTAGAGAGAGAGATCTCGGGGTAGAGCGGTCTTAGAAGAAGCAAAACTCAGGATAGATTTAGAATAGGATAAATAACTGAGACTCTGTTGTAGTCTAGTCTATGTACACATTTGTAAACAAACATTCATCTTAATATGAAGAAAAGCAGTTTTTCCTGCACACGACATGTTTATGAATTATCTATATTTTGTGAATGTTATCTGTGTGTTAATGTGTTGTAGATGTATGATAGGTTTCATCTGAATTTGGTAGATAAATTTCTTTATATTTGTTTGATTTTGGAGTATCATTTTGTGTTCTTTAGGCTATGCAAGGAGTGCACAAAAGAACATTTGAAGTTTTGTATCCAACACAAGGAATGCACAACTGAACTCTGCAGAGTCAGGAAATAACGTGCCAGGAGGGCACACCATAGCGATAAGGACTCAAGTAGGAACCTCAAGGTTATTGAATACCTTAGAGGATGAATCTATGGAGAGAAGGCACAGAGAGACAGAGTTACAAAACACTATGTAAGAAAGAGCTATGCAAGGTGTGCATCGAGCAAGGATAACACCAGGAGGGCGAGAAGAATTTCTTTTCAAGAAAGCCTTCGGATCTGAGTTTGAAAAAATCCCAAAAAAGAAAGGAGTGCGTGGAAGATCGAAATATTCGAGGAGATCAAGCTCAGAAGGAATAACGCAAGGAGTGCATGGGTGAAAGACTTATTCCAACTCCTAAAGCTCAGAAGAGATAGCATTTTCAAATGCGCAGGCGAGACCCAGAGGACAGATTCGTGGGAGAAAGTTCAAAGGCTAAAAATATTTGAATGCTGAAAAAATATTCCAAGTCGAGAGAAGGTGGAAGCTCAGGAGGAGGAGGAAAAGAAACCGTTGGATTGGTCGTAAGAAGAACCTTGGTCCATTGGATCAATGCCTAGTGAACAAGGATAGCACAGGAGAAGAGAAAACAAATCCCACCCATTTGAATCTGAGCGTAGAGCGACAACAGCCATCAGATTTCATTGTAAGGAGGAGTCTGGACCGTTATATCAATGCCTAGCGAACAAAGGAAGCACATAGAAGAATAACAGATCTCCAACGTTGGATCTAAGCGCAAAGGGTCATCAGTCGTCTGATCAAGGTGAAGTGCACAGGTTTCAACCCATGTGCACATAGGGAGATTGGTCAAAGTTTGAGGATTGAGATTCTCGAAGACCGAAGAGCCATAGAGCCGAAGTATAATCTCAACCATTCAATCAGTCGAAGGAGATTTTAACTATAGATCGTCCGAAGAGAATCTTGGACGTCGGATCGGCCAAGAGAATATGGATTGTCAAATATCATGAGTTCAGGAGGAGGCAAGTTTGAGACTTAAAACTCCCGAAGCATGAATAACTGAAGAGTCGAGAGTCATTGATTTGCGAGGGGACACTTGTCAACAAATCGCGAGCTCCAGGAAAATTGTATTGAACCTCTAAGTTGATATTTGAGATTCTTGAAGCCCAAAGAGCCAAAGGAGATCCGAGCTATCAGATCACCCGAAGTGAATCTGAGTCGTCAAACCAGGAGAGGAGACGTGGTGAATATTTGAGCACTCTGGGTAAAGTTCTAGAGAAATTTATAGCTATCAGATGCAGGGGAAACATGGAGCAAATCCCCAAAGTAAAACTTAGCCGTTGATCTGAAGAGGACATGCTTCAGTGGATTATAGCCTCTAAATAGAAATCATTGGAGGAAGGCAAGGTTTGACATTTGAGATTTTTGAAGCCCGAAAATCCGAAATGATGAGATTCGTGGATGTGAAGGTGGACACGTGGCACTAGATATAGGACTCCAAAGAAAATCAAAGGAGGAAAGTTCCAAGGACCCGGAGAAGATTTCGATCGTTGATTGAGGAGGGAGGGGAAGGACCATCGATCTGGTTGAGGAATCCAAAGTCCCAAAGCGGGAGCATAGTCATTGATTGGGGAGGATATGTGTCAGCAGATATTCCACTCCAGAAGATATCCAGTCAGTAGTGGTGAGGATTTGATATTTGAAAGTCTCGAAGGATGGATTAGGGGAGGGGATCCTAGCTGCACATTTAAAGGGACAAGTGTCAAAATATCTTTCATTCCGGAATATTTCCATATAGAGGTAGCAAAGGTTTGAGACTTCAAAATCCTGAAGTCTGGAATCGCGAAGAGATCTCAACCATTGATCAAGAGGAATCAGATCTGGTATGTATATTTAGGGAGGACAGATCTGAACCATCAATAGAGGGTACCATCAAGATCGGGATATGGACGGTCCCATGGCATTTCAGAGATTGGAGGTGTGTGAGATTTAGCAAGAAGTCACGGAGTCATGTGAGGTCGTCGTCCAAGGTCACATGCGAAGAAGGAGCTTAGGAAAGGGAGCTTGTGAAGGTTGAGAATCAAGATTCCCAAAGGTCGGAATCATGGAGGAGATCTTGACCGTAGATTCAAGGATCAATATGGAAGTAGATCTTCCACTGCGGGAGATTTCCATATCGAGGAGAGAGAATTTTGAAAACTGAAACTCCTGAATCCCGAAAGGAAAAATCAATGACAGTCGTTGATCTAGAGGGGAGTTGTGTGGTGACAAATCACGATGATCTGAGATCATGCATGGATGGAAGGAAGGGAGATTTGATAGTGGTCATTGATCATGAGGTAGTGCTGAGAAGTAAGAGATTGACGGACGAGAACGATTGCGGGGCCAGAACTTGCGCGGAAGATAATTACTCTAGAGCAGGCCGCAATTGGAACCACATTATTCACAAATGAATACATGAAAGCATGAGGAGGATTGCAGGGTGAAATGTGGGTTGGTTTGAAACCACTCTCTCCCACACCCGCAATTGTGCATTAGTGCAAGGACATGACCTAGGGTCGTATGAAGGAGGGGCTAACGCAAAAGGGGCTTACGCCTGAAACTAGTGTTTTGGGAGCGCGTAGAAATTAGGCCGTGGGTCTGTCGAGACCTGCACATAGGAGGAAAAGGGACCTATTCATAATTGATCTAGGTTCTATCAAGAGCCCGAAGATTCAATCTGACTCAGGACAAGGAAATATCCAGAGATCGGGAGGTTGCAGAACCCCAGGAGGGGAGGGGGGTTGCATCAATAAAGGTCAATAATTATATGTATGAAAATGTATCTAATCAATATGGATGCCATAGATAGAACTACTATCATTGTTTTATTAGACACACCCAATGCATTCATGACCCTAGGCAGTATATTATTCACTCAAGCCTCCTTTTCCATGTAGTCACTCACCCTTTAGGCTCAGGCATCCCCTTCTCTGTTACACAGTCCCTAAGGTGATCCATCCTTTGCCAAGGCTTCCTCACAATATAAAATTACCAAGACTTATATATTCTTATAGCCATGGCATCCCCAATATTTCTCTAACATAGCATGGCACATCTCAATGGTGATCATGGCATATCATGGGGTTCCAATATGTAGTGGAATTCTTTCCATGCTTTTCATTTTAGTGAACCAACTAAGTTGTGAGTAATCATGTATAAAAAATTACACTCCCTTTCAATGTGTATATATTTGCATACAAACAAGACCAAGTGAGTGATATCACCAGTGATTGTATGCGATGTATATATTCCAAAAATTGGATTCCACTATCAACTTTCTAGCATATCATGGTTATAGACAACATTGTTTGTTTGCACAACACAATAAAATAAATAAACCATAACAATTATCTTGTGAAAAAACATGTAAAGCTATGTCAACCTTCACAAACAATGACAATACACTGGTGCTTTTCATATTCAATCATGTCAATTCCAAGTTTGGGTTTCCCTATGAGATCATTTCATATCATGGTACTCATTTTCAAAATAAAATGATGATGGAATTAGTTGCTAAGTTGGATTTTCATCAAGAAAAAATTTCACTATATTATCCTCAAGCTAATGGTCAAAGAGAAGCAATTAACAAGGTTTTGAAGACCATGCTCTAGAGGAAAGACAATAAGAAAAATACCAACTGGCATAGAATGTTGTTTTCCATTATTTGGGCATATCAAACCTTGGTTAAAACTACCACCATTTTCACCCCATTCCATCTTGTGCATGGAGTGGAGGTAGTTCTCCCAATTGAATGTGATATCCTTTCATTGAATTAATTGTTGAACACTTATCCAATGCCTTAATCAGGGACAAGTGTCTTATGTATACAAAATGCCTCAAAAAGCATCATCAAGATGATGCTACAATAAATTAAATTCATAATAAGTTCACCAAAGCTCGATATGATAAGAATGTTAGTCCTCACGTATTTTCAGAAGAAGACTTGGTCTTGGCTTATGATCAAGACTATGATGAAATAGGGGTAGGAAAATTTAAAACTTTGTGGCAGTGCAACCTTTACATTGTAAGGTGTGTTTCACAAAGGGGAACTTATGAGCATGTTGACTATGAAGGGACTCCTATAGATGAGCCCCATGAAGGGATTTATCTTAAGAGGTATTATAAATAGGTAGTGAGGCCTCACTACCCCATTGTACATGTTGTATTCTAAGATGTTTTTTTCATTTATTTTTACTTTGGTTTTTGGTTCAGGCTTATCATGATTTGTACTTGATTGGAAAATGTCATCAAACACACCTATGTATGTAGGATTCACCGAGGTTCTAGTAAATACACCTAGAACATAGCTTCCACAACTTGGGTGAATTTTCCTCCCACCAACCAACTCGTGGACTCAGGGGGAATTTATATTGGTCTTGTAACCAAAAAAAAAAAATCGAGTAAAGTGTTGTAATTGAACTTATTTTAGAATCCATTATGCTTAATATACGACATCTGATTATCCATTTGGATTCATAGTTGGCAATGTCATTGTCGAAAAATGACTGTCAAGTCCGTAATACTACACTTATCTAAAAGTATTTATGAGATATACTTATTGAGATTCATTTTGAATTCATTAGTTATGTACATGTTCCAAGAATATTTAATGATTTGGTTGATTCATTAGCTAACTATGTACTTTATTGGCATTTGTTCCATTAACATCACTAAAGCATAAATGTATACTAATGATGAAAAATAAAGGAAAACACATAATTTTTTGCACACATAAGTGAAACTGAAACCATATCTATATATAATAAAACCTAAATCATGTTTAAAATATGAAATGTAAATATACAAAATCAAGCTCTATAGTCTTTGATGATCACAAATGGACCTATATCTACTAAAATACAAAAATTAAATATTAAGAGGACTATGCCTCATTTTTTGAATCTGCATGCATCCCATGATAACAGACGGCTACTCATCATAGTAATGGGACAAATGGGCACAACAACCCCACCACATGATTCTAGAGCCATTCTGGGATATCCTCTATCTGTGTAATACCCTGCTGAATTTTTTTTATTTTTTTCTTAGTTTAATAAAGAAGATGTTTCATCAAACAGTTAGCAAAAATGTTCGGTCTCTACTGATAAATATTTTCTTTGTTTTTTGTAGCTTAATATTTTTGAGGAAAAGGATTTATCCAACACTTGTAGTCACACCCAAACCCAATATAAAACTTTGTTTGTTGATGATTATATTTATAGGTTATTGTTGGACTTGATTCATGTAATTTTCAATATATAATTGAGGGTTTTCTGCCTCATATTTTTCTCATATTTGCACACTAAATATTACAACAATGGATCTACATAATTAACCAAACAAACTACTTGAACAACAAAGGAAATATCAAAAGATATGATTTATTTAATAGCTCTCTGACCTGTTTAAAATGCTTGCTGGTAATAGTTGTCAAAATAGCTCACACAGAGAATATGAACATCAAGAGCAATATATATAGGCCCTCTAATAGTTAACGCTCCCAACAATGAATGTAACTCAACCGACACACTCAAATATGCCCAGCAAAGCAAAGAATCATCGCCCAACTTCAAGAGAATGCACCCAACAAGATTAAATTGACCCCACAAATGAATAACTCGGCCCCCTTTATCATAAAGTCACCCATCTAGGGAAGAAAATGGTTCAAAAAGCAAGGAAATGTCCCATCCAAGAGATAAAACTTGATAAAATGGGACCTATGAATGTTTCTCAAATTGTTACCATACAAGCGCATATCAATATATTTATCAAGTTGACACCATACAAAAAATGACCCTTATTGAATTCAATTCTCCTAGCTCCCACCCCTCTGGGATGGGGGGAACCCATTCATTCAGTCCCACCACCTTACTTTATTGAGCATTCAAGTGAGTCAAAGGTAAAATATTATCATCATGCTAGCATTAAGATCAAAGAGGAGGATAGGTTAATTGTGGGCATTCGGTGAATGTCCCCACTTGGTGTGATGCTTGAGTAGTCAGGTGTGCTTGATAGAATTGGTGTTCTTGAATTATGTTGAATTATTGGTGTATCCCTCATGTGGTGCTCGTGACTCTGTTGGTATGGGTAAGACTACTCCTCACATCCAAATCGTCTCATCAATGCACTCACTCCTCTCAATAAATCATTGGTGTACTGGCAGTAAGCGTTGGTTCTGGGTGAATTGTTTCACTCACTTCTAGGTGAATTGACTAGTTTAACCAGTGAAGTTCGAGGAGGTGTAGATTGAATCAATTGGGCAGCTTAAAATTGAACAGATATCGGAAGGTCAAGGAGGTATAGTTTTCTCTCAGGAAAGAAGCAAGTTCGATCGATCATCAAGATGTGACCCCACTTCAACAAACTCAGCCTCTAGATGAGTGAACTATGCCCCCAACTCAAGAAAACACTACCCACAACACCAAAAAAGAAGCCACAAGATAAAATCGTCCTTCTAAAAAACAATCAACCTCTACAAAAGAAAACCCAACTACAAAATGGTGAATATCTTGACCACAATGAAGCACTATGAAAAGATCTAAGTGATCTTCTTTCTATGACTAGATAGGGTGGATGGTCTCACCACTGAAACCAATCTTTGTCCTCTCTAGGGTTTTTTGTCCCAAGAGCCAAAGCCACAAGAGTTCTCTCAAATTTGTTTTTAGAAAATAACATATGCATAATGAGAGAGGGTGCCCTCATTCCTCTTATATTTCCTTGTTGACCCTTTTGTTGACCCTTTTACCCTTTTACACTTAAGTGACTTTTTAATTTAACTTTAGTAAAATCACTTTATTAATTAATTAATCCCTTTTTAATACTGGAAAGTGATTACTTGGCTTGTAAGTCATTCCCGAATGTTAGAAGTTCCTTTCTCATCATCCCAACCTTTAGTTATTTTCATCCCAATTCCAACGAGCTATCACACGAAGGTGTTCCCTCCAACAATATGACCCAAATAACACATTGAGTGCATTTAATTAATTTATACTCAATAATACCCTTAATTTACAGGAACTATTGGAATGCCACAGAACCAAGAATGAACTGTGCAGAAGTGATCCTAATGATGAAATAAGGTGAATGGACTAGGTTGGGCCTCATATAACTTATATAATTCACCTGAGCCCCTTGTTAACCTCCATTTACCCCTCTGTCCAGGCTGACATAAACCCATAAGGTCACCTCCAGTTGTAAAGCAGGGGAATCCAAAAATGGGGACATTACAGTCCTCCCTTACAAATATTCCTTGTCCTTACGTAGTGCCATCACAACCTAACGCTCCATCGATTGAAATATATTGAAACTAAATATGATACCAGGGTCCCAATGTAATCTCAAAAAGGAACCACCATGTTGATGCTACACTGCTCTGATCATAATTTCCTTACCTTCATGCCTAGTCTACCCCTTCCTCCTCTGGTACTCCCACCTAAAATACCTATAAGGGATAAATATACTACCACAAAAGTATCCTGCATAGGCATCTGGGTGAATTTACGGCCTGCAAATATGTTGCCATACTCGATCTCGAATGCCGGGAAAGGAATTATATCTCGATCACTGGCAATGACTTCGGGCTGCTCATGGACTCTAGACATATCTCCACTGGATAGCTATGTCACATGTGTTGCACCATACTCCAAATATATCACCAGAAAGTAAGTGAATTGGTCAATCGCTACATACATACTCTATTCCCACTGTACCCTCGGTAATCTTTTGATGCAATCTATCAACATGCTCTCCCACTCTTGTCGAGAAGTGGTCAAATACTGCATCATTCTTATGGGATGAGTGTGCCCCGACCTTCTCTACTGACAATTCATACACTCCCCCATATATTCCCCTACATCATCAATGAATCCCTCCTCTATCGGGCCTACGTAGATGATGTGAAACACTCTATGCACATAGCACTGATCTGCAAGGTGCTAATACATGAATCCACCTGATCGCCCCTAATAAGCCAGGAAATCATAAGTTGCATAAACGTGGTCAACTCCTCAGAAGACCACTCCTCCAAGAAACCAATCCTAAGCATCTCAAGATTAAATTCGAGGAAGCAAAAACTGGCCATCTCATTTGTATCGATTATCGAGTTGTCAAATACTGCAGTCCCAAAGTATCAAGATAATATATGCGATGAACCATCATGCTCAGAATGAGCTCTCCTCTCCTGAATCCCCAAACTGAGATCCTCGAAAGGACTACACTCACTATCTTGGATCATGTCTCACCCATTCATCTCAATGAAGTCAAATTATTCCAACCCACTGATAGACTCAATCCTGGGTATCGTGAGAGAAAATCTACCATGTCATATAGAAAAGATCTCAACATCCCCAAAATTATGCAACCCAATAACTAACACGACCCTATCCGTCAACCCCACCATCTAAAGTAGTCTATCACTCCAATGAATTCTAAGATCACACCACCATATTGGAAGTCCACCACTCCCAATACCTATCAAAATCTTTGTGAACCAATCCAACAAAGTCTGGATCTCATCTTGTGCATTTTGTGCACTAATCACATGGTCCAAATGAAGAGACTCTATCATGGCCATAATGTTACTTGTCTCATCCAACTAACGCAAGTGAGACTCCCATGTCCTATTGTATATGATGAGGGCATTATATAACAACAATAGATGCATATGCCACTACCTGCAAGACTGGAAAATGACTAGTGCGTTGGTCAACCCTAAGGGTATGACCAGTGATTCATGATGAAGTCTGGAAGCATATCAGTGTTGTATCCTACCCCTTGGCCCTCATCTAATGATATCCCAGTTGAATATCGATCATCAATGGATATGCTTCTCCCTGAGATTCACCCATATAATCATCGATCCTGGGTAACCTCAACTCAATGGTATGCTCGAGGACTCTATTAGGAGGTATCCCTGGAATAAATGCACCAAGATTACACTGTACACTATCGGGTTCCAATGAATATCCCTTCATATTGTTGCATATCATTGTATTTTCCTATACCATATGGTATATTGTATGCACTACTGTATCCAACACTCTACTAAAGTCAATTGAACCTGTATCCTAGAGTGTGTCCATATCTGTCATATACATGTCCACCCAATCCATGGATGCATATACTTCCTTGTGGGCTGGTCCACAAGGAATGTTATCAACTATCTCCTTCGTAGCTAATACTTGAGTCTTTAGTGGGCTCTCCAAAAGAAATGGCTCATGATCCCCACAATGCAAGACAATATCATAGTCAAAACCCTTTGTGCCATACCTCTCCTTAAGCACATGCAACTCTGAATGCTCCTAGTATGGGATCGTCACAAGAGTCTCCTCCCTTAAACCATGAGTTCCACTCACACCCTCATGTGTCATGGTTTCCAAAGATGATTTATTTTCTTATGTAAGTGATGAAGAGCATGCCAAACTCAATTGGTAACAAATATCCTCAACCTCCCTTTCCTTGTCTTTAGCGAAATTGATATCAAGGTCCCTATTCATGAATAGCTACAAGTAATCTAATTTCATCTACTCTAGTGCTTCTTTGATTATGTGCAATTGAGCACTAACACCTGCAACTCCCTTTTGTCTCTCCTCCATCTGGGTTTTCCACATAAGACCTTCAATGAACTTATGAGCACAATCTTCCCTTGTCAACACTTGTACAATTTTCTCCTTTGTGACCAATAATTGATCCTTCAATTCTTGCATTGTTGAAGGCCTTTCTTCATATTCATCATAGTGTCATGGGTTTTCCCACCATTGATTTTCTGTTTTGTTGTCCATAGTAAGAACACCACCCTCATCAAAACCAATTGGCTCACTAGATGATACCATGCAATCTCCAGAAGGTGGGATAGTCTCATGATCAAGCACTGCTTCATCACGGAAACTCTTCTCTCCACAAGGCCTATCAAATTTGGTCTCTAAGTTAACATCAAAGAGAATTCCCCCCCCCCATACCATCAACAACATTTTATTCCTCTTCATCCCAAAACACAATTCCATTAATTGGTTCTTCTTCATCCCAAATCACAATGTCATAAATTGGCTCCTCATCCCAAACAACAATGTCCCTCTGTTGGAATAGATCTATGTCAGTCTTATCTTCTTCCTTGTCTGACCAAATATCCTTTGTGGTATTGGTTTCTAAGGCCTCATGAGCATCCATGTGCTCATTTGTAGGAGAAGATACATATGAAGAGTCAACATTTTTCTCATTTTTAGAAGTATCGGGATCTTTAGAAACTAGTGCCTTTTTCCTTGGCACCTTCACCTTCTTGTCTAATGATACTTGGGTTTCATACCACTCAGGATGTTTGATGGTGAAAAAATCATTGAATGACATGACTACATGAAATGCCTCACTAAGCGCCATATATTCCCTCAAACAATCTTTAAAATCCTCATCTTATTCTCGATGTCTTGTTTTCTTCCCCTTTGAACCACTACCTCCAATGTTCCCTACATTGTTTTGATGGCTTTAAATAGTCTGCATCAACTATTGTCACCCTTGTGCAATAATATTATGAATATTCCTCATGGTGCCTTCTACATATGTAAGTGATATATTCCCTATCTCATTGCCACATGAAACCACAAACCCCCTCGGGATGGCAAGATTGAGGCTCTAATACCACCGTAATATCCCCACTGAATTTTTTTAATTTTTTTCTTAGTTTAATAGAGAAGATGTTTCATCAAACAGCTAGAAAAAATGCCCAGCCTCTACTAATAAATCTTTTCTCTGTTTGTTGTAGCTTAATATTTATGAGGAAAAGGCTTTATCCAACACTTTCAGTCACACCCAAACCCAATATAAAAGTATGTTTGTCGATTATTATATTTATAGGTTACTATTGGACTTGATTCATGTAATTTTCAATATATAATTGAGGGTATTTGCCTCATATTTTTCTCATATTTGGACACTAAATATTACAACAATGGATCTACATAATTAACCAAACAAACTACTTGAATAGCAAAGGAAATACCACAAGATCTGATTTATTTAATATCTCTTTGACCTGTTTACAATACTTGTTGGTAATAGTGGTCAAAACATCTCACACAGAGCATATAAATAGCAAGAGAAATACGAAGGCCCTCTAATAGTGGGCACGCCAAACAATGAATGTAACTCAACCAGCACACTCAAATATGCCTAGCAAAGAAAATAATCATCACCCATATTCAAGGGAATGCACCAAGCAAGAGTAAATCAACCCCACAAATGAATAACTCGGCCCCGTTTATCAAAAATCACCCATCTAGGGAAGAAATTGATCCAAATTGTAAGGAAATGACCCAGCCAAGACATAAAATGTTGTCCCTGCAAATATGTGACCCCACTTCAGCAAACTCGACCTCTAGATGAGGGAAATCTACCCCCAACTCAAGAAAAAACTGCCCACAACACCAAAAATGCAGCCACAAACTAATCGCGGCCTTCTCAAACAAAATCAACCTATACAAAATAAAACCTAGCTACCAAATGGTGGATATCTTGACCACAATGAAGCATTGTGAAAACATCTGAGTGATTTTCTCTCTATGACCAATTAGGGTGGATGCTTTCACCACCAAAACCAATATTTTTACTCTCTAGGGTTTTTCGTCCCAAGAGCCAAAGCCACAAGAGCTCTCTCAAATTCATTTTTAGAAAATAACATATGCATAATGAGAGAGGGTGCCCTCGTTCCTCTTATATTTCCTTATTCACCATTTTTTTAACCCTTTTACCCTTTTACACTTAAGCGACTTTTTAATTTAACTTTAGGAAAATCACTTTATTAATTAATTAACCCCTTTTTAATGTCCAAAAGTGATTACTTGGCTTGAAAATCATTCCTGGATGTTGTAAGTTCCTTTCTCATCATCCCAACCTTTAGATATTTTCGTCTCAATTCCAACAAGCTATTATACGAAGGTGTTTCCTCCAAAAATATGACCCAAATAACACCTTGACTGCATTTAATTAATTTATACTCAATAATACCCCTCATTTACAGGAAGCATTGAATGCCATGGATTTGAGAATGAATTGTGTGGAAGTGATCCTAATGATGAAATAAGGTGAATGGACTAGGTTAGGCCTCATATAACTCCTCCAATTCACACGAGCCCTGATTTAACCTCCATTTACCCCTATGGACAAGCTGACATAAACCCATAAGGTCTCCTCCAATTGTAAAGCAGGGGAATCCAAAAATGGGGACATTACAATCTGGTTCATAGAAACTCCCACAGTGATCCCCTGGAGGTTCTATTGAACCTATCGGAGCATATTGGTTGTCTCTGCTACATCATCCTCCTCTATTGGTTGATCCTCCTCTCTACCTCTATAATAGTTCTAGGGAAATCCAACTAAGTGTACTAGACCTACATTTGTATCATCAAAATTTATGGTGTCATTTACATTCCATACCAAAATGTTTTTTTAAAGTACACCTACTTTTTCAAATCCTAAAAAATCACACAAATTTTAAAAGACAAAAACATTAAAATATATATGGAATTTTTTTTTTTTAAATCTCACACATAAATCCCCATCGGGCTCCAAGGGGAAATACTTTCTCTAGATCATAACAAAAGTTAGTACAAACATAGAGGAAGTCATCAATGACTATTATTTGCTCATCCCTACTAGTAAAATAAATACTATCAAAAGGTGTTCATTGGTAACCCTCCTCCAATCTTGGTTGGGAGATCGTTCCATCTTCACATCTTGGGCTCTATAGGCCTAGTCAAAGGAATAGAAATGCACAAACACATGGTGAACACTCTCTTCAATTAGAACAATATGCTCTCATAACCAAATTGTTTCTATGTCCTTATTTTGCAAGCAATTAGTTGGTCCTTCACATTGACCACTATACTTGAACACCAATTAAAGATTGTGGGTCTTAGGAACTTTATGCCATACTACATCAATGCTCGAGATGCTAGATGTGATACACAAATCCCACAATCTATGTAATAATACACATGATATTTTTGAGTGTTAGGTCTTGGATGGCTCGAATGGGTAATAATTGATGATTTTTTACATCCCTACTGCACAATAGGTATGATTATAATATTCCACAGTTTCAATGGATCCAACTTTTCCACCTCCTTTTAAGACTACCAACATCCCTCACTAGGATATCACTATAATAAAAAATATGTCCTTGACATCTACATGTAGAGTCGCTTTGCTAACTTGAAATACCTTCTCATCAAGATCACAATACCCAACAAGTCTCTCTTGTAGCATGACCTACCTCCACATGGTGAGACCCTTGAAGAAATTCAAGATCCCACAATCATATAGTGCATCTAGCGTGGAGTGATCACACAAGGAATAAATCTTATATTTTTCATTCTCTCACTCCTTCCACTCAATCATGGTATCAAGTTCTATAGGATCTACAAAGAAAATAGAAATAAGTAACATTTTTTTTAAATTTTTCAAAATTTAGAGTGTGCTCACACCCTTTCTGTGGATAGACATAGTCATTCATGTGTCTTTATCTAACAACCCGCAAGCAGGGAAGTATACTTGCAATTGACCCATGCAAAACCCATGATCATACATGCGCTCCAAATGTGGTCTCATACCCAGTAAAAATAAAATAAAAATAAAAAAATCAAATGGATAAATTAAAGAGCATGGGATGGTGGTCTACCTAGTCCAGATGGCTTGAAATTTTGATGATGAAATCTCTTGGAATGCACACCGAAATTTTTTAGGGTAAATTGGTTTTTCACCACAATGGTAAATTTTCCACATAAAATGGTAAAAATAAGGTATTTTTTCATATATTTATAGCATTTTGGCCATATTTTTCAAAGTAAAAACCATTTTTCCCAAATTTTCTCATTATTATTTTTTTAAATTTTTAGAACTTTATCAATATTTATAACTCTTGAACAAGGTCTATTGATAGTTTCTAGGACTTAAAAGACCATTTCTTGGAATTTTTCATCATCAATCCTTCACAAATTTTGGAGGTAAATGTTTTGAATCTGGCATATAGTGATAGGGACATTGTCTTGAATTTTACATTGTTACCCTTATTTTTGTCAAGATTTTTTTTCCCAGGAAAAAAACCTTATATTTGAAAGAAGAATTTACATATTTATGTCCTAGTAGGATTGTTCACAAATTCACTTCCTTAAAATTTGATCTGAGGAATTAAAATATATTTTCCTCTGTGTAACCAACCTATCAACTCTTATACTTTACAAAAAACATATATTGGATATTCTTGTTGAGTCTAGATCTACCTCAATCATAAATATTCAATCTAGAAAGTTGTTGCCTTAACAAAAAAGAAGAAGGGAAAACCAGAAAAATGACTATAACATGAAAGACATTTCCTCTCAAAATTGTCCCTCGATGAATTATTGAGAAATAAAGGAACCTTCCTCCAGTGATAGCACTTCTTTGGAGAGCTCATTAGCCTTGTAATTCAAATCTATGTATATATGTGCAAAGGAAGTCCACTCGAATTCAGTGAGAAAATCTCTAATTTGCTTTAACAAAGGTTGAAGGTGTATTACTTGAACCTACAATTTTTTATTGGGTCAATCTATTACCACCTTTGGGTCTCCCAAAACTTGAATCCTTATCACATTCAAATTATTTTCCATGAACAACAGACCCCACAAAGATGAATACTCTACCTTGGAGTTTGTGCCACAACCTAGGGAATATCTTACTTGAAATAAATGTGTTGCAGAAAAATGAAGAATGACTCAAATCCCACATATTGGAGGGTTCCCTTGGATCGTTCCATCAAAGAAGCCCCATGGAATATCAGATACCAACGTGGGCATGATAGGTTGGTGGGTCTTTGTTTCCTTTGGTTCACACTTAAACTCCAGGGTTAGTTTCACCATCGATCCTACAATTACCTCAATAGTGATAAACTTGTCCTGAAAAATACTCAAGTTGCGTGCCCACCGAATGAAGTAGGTAAAGAAGAAAGGAAGGGAGCCATAGTGCTTTATAGAGGCTTCAAACCACCATTATTTTATCCAACCTTCAAGGCCTCTAGACAAGGAACAAGGTTTTTCTTTAAAAAATGATTGAACTAAAGACCATACCTGAGTCACATAAGTATAGGAGACAAACAGATGATGTGTTGATTCTGCTTCCTGCCGACATAGTGCACACCTATTGGGACCGACCCACCCCCAACTATGGCCTTTATCCCATGTTAAAATTTAATTCTAGAGATCTAACCACAAGAAAATTTTAGTCTTCAATGACGAATGCATCTTCCACACTTTATCCCACCATCAAATGTGCTCTCCTATGAACATTGCCTCTACTAAAATTCTTTGACCAAACCAAGGTTCCTTCCTCCTCTTATCTCAGCCTATTGAAGTTGGATATGAGATTTCCCACTGACCTATTCCATTCTTCTAAGTGACTTCCCTCTATACCCAAAAAGGAGGTCATCACCCAAGCACTATGTCCGACCCTATCCATCTCTAGGGATTTCACATCCCATAGGGAGAAAATTTCTTTGTCATGTAGAGATGAAACAAGATCATTAGAAAGTTTAAAGTTACCATTTGATCCTTCCCAAGGGTCCTCTCCTATCCTTAATTTTTTGTTGTTTCTGATTCTCCAAATTGTCTAGTTCCCTATGGGAAGAGCTTCCATAAGATATTTCCAGACTATCAAACAATTATTGGTTGGTTTACATGGAGTGCTAACCCATTCCTCCACCGACATACCTACAAATTAATTTAACATCATGACTCTTCCATAGAGAATTATATTATGTATTAATCTCAATAGGCTCTTTGTTGCTAGATCCTAAATAAACAAATAAATATTTTTTATCCCCCAACCACCTAGACCCTTACGGTGGGTGATACGTGACCACTTGACAAGCGGGATTCCATTAGCATTCTTTCTTGTTGACCAAAGAAACTTAAATATCATCTTCCTTATTTTTGTGAGAAAGCCTTTAGGTACTTTCTCTACAGAACCCCAATATATAGGGATACTACTAAGAATTGATAGAAGAAGAATTAGTTTCCCTCCCCTCAAGAGTCAATAATATACCTAAAGTGAAATTTTTTCTTCCACTTTATTTTAGAGATACAACCAAATATCATAGGAGTAATCATTAGTTTTCAACACAAAACCCTAGTATTTGAGTCCTTCATTGATTCCCTTGTGAAAGAATGGAAAGAGACTTGTTGGGATAGGCATTTTGGGACAAGTTTTGGGAATTGTGCAGGAGCATGCGCAGAAGAAGGAAAGGTAGTTAGCTCATTTTAAAGATTAGTGCGCATGAAAGAAGGAAGTTAGTTAGAAGTTCTCAGGCATTTTCATTCATTTGATACAGTCTAATCCCTAATGTAAATTCATAAATTTGTAAGGGTTTTTAGGTAGAAGGTGGCGAAGTTGAGTATGAGTAGAGAGATAAGTGTGCATTGTATGCATAAATAGAAAGGGAATTTTGGGGTATAAGTGAGATATCACGTATGAGTGCAGTGTGCATATTTTGTAAGGGATGCTTCTGAATAATAATATAAGAAGCAAGTCATTGTGTATGTAGCCCATCTTGGGTGAACACATTAAATATGGTGTCTATGTGTTATGATGTGATGTGTTTGTTTACTATTATGGTTATTGCGCGCACATAATGTATGAATGGTTAATATGAATATGTTATATAATGATTTTGTGAAAACAATATAAGGTATAATGAATGAATGCTAAGTATAATGGTTATTATGAATGCCTCACATTCCTCCATGACTATGGAAACCTGGTTCCTATAGTCCCCATAGATACCTCAGGTGAGACTTCACATGATTGTTGGTGATGCCGAAAGGGCCAGTATATGAGGGTTTTGTTGGTGAAGTCATGTTTAACCCTGGGTCTTCCCACTGCTTTCCAACAAATGGTTTCGTTGTTGGGACTAGGATCTGCGACTGAGGGGAATGTGGAGGCCGATTAAGGAAGAGATTAGCCAATGGTTAGAGAAGAAGGAACACGAGTTTTCCATAAGTCATAATAAGAACCCGTGGATCAGCTCGGAGAAATGGTTACATAGGTATGTGTTTACAGATTTACATGAGATTTTATTTGTTGATTTCTAGAATGTTTTGGTTGAGTGGATACAGAGATTAGCTGAAAATAATGGAACATGTCTCACTATTGTTCTAAGGATTTAGACCCCTGAGTTGATTTAGGAAGTGAATATTGTAAGTAAGAAAATATCACTCGCAATTAATTTTTTGGTTGGATAGTATATTAGGGGATTATATTAATAAGTTTGTTATAGATTGTACTCAGTCATATAGTTATACTGAGAGGGAGTTCTTTAAGGGTCCACGCAGAAGATATTTGAAATCACTGTCTACTTGGATCAAGTTGTTTCTCTGTGATAAGGGGGTTATGAATATGGAATCAGATTTCCCTAGTATCTAAGTGCCTTCGTGCACATAGGGGGTTGTGGGATGACCAGGGGATGGTCTGAGTGTATGAGAAGGATGCAGGAAAGAAAAAATGAGGAACGGATGGGTTGAGTATGTCGAGAGAAGAAGAATGTGAGATGGATGAATATATTGGAGTGTTTCACATTGGAAAAAAAAATCGGTATAGTAGGAAGAGTATTGTGGCTGATAAAGAAGGGAAGCACAGTGAGGTTGAGGTAAGAGACACTGATGTAGTACTCCAGATCGAAGGAATACCACGCATAGAAATTCAGCTCGGTCCAGTAGAAGAAGTCTGTTACAACCCACTCATGTCAGACTCTATGTTGAACCCACAACCCCATGTGTGTCTCCAAGGTCTGAGGTAAGATCCGAAACTTTTTCAATTGTAGTTAGTGGAGGAAGTAAGGATAGTAGTAAATATAGTCAGAGTAGCGAAAGTAGTATGACAACCCAGCTTCAGGTAGTGTCACCAAGGAAGGATATTGCATAGTACACAATGGTGGGAGTATATCCCACTTTGAGAATGTGTGTCTTTCATAAAGTAGGTACAGAAGATCTGGAACAACACTTGTTTGTTTGTGAAGTAATATGGATAGTGAAGAATGTCCAGGATGATGATATGAAAATCATGCAATTAACGACGACATTCATAGACCGTGCATTACATTGGTATATGAAGTATTAGTCCACTTCACATGTTGGACAAGCTATAATTTTGGCAAGCATCATGCAACCCTTGTTGAAAGAGTTCCAAAAGCTTGTAACGCCCCATATCTTAGCCTTAGGTAGTTAGAACATTATCGTTTACTCATTTTAGTAATTTAATTACTAACATTTGTTTGGGCTCAATTAGATAGGGATAAATATTTGAGATATGTACATATGGACCTAATTATGTATTGTCTAATATTATTTTCATCGGTATATGTTCATGATGTTGATCGTTATGTGATTTGGTTAAACATGTAAACTTGCATTTCTTCATTGAACATTAATACAGATAATGGATTCTTATATGAAATTATGATGTATATACATGGATATGAGTTATTGGTGAACTAACCTATAGGTTGATGAGCTATGTAATATCCAAATGACTACAGTGATGAGGTAACATGGATGTTGTATACATTAAGAAGATAGTGTATTCTATAAGTTATAATTATTATTTAATTTATGATTCAAAATATTGCTATGATTTGTGGTAAGTGTGGTTTTGACAGGACACACAACTTTCCCAGAGTGGTTGTTTGATGATTTGACTCTAAGAACAATGGTTGCACAATAGGGCTTGATGTAGGGTGTTAACCCTAGTTCAATAAGGAGGGGTGGAGGTATTGCCCACCATTTATCCTCCAAAACCTAGAGTCGTGGGAGGGTTGTGTGAAGTCACGCTCCCCTATATGTGTGATGGCAACTGCTAGTTGCTTGTGGGGGAAGCTTAGTCGAGATGTATGACACTTCCGCTTATGGGTTCTATTTGGAGTTAGGTCAATATAGTTGATGCTCCAACTTAGTCCAACAGAGGAAAGGATAGGATGGAAGATGGAAGTAGGTTAGGAAGGAAGGATGCTTCGATGTTAGTTGAGAATACTGATTGGGGATTAGATATGCCACTATTGTTTACTCACTTGGTTCCTACCATGTTTAAAACTCTCTTTTGATTTCCTATTGATATTTTAAGTTCGATAATGAGTTATTGATGGATTGGTGTAATTTTGTTCATTAAGATTATTAAATGATGCATTACTTGATCTGCTTTCCTACATGTCTTGGTGTAATCATATAGGAACTATGCACTAGAGGAAATGGTTGTTTATCATTAGTACATGCATGAGATATGTGTCCTCTAGCTACGCACACATACCCTACACATGTACACTAGTACGATTAATTAATGTATTAATTATTAAAGTAGATTAGTAGTTATTTAATTGAATGTTTATCGATTATGTAAATTATATTGCATACAAAATATCTAGAAGCTTTAAATACCTTCTTTGACTTTGATTAATGGTTGGTATGATGAATTAAATGAGCATGGTGGGTTGTTATGTACATTTTGGGGAAATTTGTCAAATTGCATTTATTAGCTAGCATGAGAAGAAAGACTTTGCATTTTATTTATTGTTGTTTAATGCAAGTTATTTATATTTTTGTTTTATTTTAATATTTTCCCAAAAATATAGATAAGGGAGTTTGATGGATAATAATGAGGGTGGTTGAGGAGACTTGGGGAAGGGTGTATGGAAACTTGATAAATAGGGAGAAGAAGTGGTGAGGAGGGTGGATAGGGAGGTTTGAGCATGATGAGAGGTTGTGAAATCTTTGGAAGATATATTTCTTATGATGGTTTTACTTTGAGCATTTGTGCTTTGTTGTACTTGGAGTCATGGGCACAGAGGGCCAAGAAACTGAAAGGTTTCTTGGAGCTAGGAAGTTGGCTAGGCTCCTAGTTGGTTGGGAGGATTTCGTTGTTTCACTCTGGGAAAGCAGGAAAAGAATGGTTGGAAGCATATTCCTACTACTAGAAAAGCTACATTGCAATTGATGAGCTTCAACAGACCATAGAGGAGGTATTTTCATTGGTATTTTGGTGTACTTATGTTTTAATTTTTAGATCTTAGAGTTAACGTATTACTTAATTCATCATGTTATTTACAGTTATCATTGAGAAAATGTAAAAGAGTTGTGGAAATGAAAATCAATGAAATTATGTTAAATGAAAATTGTTAATGCATATGTATTTAATGAGTGATTAATTGCCTAACATCCTAGGTGGGTGTTACAAAGCCAAAGTCTCAGTCACAGGGTATTACAAAATTGAAAAATATTAAGTAGTTCGTGAATGAATCAGTATGGGATTTTGATTTGAGATTCAAGATACTGATGGATCGGTTGACTTTCCAAATTCCATACGAGCATCATAGAGAATGGTTCATTGCAGGATTTTTGCCACATATACGCTTCCCTTTGACACAGCAAAATATTACATTGCATTCAAAATCCCTAGAGATTTCCATGAAATTGGAAGCATATCCTGTAGGAGAGAATGGTGTAGGGATGGATCAGGTTTAGTCGTAGTTAGCATCATTGATAATTAAGTTGTAAGAACTTACTAAAGGGAAGGAAAATCACGAAGAAGTTTGGTGTGTTACATGCAGAACAAAAGGTCATCATAAGAACAAGTATCCAGCCTTCAAATATTATTTGGCTACAGGTGCTCCAAATACCTTAGCCACAGGAGGAGGAGTATGGTGTGAGATATGAAAAATGATGGGTCAACACACTATTGCTTGTCCATTGATGTATGAGTATTATAGTACTGTTAGAAACCTATATTGTAATTTTTGTAAGTCCGTGGAACATGATGAAAAGGATTGTCACACACTTGATCTAATGAGGGAGTGCATCACGGATGCATACAGAGTCCAAGGGGAAGAAGGACCAGAAGGAGGGGTATCGCAATATAATACTTCAAGAGGTTGCAATCAGGGAGGAAGAGGAGGATTCATAGGTTGCAGAACAGGAGGATTCGGCAAAGGAAGAGAACCAATTATCTGCTATAAATGTAACCATCCTAGGCATTAAGCGCAAGATTGTTTGAATCCATGCATGACATGTACATACTATAGATAGTTGGACCATGCGATGGAACATTGTCCATAGTTGATCGCGAAGTGGCAGGAGAATAGGAACTAGAATGTGCAAATGATAGTAGTAGAATACTACGACGATCAACTAAGGGTAGAAACAGTTACGTGTGGAGGAACAAGAATAAGATCTAATGCAACAAAACAAGGAATTCACCAGTGGGCCAGGAATGAAACAAAACCTCCTTCGTTGTTTGACCCTAGAAAAGAGAGAGACACCTACAAGAAAGCAAGGAGAGAACTACTAGAAACATAATGGATAGCATCAAATTTGACCGCCCCACTTTTATATGATAGACCACATGTGTATGGTGTGCCTCTAGTCTATGACCACATGAATACACAAAGAAAATATGAGAAGGTAAGTACTCTAAAAAAATTCTTAAAGAGTTGTTTAGAACTAATGAAGGATGAAACTGCATTAAGCATGGTGCACAGGATGATTGACCAATGCACATAATATAAAGAAGCAATTGTCACACAAAGAGCAGTTAACCAGGTACATCGTAAGAAAAGGGAAAATGGGGAGTTCTGACTTAGTGTGCAGATAGGAGGCTATGATATGGACAATATCATTTTGGATCTAGGATCTGATGTGAATGTCATTCTGAAGCAGACATGGGAGACATTGGGTAAACCGAAGTTGATCTGGTCACCTATTCATTTGAGGTTATAAAATCAGTACAATAGTATTCTGATTGTAATATTGACAAGGGTGAATGTTAACATCAATGGAGTGCACAACACAGTAGATTTTGAAGTAATTGAGATAGTAGATGGTAGTAAAACTTATCCAGCATTACCAGGACTTGATTGGACTTTTGATAACCATACTATCATTGATCTAAAGAAGAGGTAAATGATATTTGAAGCATGAGACTTGAAACTTTGTAAGGTATCTAGAGAGGTAGTGGGGGGGCCCAGAGGGCCCATAGTGATAATAGTGGAGGTCATTCAATGTAAGGTGGACTAGGTCCACTATATTATTAAATAAGGCCCACTATGGTAGTTAGATATAATAAATGGGTAGTCAGATATAATAAATGTAAGAGGACTTCTTAGAAGGTTCTACTTCTAGAAGATTCCTCCTCTAGAATGTTCTTAGATGATGGTAGCACTATATAAAGGGATTCAAGAAATGTAATGAGACATGAAGAGAAGGATTGTGTTTGGAGCAGTAGCTCAATAGGAGGATGCCCCCTCGAAGAGGCAAGTGAACAGGAGAGGATCCCTTCCATAATAAGATCCATTGTATGGTGTTGCCCTACCTCAAGGGTTTTTATAATAAAGTTGTGGTTTTTCTATATTGTCCTTCTATATCTGTTGTGGTACTTTTGTATTCAGTCTTTGGATCTTAACAAACTTACTGCACCATTAGATCGCACAAAAGGAAGATGATATGTGGAACCAGAAAATGGAAAAGAACTTGATAACCTGTATAATATGATTGTGCGGATGGATGGATATGTTAATCCTATAGCTGATGGTGCACTCAGTTGGTGAAGTATTAGTTCATGCACGTCAGATTAAGAAGAGGCCCTAGAAAAATGGTAGCAGAGATTGTGTTGGTGTTAGAAGTCACTCTTGGATCGCTAGCAGGAGCAGAGCCCGACGCCCATTAGTTTAATGTCACGATGGTTTATAGATGGGATGATCGAATGGAAGCCAACTCAAAACAATATCATTTCAACTCCAAAACTAGGCCAGGCATGCATAGGTGAGTGAGGTCTTATATAAACTTCAAACAGTGAGATGTAGTAAAGGGTGAACAGGCGGAAGACTTATATAAGAGGAAAGCAAAGGTCTGTTATTAACATCGGGTTTCTAACAGGCTATGGAAGAAGACGTCCAAACGCAATATCATCTTACATTCAAATGCAAAGCCAGAGAATGCAGTAATGCAACAATAAATCTTTTATCATAACATAACTGAAATAATTCACGCGAATCAGTCAATCACGAACTCTCTTAGCATGAGACGAAAATTAGATGGAGTAATAAAAACTGTCTGTCATAAAACAAGATATCTCATATACAGATGCATAACCAGCAAACTAGAATATCTGTTAAAACTTTACAGTAGGGAGCTCTGCTCTACCATCGATACCTACCCAAATACAAAGACTAGGTCTATATACTCAGGAAAAATCACCTCACAAAGGCATGTCCAGTCACCCAAAGCTTGGTGTCCCTTCAGTCAAACTCGTACTGATATCTTGCTTTAAGCGCCATCTTAACTACGCATGGCTCCTGTAAGGAGGGTAGCTGAGCCATTAAGTGCCCGAATAGCGTGCACAGACCTCTCTGACGAGTTGAGGACTTCGGCATGGATTCTTTGAGAAAATTGATGCACGGGACCTCTGCAAGCAGGTGGCTCGCCAGACCCTCCATCCCCCTTACTTAATGAATGAAAGGAGGTCTCAACCACCCGCTCTTGCCTTCATTTACTTCAATGCTAGAAACAGTATTAAGATCGGGTCCGATGACGCCTGGAGATCGCGATGATCCCTTCCGCAACTGAACTCGGCGCCTTTGGCCTTCTTTATGCAGCTCCTTCTTCTCCCCAAGTGACCATGGGTTGTGACCATGTGCTTATTCCTAATGCGCTTTCATCGTTCACGAATGGGAAGGAACTATTCCCAAAATTTGAAATCGCGATGAGCGCAATGCTGAGACGACTCAATCTGGTGCCACGCGTCCCTCTGGGATCTGACGATTTCGAACTCACCCGATGCTGCTATGGGCCCAGGCCAGGGACTTCCCTGGAATCTCGTGCATCGAAACATAATGGAGCTGCCCTTTGTGCCTTGGAGTCGCGATGGGTGAAACGTCGATATGTCCCAATTTGTTGCCAGGTGTTCCCTTTAGATGGATGGCTGAAAATGCTTCGTGATGTCGCGGGCCCCAGTTTCGACATTTTTGGTGTTGTCAGGGTTTGGGGTTTCGCGATGTTCAAAGACATAAAACCTTCACCCTACGAACTCCCGAATGTCGAAAAGGCATGGATGTGCACCGCGTGTCCTTAAGATGACCATCCGCGGTAGCACTCTCCGCTTAACAGGGTATTGCGCTCGTTCTCAGGCTCACTTGATGTGACCCGGCGCTAGGACCATGGGTCGGGCCTTGACGGGCGCTTATCGGCATTTCGGGGTTCGGGGTTTCAAAAGGCGAAGGGATGGGGAATTTTACCCCTTGAACTCCCGAATGTCGATATGCTGGCGCGACTAGATCCCGCGCCACGCGTCACTGGATCGAACGACCCAGATTCAACCTTGAAATATAGGAGCTTTCCTTGGTGCTATATGTCGGGTAACTTGGTAGCCCCGAGATCCCGATGATCGTTGATCTGCTTCGTGGATGGATCTCGGCTGTCGACAACAAAACCTTGCCCACTCGCTTGACTCGTAACCAGAAAGGAGATCCTTCTGCTGCTGTGCTTGCGTGTTTCCCAGTCATTCTGCAGACCTGGGTGCTTTTGTGCCTAAGACAAAAATAATCACTAACAGATTGCATGAAGTATCTATAAGGAGATGTTCTCAAATTACCTACTCATTGCACTAGATTGGAGTTGAGGTATGTGATCCCATGAAGTATGATCGAATAACAGATATAGATCCTTTTGTGAAATAATTTGAATTGCAGATACCATATCGACAGATATTTCTAGCCTTAGATGTCGTGTTAAAACAAACCTCAACAAGATGGTGGAATGCGCATAAGGATAGAATAGATAATTGAAAATAGTGCAAAATATTGTTACAGGTCAGGTTTGGAACAAAATATAATGTGCAAAATTACACAAGGTCGAGTTGTCCTACAAATCATGTTACACAGTGCACCACGATATGAAGATTAATGCCTAAGAAGAAATGGACACACTTGTTTATACACACTCTAGATACGATCCCGAAGAATTGGTATGTAGAACTAGAAGTACATAGAGGAACAGTAGACTGGGATGATTTGACTCATAGCTTCAAGGTAACTTTCAGTTTTGAAGATGATACCCTACCTATAGACACAACTCTGCAGATTATTAAGGACAAGATATTTACATCAAAAGACTCGATATAACCAATACCCTTAGGTAGTGCACACATATGTTATGCAATTGTTGAAGAAGTTTTTGAGTGATATAACATGGTTGAGGAAGACCAAGAGGATGAAGGCATGAGAAATTTGCAAGTACCAAAAATTGAAGGAGAACAGGCAGTAGAGGGTCCCAAGCTTGAATCAGTCGTATATGCAAATCCATTGAGAATGCGCAAGGTGAATATGGTACAAAGGAAAAACCAAAGCTTGTGAACATTGGATATTACTGGAATGAAGAAACTATTGAGAATATTATTGATTTACTACGTGAATACCAAGACCTTTTTCTGACTACATTATCAGAAATGAAAGGGATTTTTGGGGAGCTAGGGGAGATGAAGATCTCGTTGAAGCCAGATGCCAAGCTAGTAAAGAAGATATCATACTGATTGAATCTCGTATATAAACATAAGGTGAAAGAAGAGATAAATAGGATGTTGGAAGTAGGAATTATTGAACATGTCACAGAGTCGGAATGGATCAGTATTATGGTAGTTCAAGACAAGAAAACAAGTGGAATTAGAATTTGTGTTGATCTGAGGAAATTGAATGATTCTTTCTTACATGACCCGTTTCTGACTCTATTTATAGATGAAGTGTTGGAGAATGTAGGAGGACAGGAAGCTTATTCATTCACTAATGGATTCTCTGGGTATTATCAGATTAAGATTGTGAAAGAGGATAGACATAAGACAACATTTTCGACAGAATGGGGATGTTATCAGTATACAGTCATGCCTTTTGGATTGAAAAATGCACCAGCAGTATTCTCTCGAGCTGTGGTAGAATCTTTTAAAGATTTTATTTATAAATCCTAGAAGTGTACTTGGATGATTGGACAATGTTTAGTTTGTTGAAGGACTATATTGAAAGTTTGAAACTCTATGCCTGGTGTTGGAAAGATGTAGAAAGTTATATATTTCCTTGGAGCTGAAGAAGCTTATTTTTTGTGCACCATTTGGTATCTTGTTAGGTCATGTAGTATGTAAACAAGCTTTTTTGGTTGATCCTATGAAGATTGTTGTTATGGTTGATTTTCCATCACCTACTTCAGTGCGACAGTTGCGAGTAACATTGGGTCACACGAGGTACTACAAAAATTTCATTAGGGGATACACATAAATCACATCCCCCCTGGAAAACTTGTTGAATAAAGAGGTTAAGTTTTACTAGAATGACGAATGTCAGCAGAGTTTGGATACCTTAAAGCAGAAACTAGTCACCACGCCGATTTTATTATTTCCATATTGGAAAAAGGAATTCTATGTCCATGTAGATGTATCATCTATAGAATTAGGAACAGATCTATCTCATCCAGGGGAAGGAGATTTGGACCACCCCATTTCATTTGCAAGAAGGAAGTTGTCAACTACTAAACATAATTACACTACTACATAGTGTGAAGGATTGGAAATGGTATATGCACTACAGAATTTCAGACATTATTGGTTGGGATCACACTTTAAGATGTACACGGATCATTCTACGTTGAGATACTTAGTCAATAAACCAGTGTTGAGGGGGAAGATATGAAAATTGTTGTTATTATTTCAAGAGTATGACTTTGAAGTGATTGTGAAACCAGGGAAGTTAAATTCGGGACCTAATCATTTGTTGCGCGTATTATCGGGGGAAGATGCAGAAAACTTGGATAACAATCTACCAGATGTGCACTTATTCACAGTACACATGGTTGATGATTACTTTGCAGATATAGTCCAGTTCTTGAGCACACGAGTATCCCCACCCAACTTTACATTTGTGCAGAAGAAGAAGTTAGTAGTAAAGGAAGTAGATTATCATCTTATAGCGGGGAATTTGTACAAGTTAGGTGCAGATGGTATTCTTCGACAATGTGTATTAGATCACAAGAGACCTATAATGTTATCAGAGGCACTTGAAGGAGTTTTGGGAAGCCAATATGCAGGGAAAGCAATGGCTCAGAATATTTTTCGTGCAGGACTATGGTGGCCCACCCTTCATAAGGATGCTAAGGAATCTTGTTAGACCTGTGATGTCTGTCATCAAGTTGGGAATCCATCTAGAAGAGATGAGATGCCCTTAGTACCACAAGTTACATTACGGGATTTTTATAAGTGGGCAATTGATTTCATTGGACTAATCAACCCACCAGCAAAAAGGTTAGGAGTAAGATATATCATCACTGCGATGAATTACTTGACCAGATGGGCTAAAGAACAACCTACCAAAGATTGCAGCATGAAGACTGTTGTGTGCTTTTTGTTTGAGAATATTGTTACAAGGTTTGGATGTTTGAGAATCCTTATGAGTGATTAGGGTACTCATTTTCTAAATAGGATGATTGCATCTTTGACAGAGGAATTTCATATACAACATCAAAAGAGCACACCTTATCATCCTCAAGAAAATGTAACAGTGGAAGCATTCAATAAGATCCTAGAGCATGCACTGATGAAGGTATGCAATGTAAGTCGAGATGAATAGGACTTGAGGATTCTTGCGGTGCTATGGGCATATAGGACCACATGTAAAAAGTCGATAGGATAGACACCATTCATACTAGTATATGGCCAGGAAGAAGTTATTCCCATAGAGTTCATTGTGTCAAGTTTGTGCATTGTTGTGTTGACAGAGCTCACATATTCTGGCGCAATAGAGAAAAGACTGTCATAGTTAGTAGAATTGTAGGAAGAATGCTTTCTCGCGGGATTTCATTAACAAGTTTAGAAAGTGCACGAAAAATCATGGCATGACAGACATATTAAACATAAGAGGTTTCATATGGGAGACTTAGTTTTTCTCTATGATAGCAAATTCTTACAGCACCCTGGAAAGTTCCAAATGCACTGGTTGGGTCCATATTTGATAAGATTTGTAACAAAATAAGGTGTTGTTCAGTTGGAGAGACTGAATGGGGAAATCATGGAATGAATGGTAAATGGTAGTTGGCTAGAAATGTATAGGGAAATCCAAGATTTTGTGCACTAGTCCGAGAACGCAGTATGTGTACCATAGGATCTGTATTATAGTGTGTTATACAAAAGAAAAATAAAATAAAAAGCAATAAAAGAGATTGAGGCAAGTCACAATAAACATTTGAAGAAACAATAAGGTTTGAATATATGAATCAGGTATTGTTAAAAGAGTCAAATTAGTAGAAAAAGAGATGAACAAGCAAATGTCACAAGAATGGAACTGCGCAAAGAAATGAGAATTGAAGAACCAGTATAAAGATCTGCACAGATGACGGGAAAGGCATTAAAGAGAAGACATGATGGTGAGATGGTGGGAATGTGTAGTCATTAATGGAAAGCGTTGATGAATATCTTGACAGGTTAACAAAATCTAGACCATGATCCATAGAATAATCTGAATTTAATGCAGAATATGGAAGGAATTGAATGTGAGTACAATCGGATGGGACTCCAGGTTTAAGCGCGAAGAGGAATATAATAGTTGGTAGCAAAATATAAAATCAGGTGAGGGGGTGATAAGTAAATTTTATTATTGCTTGACATTTTTAGAGAATAGAGAGCCAAAGGAGAGCTGAGTAGCAAAGAGAGAGTCAAGTGTGTAACAGGGAGAGAGTCGAAAGTGTAGTAGACATAGCCTCAATACAAAAATTTATGGTGTCTCCAAAGGCAGGAGAATCTATGTCAGGGACAAAGAAGTCACACAGTAAGCAAGCAGCAGCGCCAGTACAAGAAGAAACCCATGAGGCATTTGATCCAGTCAACTTTCCCAGAGTGTATGTTCCACCAAGAAATCCAACAACAAAATAAGTCAGACTACATAAGGAGGCAAACTATGACATGGTTACACCAGTTATTCCACCTAGGTCAATGTCGAGGGAGATATGTTAGGTGCAATAGGGAACTTGAGGTATTCATACCATAATATCGTAGATTTAAAGAAGTTTCCAGACCTAGCACCACAGAATTATTTACGTGTAGGAATGAATCCTGGATCACTTGTAATCACAATTGAGCTGAAGGAATGGGCAGCAGGAAGTGAACATGAATAATAAATCTATTGGAGATATCCCATTTTGGCCAGAGCATAGAGATAAACATCTGCGTCAAGTTGTTGTTAAGTTATATTCATGGAGGATTCGTATGGTTCGACATAGCAGTATCAATAAAAACCCACTCAATTACATGGATTATAGGATTGTCATTAGTAGGCGAAGACTTGCTACCATTGTTCATAAAAAAGTCATAGGAAAAGTCCTTAGCAGAAAGAATGAAGGAAAAATATGGCACATTCAGAGGAGCACGCGAACTAGATGTCGTAAGCATCAATGAAAATATTGTAATATTTTCCACATAGGTGTTGGCATGTAAGCTACTGAGAAAATTTCGCAAGGATCAAGTGACAACAGGAGTTAAAGCAGTAGCGAAGAAGTGTGTCACAAGAGCTATGATGAATTGGTCAACATTTTTGGTAAAGTAGTTCTTAATGGACTACAAGGAGGCACAATAGAAAGGAATAGAGTTTCATTATGCACGGTTTATAATTTTGATAGCATTGACTATGTGGAGAGATCCGTAAGAGATGCAGTTCCTGGAAGAAATGCAAAAACCATTCTTGGCAGAAAGATATGTTTCTTTATGGAATATTGTGCATAAGAACATATAGATGGACAATAACTTTACCTTTTATGTCTTCAAGGAAACAATGTGGCAATGCATCGAGGAAATGTCTTGCATTCTACCATAGATAGTGGAAGAATACAAGGATATTGCACGCTTTAAGGCAGGGCTGCATCATATGTATGTTTAGGAAAAGAGAGATATGAATCAATAATGGTTACCGACGCGCTATAGGTTGACAAAGCAAGACATCAACTAGATTGTAAATGACTGGGATGAAGAGTGGAGAACCCCAATGACAGAAACAATAGAACAGGATACAAAACTAGAGCAGGAGACACAAGAAACATAGAAGAATAAAGAGGTAGAAGAGGAACAAGGAGAACAAGAAGATGACATACAAGAAATCCCACCACCCACTGGAGGAAAAATAAAGAAACGTCCCAAGGAACAATCATCACACAAGCATAAGAAGAGAAAAGAAACAAAGGAAATGGCTATTCAAGCATTAACGGGGGATGACTTAGAGAAAATTGGGGATCAATTCAAAGAATTCACAGAAGAGGCCTTTTTGCGCACTTCACAAAAATAGGAGGAATTGCATTCATACGTGCAAGCGCATATTTCCACATTGCATCAGATTTTGGAGGCAACAAGGATAGCACCATTCATATTGGAAGAATAAGAACTGACTGAGAGATCATCCAAGACTATAGGGTTACATCCAACAACATCACAACCACCCTTAGCATCAGGAGAGTGTCATAATTTGAAGTTATTAGTAGGGACATTAGACTTCCCAACAATAGAGATGCAAGAGCATGCATAGGCACTAAGTCATATTGACTTAGTGTTGTCACAGCTGTTGGAAAAGGTGTTACACAGCTTGCAGTCAAGTGTAACATATGAAATTTAGTTTCATGTGGAGACGACATCAATGGATTTGAATAAATTAGTTGTAGATAATGAAGCTTACAGACAGAGTACGACAAGCTCATGATGGAGCGGGAAGAGGTAGAAAAGAGAACATAATGGTGAAACAGGTCATGCATGAGGTCTATAGTAATATAACAAAAGTACAGATGGAAGAAAACACTCCTTTGGAAGAGCAGGTAACAAATATCAGTGAATCCACTCAGGGCTTCCGCACAAAAATAGTAGACTTGGAAGCACGCACAACACCAAGCACACCATCGGAAGAAAGAGAGCAGAGGGAGACGACATTAATGACCATTGTGGAAAGCATAAAGACTTTGGATAAAGAATGTTTGAAAGTGTATGAAGAAAGCACACAAATATGGACTCAATTGTTGGAGAACATAGAGTTACAAGCATTGGAACAAAGGCCACAGACTATGTAAGAAAGGCGTAGAAGATTAAATATATAATGAACACTCTACCACCAAAAGAGCGAATGACTGCAATTATTGATAACACGCAGTTGAACCAAAAGATCAACCAAATCAGAGAAAAATAGCAGAATCTTGCACAGAGGATTGAGCCACTATAGGAGGAATCCTTCAAGGTGACGAAAGAACTTGCAGTAGCATAGGTAATCATTAAACAAGTAGCACAAGACAGTGAAGAGAAATTCAAGAACATTATTACTGTGCAAATGGAAGATGAGATTATGGAACAAGAAGTACAAGCTAAGTAAAAGATTGCAACTACAAAGGAAACTTTTGAGAAGCTTGTTGCTACATTGAAGGGAGAACAACAACAGAACTGAGTGGCTCGAGACCAACCATAGGTGAGTGTTGGGGGCCTGTTGGCATAAGCATTTTGGAAAAGTTTTGGAAACTATGCAGGAGAGCGCAAAGAAGAAGGAAAGGAAGTTAACGCATTTTTAGGATTAGCACACACGAAAGAAGGAAGTTATTTAGAAATCGTTAGGAATTTTGGTCCATTCGATATGGGCTAATCCCTAATGTAAATGTATAAATTTGAAAGGGTTTTGGTGTAAAAGGTAGTGAAGTTGACTATGAGTAGAGAGCTAAGTGTGAACTGTATGCACAAATGGCAAGGGAATTTTGAGGTATAATTGAGATATCATGTATGAGAGCAGTGTGAATATTTTGTAAGGGTTGATTCTGAATAATAATATAAGAAGTTGGTCATCATGTGCATAGCCCATCTTGGGTGAACCACGTTAAATATGGTGTCTATGTCTTATGTTGTCATTTGTTTGTTTATTATTTTGGTTGTTGCATGCACATAATGTATGAATGGTTAATATGAATATGTTATCTGATGATTATGCGCACATAGTATAAGGTATAATGAATGAATGCTAAGTAGAATGGTTAGAATAAAGCCTCACATTCCTCTGTGACTGTAGAAACTTGGTTCCTGTAGTCCCCATAGATACCTTGGGTGAGACTTCACCTACTTGCGGGTAATGCCGAAAGGGCCAATATCTAATGGTTTTGTTGGTAAATTCATGTTCAACCTTGGGTATGCCCACTGTGTGCCAACAAGACTGTCTAACTTCTCATGTAAATCTTCCTCAAGAAATTTTTAAAGGAGATTGGATGTGTTCATGTTGATCTTCATACCTATAGCAAGACAAAAGAGTTCCAAAATGTCTTTTAGAACCTATAATTCATGATAAAAACCTGCACCGAAGAGAAGGACATTGTCAACAAACAATGCCTGCCACACCAAAAATGCAACCACAAGCTAAATTTGTCCTTATCAAACCAAATCGACCTCTACAAAAGAAAAATCAGCTACCAAATGGTGAATATCTCGACCATAATGAAGCACTGTGAAAATTTATAAGTGATCCTCTCTCTATGATCAGTTAAGGTGGATGGTCTCACCCCCGAAACCAATCTTTTTCCTCTCTATGGTTTTTCATCCCAAGAGCCAAAGACACAAGAGCTCTCTCAAATTCATTTTTAGAAAATAACATATGCATAATGAGAGAGGGAGCCCTCATTCCTCTTATATTTCCTTGTTCACCCTTTTTCCGACCCTTTTACACTTAAGTGACTTTTTAATTTAACTTTAATAAAATCACTTTATTAATTAATTAACCACTTTTTAATTCCAGAAAGTGATTGATTGGCTTGTAATTCATTCCCGGACGCTAGAAGTTCCTTTCTCATCATCCCAACCTTTAGATATGTTTTTCCCAATTCCAATGAGCTATTACACGAAGGTGTTCCTTCAAACAATATGACCCAAATAACACTTTGAGTGCATTTAATTAATTTATACTCAATAATACCCTTGATATATGGGAATCGTCAAAATCCCATGAAACCAAGAACAAATTGTGCCAAAGTGATCCTAATGATGAAATAAGGTAAATGGACTAGGTTGGTCCTCATTTAACTCCTCCACTTCGCCTGAGCCCCTGTTACCCTCCATTTACCGCTCTGGCCAAGTAGACATAAACCCATAAGGTCACCTCCAATTTTAAAGTAGGGAAATACAAAAATGGGGACATTACATTATGTTTCATAGGCACTCCCACAGTGATCCCCTTGAGTTTCTATTGAACCTCTCAGAGCATCTTGGTTGTCTCTGCTACATCATCCTCCTCTCTACCTCTATAATGGTTCTAGGGAAATACAACTAAGTGTACTAGACCTACATTTGTATCATCAAAATTTATGGTGTTATTTACATTCCATACCAAAATGTTTTTTAAATTACACATACTTTTTCAAATCCTAAAAATCACACAAATTTTAAAAGACAAAAACATTAAAATATATATGGAAAAAATTTTAAAAATATCACCAATAGAGCCCCATTGGGCTCCAAGGGGAAATAATTTCTCTAGATCATAACAAAAGTTAGTCCAAACATTGTGGAAGTCATCAATGACTATTGTTTGCTCATCCCTACTAGTAAAATAAATAATATCAAAAGGTTTTCATTGGTAGCCCTCCTCCAATCTTCGTTGGGATATCGGTCCATCTCCACATCTTGGGATCTATAGGCCTAGTCAAAGGAATAACAATGCACAAGCACATGGTGAAGACTCTCTTGAAGGAAAACAATACACCCTCATAACCAATATGTCCTTATTTTGCAAGCAATTAGTTGGTCTTTCACATTGACCTCTATACTTGAACACCGATCAAAGATCGTGAGTCCTACAAAATCTATGTCATACTGCGTCAATGCTCGAGAGGCTAGATGTGATGCATAAATCCCACAATCTAAGTAATAATACACATGATTTTTTTGAGCGTTAGGTCTTGTATGGCTAGAATGGGTAGCTAATTGAAGCTTTTCTACATCCCTATTGCACAATATGTATGATTATAATATTCCATGGTGTCAATGGATCCACCTTTTCCACCATATTTTAAGACTACCAACATCGCTCACTAGGATATCCCTACAATAAAAAATATGTCCTTGACATATACATGTAGAGTCTCTTTGCTAACTTGAACTACCTTCTCATCGAGATCACAATACCCAACAAGTCTCTCTTGTAGCATGACCTACCTCTGCATGGTGAGACCCTTGAACAACTTCAAGATCTCACAATCATGTAGTGCATATAGGGTGGAGTGATCACACAACGCATAAATGTCAGCTTGTTCATTCTCTCACTCCTTCCACTCAATCATGGTATCAGGCTCTATAGGATTTACAAGACAAATAGAAATAAGTAACATTTTTGTTTTTTTGAATTTTTCAAAATTTAGGGTGTGCACACACCCTTTTTGTGGGTAGACATAGTCACTTATGGGTATTTCTCTAACAACCTGCAAGTAGGGAAGTATACTTACAATTGATCCATGAAAACCCATGAGAATACATGCACTACAAATGGAGTCTCATACCCAGTAAAAATTAAAAAAATAAAATCAAATGGATCAAATTAAAGAATGTGGGATGGTGGTCTACCTAGTCCAGATGGCTTGAAATTTTGATGATGAAATCTCTTGGAATCCACACATAAATGTTTTAGGTTAAATTGGTTTTTCACCACAATGGTAAATTTGCCACATAAAATGGTAAAAATAAGGTATTGTTTCATATACTTATAGCGTTTTGTCCATATTTTTCAAAGTAAAAACCATTTTCCCAAATTTTCTCATTATATTTTTTTATTTTTAGAAGTTTATCATTATTTATAACTCTTGAAAAAGGTATATTGATAGTTTCTAAGACTTAAGAGACCATTTATTGGCATTTTTCATCATCAATCCTTCACAACTTTTGGAGGTAAATGTTTTGAATCTCGCATATAGTGATAGGGACATTATCTTGCATTTTACATTGTTACCCTTATTTTTGTCACGATTTTTTTTTTTTTTGGGAAAAAACCTTATATTCCAGAGAAGAATATACATATTACCATTCTCGTAGGACTGTTCAAAAATTCACTTCCTTAAATTTGATCTGAGAAATTAAAATATATTTCCCTTTGTGTGACAACCCTATCAACTCTTATACTTTACAGAAAACATATACTGGATATTCTTGTTGAGTCTAGATCTCCCTCAGTTATAAATATTCAATCTGGAAAGTTGTTTCATTAACAAGAAAC
Source organism: Picea engelmannii (assembly GCA_009831015.1). NCBI lineage: Eukaryota > Viridiplantae > Streptophyta > Pinopsida > Pinales > Pinaceae > Picea > Picea engelmannii. Next base: position 165,360 of record ML782287.1, read on the forward strand.
AAGAAGGGAGAACCAGAAAAATGACTATAACATGAAAGACATTTCCTCTCAAAATTGTCCCTCGATGAATTCTTGAAAAATAAAGGAACCTTCCTCGAGTGATAGTGCTTCTTTGGAGATATCATCATCCTTGGAATTCAAATCTATGTATATATGTGCAAAGGAAGTCCACTCAAATTTAGTGAGAAAATCTCTCATTTTCTTTAACAAAGGATGAAGGAGTATTACTTGAACCTATAATTTTTTATTCGCCCAATCTATTACCACCTTCGGGTCTCCCAAAACTTGAAGCCTTCTCACATTCAATTTATTTTCCATGAATAAAAGAGTCCACAAATATGAAAACTTTACCTTGGATTTTGTGCCATGACCTAGGGCATATCTTACCTAGAATAAATGTGTTGTAGAAAAATGAAGAACGACCCCAATCCCACATCTTTGAGGGTGCCCTTGGCTCATGCCATAAAAGAATCCCCATGGAATATCAGAGACCAACGTGAGCATGATAGGTTGGTGTGTCTTTGTTTTCTTTGGTTCACATTTAAACTCCATCATTAGTTTCACCACCGATCTTACAATTACCTCGATAGGGATAAACGTGTCCTAAAAAATACACAAGTTTCATGCCCACCAAATGGAGTAGGTAAAGAATCAAGGAATGGAGACATAATACTTTACAGAGGCTTCAAACCACTATTATTTTATCCAATATTCAAGGCCTCCAGATAAGGAACAAGCTTTTGCTTTAAAAATTGATTGAAATAAAGACCATACCCGAGTAACATAAGTATAGGACATAAATAGATGATGCATTGATTCTACCTCCTGTCAACATAGTGCACACCTATTGGGACCGACCCACCCCCAACTATGGCCTTTATCCCATGTTAAAAGTTTATTATGGAGAGCTAACCACAAGATAATTTTAGTCTTCAATGGAGAATGCATGTTCCACACTTTATCCCACCACCAAATGTGCTCTCCTATGAGCGTTGCCTCTACTCCCCCGACTGAGAATTATTTGACCAAACCAAGGAGTCTTTCTCCTCTTATATCAACCTAATGAAGTTGGATCTGATATTTCCCACATACATGCTTCATTCTTCTGTGTGACTTCCCTCTATACCCAGAAAAGAGGTCATCACCCAGGCACTACATCCGACCCTATCCATCCCTAGGGATTTCACATCCCATAGGGAGAAATTTATTTTTCATGTAGACATGAAACAAGATCATTAGAAATTTTAAAGTTACTGTCTGATCCTTCCCAAGGGTCGTCTCCTATCCTTAAGTTTTTGTCGTTTCCAATTCTCCAAATTGTTTAGTTCCCTATGAGGGGAAAATCTTCCATAATATCTTTCCATACTATCAAACAATTAGAGGTTGGTTTACATGGGGCACTAACCCATTCCTCCACCAACATACCTGCAAAGTAATTTGACATCATGACTCTTCTCGAGAGAATTTTATTATGTATTAGCCTCGAGAGGATATTTGTTGCTAGAGCCCGACTAAACAAATAAATATTTGTATCCCACAACGACCCAGACCCTTAGGCTGGGGAATACACGACCACTTGACAAGGGGGATACCATTAGCATTCTTGCTTGTTGACCAAAGAAACTTAAATCTCATCTTCCTTATTTTCATGAGAATTCCTTTAGGTACTTTCGCTATAGAAACCCAATATATAGGGATACTACTAAGAACCGATAGAAGAATAATTAGGTTCCCTCCCCTCGAGAGCCAACGATGTACCTAAAGGGAAATTCTTTCTTCCACTTTCTTGTAGAGCCACTACTATTTATCATAGGAGTAAGCATTATGTTTCAACACAAAACCCAAGTATTTGGGTTCTTCATTGATACCCTTGTCAAAGAATGGCAAGAGATTGTCCAACTTCTCATGTAAATCTTCCTGAGGAAAGTTGTAAAGGAGATTGGATTTGTGCATGTTGATATCCATACCTATAGCAAGAAAAAAGAGTTCTAGAATGTCTTTTAGAACCTAGAATTCATGAGCAGAACCTGCACTGAAGAGAAGGACATAGTTAACAAACAACAAATGAGAAAGGATTTCAGACGAAGTGATTTTGACTCCTCTTAGCATGCCAATTCTCATAGCATTTATTTTTAGCATGCTTAACCCTTCTGCGATGATCCAAGAGGATCTAAAGAATGCTCACAGAGGTATTAGAGGATCCATAAAAGATCAAAATTAAAATATCCCAAATTCTCTCAAAAACACCATCAATGCGTAGAGCTTGGCGACATCTTTCCAACGGTGCAAAAATTTCCTCAAATGGAGTTCATATGCAAATGTTACAGCTTGTCAAATTTTGGTCAACAGGAAAAGTCAAAGGTGAAACATGTCACCACTACAAGGGTGGCACATGGAACATGAAATTACAATTGGTACAGATGACGTGGTGACATCACGGGGAGACATGTGGCAAGCAGGTGATGTGGCATGACTAGTTGGCAGGTGACAGGGTAGATCGTACAAGTCCAGGTGGACCAATCAATTTCTTGAGATGTGGCACATGGGGAGGCTGCCACATGGAAGCCTCCCATTGGCCATTAATGGTCATAGTTATGTAAAATTATGGAGTCGACGGGGGTCAAACCTACGACTTCCATAACCCTTACCAAAGCCTTCATTACCATCACGCCACTCTAATGGTTCTTAACCATATATGTTGTAGATATTATTTAAACTTGGTTAAAGTTTCATTTGGAGGGGAAAGGAGTCGAGGGCTAAACCCCCAGTCCCTATTTTATGTACTATCCCATATGACCACCTATATTCATGCGAGGGTATTAAACATTATTTATAACCAACACATACAACATATGGTTATAACCCTGTAACCATATAACAAACAACCAATGGATAATATATATGGTTTAAAATATAACGCAATAACCAACGGTCAGTGGGGATGGAACCCACAACCTCTGCCAAACTTAGCCACAGTTTTAACCAATGCACCATTGGCGTTGAATGTTATGAGATTCCACCATAAATAGAATTAAGTTTCCATAGTTTCGAACAGGGAGTTAAGGGTCACAGCCTATTTAGTGGCACGAATTCCAATGCCCGACACACATCTCAAGGTGCATACATTCCAATGCAGGCACGAAGTGCGAGGTGGGAACAGATCTGGATAATGTATGGACATCTTGATTTGTGTGCAAGAGAAGAGGCCAATTATGGTGTGTCTCAATATGCGTGTCATGAGGTATAATAATAGCACATAGGCAACTTTTTACTCGTTTTTCACGATTTTACACAAGGAGTATGAATTTGAGGTCTATTTTATGATTAGAGGTCATTTGTAAAAGTCCTAGTCCATATTTCCATTAATGAGCGCCATAGTGCATCATTTGGCATGTAAAGAGGGTGAAATTGAGCCAATTCGGAATTTGGTCGAGTTTATAGTCAAATTTCTCATAATTTCGCAAGGATTATAATGGTGAACTCATTTTCTTGTTTTGAGTAGTGGAATTACAAAGAATCCATTAAATTGGATTTTTGCAAGCTCATGTTGAAATGTAAATGTTGTTTTGAGATGATGAATAACAATCATGCTATCTAAATGGACTTTGAAGATGAAGTTA
>ML782287.1:174107-206129 GCA_009831015.1 Picea engelmannii
CCCCATCTGAATCAGAATGAGTCTAAGGAATACCCAACTAACTTTATTGTAGGCTTTAGAGAGGTCAAATTTCAAGATAATAGAGGGATCTTTTAAGTCTTGATTGAGTGAAGAGCTTCTCGGGTCAAGGCTACCACATCATGTATTTGTCTTTTAAATAATAAGTTGAACTGATCTTCAAAGATAATATCACTGAGAAGGGGTTTGAGCCTATTCTCAATAATCTTGGAAATAATATTGTAAATGACATTAAAATAAGATATTGGTATGAAGTCCTTGAAAGAAGAGGCTTCCTTTTTCTTTCAAATGAGGTCCAAGAGGGTAGCATTGAATGAACCAAGGATTTGTCTTGAGCACTTCAATTCTTAAACCACCTTTAGAAAATAATATTTTATTAGATCGTAGAATACCAAATAAACTTCTACAGAAAGGCCATCTGGTCCTGGGCATTTACCTTTTTGGAGGGAGGACAGAGTCACTAGGAGTTCACCTTCTGAAACCTCTGTCTGAAGGGACTCATTCATTTCTTCATTGATATACCTTGGGAACATACTTTCCACCTTTAGGAATTATTTGATTAGGCATTCCCTTGGATCCTTAAATATGTTTCTAAAAACACATATCATGCTTCTTCAATGCCTTCAAAGGAGTTGACATGCTAACCATTTTGGTCCAAAATTTCCCAAATGGAGTTAAGGTTTATCCAATAGGTTGAAAACCTGTGGAAGAACTTGGTGTAATATCACTCTCTTTCAACAAAATTTCCCTTATTTTAAGGCACCACTTTGTTTCTTCTTTGGTCAATAGGTATTTTTGCCTCCCCAGTTGCAATAGGAAGGACTTATGGATAATCCACAAGGTTGAACAAGGCACTTGTTCAAAATTCAAAGTTCAAAAGTCATGTTGGGCATTATTGCCCCTTTCGTCTTCTTCTTCTTTATGCATGTTCCATACCCCCTTGGGGGAATTGTAATAAAATGAGTTAGCATGAGCTATTTTGTATGAAAAATAATCATCTCCCTAAGACTTGGTTATCAGTTCATAAGTCTAGAGTGTTTTTTTTTTTGACTTGGTTAATTATACCTCGCTTTTCAGCGACTTATAATTTTCTAAGTTTTTTCACTCATTCCTCCAAAATTGGAGTATGTTCTAATGGCTAGGCCTTAGTGTGTTATGTCTGAGTCTAGTTTCAAATGTATATTACCATGTTAACCATTATTCTAGAGTCTTATGGACATGCATTAGGTCCCTCTAGGATTTCTTTTAATGTAAAATTTCCCATAAAATGGGATTTGACCTTGTAAATTCATGTAAATATTTAATAAGTGGTACTAGGAGATGTCTAACACCTTAGGGAGTATCATTTTCTAACCCATAATACTCCTTTTACCTTATTACCCCCTTTTTGAGAAAAATAATTAACTTTTACTATAAAAATCATTTATTTCCTCAAAAAGGTGAATAAATCAGTTCCCTATTTTTTAGGAAACATGTCAGAAACATGTTTTTAGCTTGTCTATAGTCTAACTCTCCCTCTCTGCTAGTTAGTAGCACTTGAGGTGATTTTTGGATGATTTAAGTGGCAAATGAGAGAGAGTGAGTGATGAATTATGTGGAATGGGTGAGGATCCCAAGGAAGGTGTGTCCTCTCTCTTGAGAGGTGGCACACTCTCCTTGAGGGTGCCAATCCTAAGGAGAGATGTGCCTACTTCTCAAGAGGTGGTTCCCTATCTATCCTTCTTCACTTGAGTTGTGTAAACTTGTCTTTATTTTTTCGGAGTGGTGGTAGCCATTCACTCACACATGTGGCACGTCCTGCCTTGGGAAGTGCACCCTCCTCCTTGGAGAATGTACCCCTATTTTGTATTTATATAAGCTACCTCTTCTCCAAATGGTTAATGATATTTTGGGTTGAGCTTGCTATTGTAATAATTTTGTTGTAATAAAAAAGACTTTGGAGGTCAAGAAGGTGGTGTGCGAAATTTGTGTGGATGTTTGATGTCTTGTGCTTTATTATATGAGGTAATATTAGCTTAGTTTCTTTGCATGTAAATTTGTTATTTTGGCCTTTGAAGGGGTGTTGTCACCCAGTAGGATAGGATCTATTAAGTTAGCTTACTTCTTAGATATTGTTGATTATCTACACTAGCAATTAAAAGTTCGTATGTCTTTTCAGTTGATTAACATACTATTTGAGCCTCTTTTGTAGGTGACACCGAATATTTAACAAGTTTTTTGTAAGTTTTATAAGTTTTGCAGGTCCTAATGCTTGGAGAAGTGAATGGAATAGCCTAATGAAACCTTCTACATGATCCAAGACTCTTGAGAACATAGTCCCTAAACATCTCACTGGAAGACCCCATAGCCCAAGGATTCTGAATCTAAAGCTTCTTTATTTCTCCTTCAAAAAATTAAACATTTTATGGTTACTTTCCTTTGCATGCAAGTAGATCTAATTTCCAAATATAAATCTTAAGTAGATATTCATTTTTGCATGCATGCATGCATAAATATATACTTTATATTTAAAAATTTTATTATTCAAAGTATATCTAGCATAAGAAAAAATAAAATTTTAGCAAGTTATATAGCTAGATCTTAAAAGCTAAAAGTTAGAGTCATTTGAGAGATTTAATTTACATATTCCAGAAAATAATTGTAATACCCTAAGATCGAGACCCGGCTGAATTGTAAACATGTTTATAGGCTGGTGAGCCAAGTGATTATAAGCTAGGAGGCTTATGTGATGATTAGGCTAGAGAGCCTAGATGCTAAAGGCCAGTGAGCCAATTTTTGTATATGTAAACACTCATATCATCAATATAATGCATCGTTTTGTGTAGACCGACCACGATAAAAGAGTATGGGGGACTAATCTCCACTAGGTAGGTAAAGGGAGGGGCTGAGAGACTAGGAAAAAGGGCTAACCTTGAGGGCTTAACTCTAAGGGAATATTATATTCTTATTCCTAAAAAAACTATGGTAAGGATAATTATTTTATCCTAAGTCTCGTGAAAGAGTGAATGAATCACAAGTGGAGAGAAACGAGCTCCAAGAGAGCCATGTGTCAATCATGGTGTATGCAAATATATGTGGGGGAAAATAGTCTTTTCTCCCATCTTTCCCCATTCACCAATGCATTCATTGGGATTGAGCATTCATGCAGCCATTCCCTCCATCGTCGACCTCTACATCATTCACGCACCTCTAGAACCTGCTGGCACTTTGAGCTATCACATACATTTCCTATGAAGCATAGTGCACCTGTACTTTGCCTAAGCCTATACTGTGCCTTAACGGTTTGTTGTTGATGCCAACGCAGTTCCTTAACTGAATGTGGCTTGCTTCCATCATTTGTTCCATACTCATTTTATGTTGCTTCCTTCACCTGAGCCTGTTTCTGGTTGACTAGAGAGATGGATTGAAGAGGCGAGTTGTTAGGACCATGGATTGAAGAAGCAGGTTGTCATGCCTATGAGAAACTTTCTCTAGATGAGAGAGTTTGTTGGGAAAGTGATTTCCTGAGGGATCTCAACTGCAGCTATAGTTCTCTGAGAATTATTGTCCTTCATGTTGCTAAAGCCCTGGAAGGGAAGTGGGGCAGCCGAAGGACTATTGAGAAGAGAAGGGGCACACTTCTTGGGGTGGGATAGACATGTGGGGAATGAGAGGTTGTAAGTTGTTAGTGTAAGTTAGCTCCTGGAAATAAATCCTTCCTATTGACTTTGAAACTTCCAATTGTCTCAGCCTAGCCTAGGAATCCCTTTACCCGGGTTGAGTTTAGTCTCATCTTGGGGGTGACCCACTACTAAGAGTGATGAGCGGTGTGCTCTAAGGCTGGGATGTTTGTGGAAGGTTTGAACACAGTTGATGGTCTTCTATAAAAATATAAGTAGCATTTATGTGTTCAATTGCATATTGTGTATTTGTACATGCTTTTGTAATTATGAGTATTTCCTGTGTATGTTGTATGTATAGGCTTACTGTTATTTCTGCATGAATCTATGTTTTAGCATAATCTATTGTTTGTTTTAAGTCTATATATATGAATTTATGCAAGATTTTCTATGTGGCATATCGCAGCAGGTCTATGGTTGGGTATGATGCAATTTGGTTATCGGAAACAAGTGAAGTAATAATGTGGCAGTCCCCGACCTCGGATGCTCGGGGATGTTACAATCTGGTATCAGAGCTCTGGTTTTCAACACTGAGCCTGGATTGGCCGTGTAAGTGGAAATTGAAGCAAAAGTTTCAGAAAGGATTGTTGTCGAAATGGAAAAAATTTGAGTTTCAAAATGTCTGTGAGTGCCAAGAGGGCGCTGAGAGCACACCTTAACTATGTCTGAAAGCTCAGAAGGTGTAGCAATCTGAGAAAGCCAACAAAGGAAAGAAACCACAGTAACCATGGTTTTGGGGCCACAAAGTTAAGATTTGGGTTGTTGGAACTGTTCGAGGGAAGGCAGATCTTTCATAGCCGTCGGATCTCGGGGAGTAACATGGTTGTTAACCCCTCAAGTCCTTCGACTGAGTTGCTTCGAAAATTTTTGAATATTTTGACAAAAAGGAGGCAAAATCCCCGAAGCTACAAATTCCCGGAGTGAATCTACACCGTAGATAATTTGGGAGAAGGCGAACCGTTGGATTCCCCAAGTGGTTCGGAAGTTCAGTGTTCGGGGAAATCAGGTTGTGTTTGCACAGAGTGGAGTTTTCCCCGAAGTCCCGAAGTCCAGAACCAATCCATACCATCCATTATTGGAGACACATGTCTGCAGATTAGCAAGTGTTCAAAATGTTGGCATTCGGCAGTTCAGGGGTTGTATGGTGATTAGCACCAAAACATTATGAAGCATCGGAGTCCCGAAAATTCAAAGAAGCATAGTTCGAAGAGTTAGCCACTTCGGTGTTCGAAAGAAATGTTGAGTTGTGTTGCGGAAATATCTGAAGTCCTGAAGTTTCAGAGCGTTGGAGTGACGTGACATGATGATTGTTGACGATTAAAATCGTAACGATGAATTCTGCCCACAAAGTATTGCTAAAGCGTTATTATTTAACTATGCTAATAATATAATACTAGTAGATGGGACCCCCTTATAGACTAGAGGTGTAAGGATAGACATATTACACATGTGTGTTGTTGTTTTGACGTTGCCTATACAGTCCTGCATGTTTGACGATGCAGTCTTTGTTTCATTTGGTGTGATAATAGGTGCATAGTGCATTATTGTGGAATGCTTTTTGTGACATAGAACAGTTTTATGGTTATGAGGACCATGTTATTTACAATTTATATGTTATAACCTTGTTACTAATTCTTATGATCAATTACCTAGCCACATATCTGCAAGGGATATTTTAATGGTAGCATGATCAAAACAAAGAAAAAGACTATGAAAATATCCTAAAGTGTTACAAAAGGAAAGAAATTATGTATTGGAGCTATAATAAAAGACTATATGCAACTTTGGAATGAAAGAGTTAAGGGGTACTAGTGGTAGTCCTAACTATTATGTTATTTGTTTGGTTAATGGACTATGCGAATTTCATTAAATTTGAATGGAGGCGCATTTAGCATTGTTAATATGATTATGGCATGGAATTATGGCAAGGGTTAACGTGTAAATTATATTGGGTGGCGCACTACGCAATGGATATCATCTCAGATCTCACGATGGTTTGGCATTGAATACGCATTGGTTATATGGCTTAATTATTGGTGAATCTTATGATTATCAGGTTGTCTTGTACGTTGAATTGAATGGGGCCAGGTGATGGAAGTGACATGCATTTATTGCATGTCACTCCATACTTTCCCTATTGCTCATCACCCTAGCATTGTTCCATTGTTGCAATTTCGGTCTGTTGGTTGTGAAGCTCCACATTTTCAGGCTCTTGGAAGAGGGAAGGCTTGGCCAACTATCCATTTAAGCATTTTTTGCACAGGTATGATTCTTTTCTCTCCATCCATGACGTATTCTCTGTTGTATCAACTAAATGATGGCTCAGTGATGCTTGGATTATGTGTGTTCATGAGAATTTCGACTGTGTGTAAATATAGTTTTATGGCTCTTAATGATGACTGTAAAATGTTGGGAATCGCAAGTAAAGGAATGGGCATTATTAATTTGTGTGTTGGTTGTCTTCTCGGTCAGTGTAGTTTTATGATGAGTTTATGTGGAATAATAAGGAACAATGGTGCAATATGGCTCTGGGTTGATGATTGAGGGTTTTTGTTCTATGTATCACTGTCGGTTAACTCATTTCCTCTCAGTCGTTGTGGTAACCCTTACCCAGTCACAAAGAAATTTGCAACAGTCGTTGTGCTCTTTTCTTCAAACCCCGAGTCGTGGTTGGTGGCCCATTCTTACTGTCTTTTCACTGAAGTATCCCAAAGATCCAGTCTTTCTTGTTCACTTGAATATTAATACAGACCTGTGTTTTAATGAATACCATATGCGAAGGGTTCCATACACCACCTCTATCATTCCCACTGTAATGAAGTATGTGGGATCATTGTCAATGGTTCTCAAAAGTCATTAACCTCCTGGGTGATTGAAAAGAGACATTGTCTTGCTGTGTTTAAATACCCACAACTATTAATTTAACCCTCATCTCTTGTCTGCAAGAGTTGGAGGCACCTGTGTGCACTGGGTTATTTTACTGTATTTTCTCTCCACGGGTGTTAATTATTGGTTTTTTTGTCGAGACTTGGAGTGATAAATAAATACGGTATGGCTCATTGTTGTGTCTTGTTCGAAATGTGTTTTTTCCTGTGGTTGATATAAGTCTCGGAAGATCACCATCTCTCTGTGTTTTTGTTTAAAAGATGAATAGGATCTTGTTTCCTCCCTACATTTTATCTTTACAGAACTTGATTTGGAATTTGGCTTTTCTTTTCTCACCTCATGCACCTTCTGGGGTTGTCAAGTATTGGTCATCAGTTAAATGATTATGGAAGTCTTAAGACACATGTTTTCTCATCGAGTCTTTGTCTAATCCTTCTATGATAAATTTGCTTGAACAAATAAAAATAGAAATGAGCAGTTGCATACATTCGAGGGTTGTCTTCCTACTCGTTATGGTTTCGCTCACTGTTTTTTATCCAGCGTAGTCTTGATTGCATAAGAAGACACTTGTGTATGAATTTTACTAATCCAGATCAGGGTTCTGGAAAGTTTTAAAATGATGCATGTGTGTCAATCGAGTTTTGTTCGCTCATATATGATTGTTTATATTGGGTCATCACGCAGACTATCAATTGTTAAAAAAGGAAGTTATACCCACAGTGATAAGGCTCGAGGTTTATGTTTGAATTGATTGTTGTTTTCATTTCAAGATTTTGTCAATTGATATGATGAAGACCTGTGTATTTTTTTAATTGGGCCCGATTGTTGATTGGTAAACAGTGGATGTTGATTGTTATCATGGTGCATTATGGATTATCAGGGATAGATGTTGAGTATATTGTTGTGCATGTTTTGATTTTATTTTTTTTTTAAAGAAGAAGGGATCAACATTTTATTAAACAATATTGTTGAATGGAAAAAGGTTTTATAAGTTATGATTGCACAGACGGTTATAAATTAAGGATTTCTGGAAAATTTAATTATTGAAATAGCAAGTTGTTTTGATACAATGGAGGAACAGTGAATGTTGATGCTTTTTAGATTGATTTTAATACAGAGTTATGATTGTTGATTATTTAATTTATTTTATGAACAATATAAATTAAATTCCCTGGCATTTTCTCAATTTTTCACTCAATACAAATCCCCTCACAATCTCAGACTCATTTTTCATGCCTTGTTCTTAAAATTAAATTTAAAAACTTTGTATTATAGCAATTAAGAATTAACACAGAGATGGATCATAACTGATATGATTTTGTTATTGTTGCACAGACGATTTTTTAATAAATTGTTGAGCATAATCATGTTCTTACTCCCTTTCATTTTCTCACGTTTTCACTCAATACAACCCCCTCAAATATCCCAAAACCCTTATTCACCCCCTGCTCATTGATAATTATTAAATGAATTATATGGATTGGATTGCATGGGTCTGATGTGATTGTTGAGACGAACTTTGTTTCATATTAAGAGATGTCATGTATGGTTTCTTTAAGAGGATAGTTGTTAATAAACATTGCATAAAGGATGAGCTTCTTCAGTAGAGGAAGCCATGGATGAAATAACAGGGGCAGAGGAAATTGTAACAGAGGGCCTAGAAAGCCAAGGTTCTTGATACATTTTGATGCAGATCCTCAAGAGTTAAATCAGCTCTTCCAAGCCGGATTTTTCAATTGGATTGGAAAAGGGGTAGTCCAACCTAGAACAGAGAGGCCTCCCTTCCAACCCAAACATGTCCCCGGTATCCCTGTGCCCCCTCATGTTTTGTTGCAACCCGAAGTTTCTGAGAATGACGGATGGTAGGAGATTGTTCACCCAGCATTCTCCCAACATTGTGGCTGGCCAAATTTGTCTCTACCTACTCCTCCTCCACCTATTAACCCAAATGTCCAGATTTCCCCTACACACTCACTTGTACAGTCCTCCCACACAAGCAAAGGACTCAATATCGAAGCCCACCATATGCATGATAAAAGAAAAGTTGTTGCTGCCCCCTCCTCCCCCTCAAGTGATTTAACCAAATTTGTTTCATCCTGCATGCACTTGAGAGATGATTGTTCTCATGTCATCAATGAGATCAAGCCTAAAGGCTCCACACAGCCTAAGGCTAATTCAGAGAATTCAAAAGGAGATAGCATCAACAAAGCGAAAATTTCCTCCCAAAGTGGAAAATATGGTTTTTGAGTATATTTTATTATTGTTTTATTAAGAATAGTGGACTGCTAAAGTTTTTCGACAACATACTATTTTTGGATATTCTGCTTATTATATGTTTGGATATGATCTAAAATATCATTGATATTTAATTTTCAAATTATGAAAATGATTATGGGAGCCACAAGGAGGTATGTGTCTGATTTATTGTCTAGTTATGTTTATTTTTGCTAAAGAAATCAAAGGGAGTTACAAGGGGTCCCACCTAATAGTTATTATTTATTAAAAGATCCTTATTATTATAATTATATTAATTATTCCCCTAAACTAAAAGTTAGTTGAGTTTTTGTTAACTTAACTAAATGAAGTGGTTGAAATACTTCAACTAATTTGGAATGTATAAAAGCTAAAGGAAGAGGAAGAGAAGGAGGAGAATACAAGGAGAAAGCATACTAAGGTTTTCTCTTGAGTTTTATTGAGATAGCTCAGTTTTCATTCATTCTTCAATTCATTAAAAGCCTAATTCACTTTTATGACAGTAGGGTCCTATTGTACACAACAAGATTCAAAGTTGAATTACATCATTCAAACACTTGTTTTTAGAGGTGTTGATATATATTTGATAGTCTGTCTAGACTTGTCTGTTTATGAATTAAATTTTGATGCAAACCCCCTATCCCTCTTAAGGGATGTGCGACCTCCCGGTCAGGATCTTCTGGTTCCAGAGAAGAAATGGCTCTTCTGGTTCCAAACTGGAACCCTTCGAACGAACACACAGGTCCCCCCACAAATACTCAGTTGAATTTTCCAAGCGCCAAGTGTGAGCTCCCATAGTACACGACCAAGAGCTGTGACTACACCCTTATCCTTCCTGCCTTTTGTGAATCACGATTTGGGAATCCTTGGTTGTCGAAATGCTGAAATGTCTTGACATTCGATCAATGGCTCATAGTAATCCCTGGGATCTACAATCCACGTCTGGCCTTGCTATTTTTCTATTTCACTATTTCACGATTTAGGGTTTGGGAGACAAGGACCTCTGTCCTCCCAACTTGCGATACCTGAATTCGCAATGTGGGTCAATAGTCCAGATCTGCCTGTGATCGGCGGTTCAGGTCGAATCGCGATCTCGTGACTCAGGGTTTTGAAGCACAAAGAACTCTGCCTCCCAGCTCATGATACCCGAGTTCGCGAAATGGACCGACCTTGCTATTTCGCCATCTCGCGACTTAGGCTTTTGAAGCACAAAGAACTCCGCCTCCCAGCTCGTGATACCCTATTTTTTGAAATGGATCGACCTCGCTATTTCACTATTTCGTGATTCGAGGTTTTGGGAGACAAGACCTCTATCCTTCCAGCTTGCGATACCCTAGATCGCGATGTGGACCAACAGTCCAAATCTGCCTATGATCGATGGTTCAGGTCGAATCGTGATCTTGCAACTCAGAGGTTTGAAGCACAAAGAACTCCACCTCCCAACTCACGATACCTGAGTTCGCAAAATGGACCGACGAACCAGATCTATCTGAGATCTATGGTCAATATTCCTCCTAAGCTTTGGATGTCAAGAAACCCTCGCCGCTAACCTCTTTGCAGCTCCACCTTATCTAATGACTTGTGGAGTTTCGACGTTTTTCCTCGAGGACTCTCCACCGTCCATTCAGATCTTCACGATCTCCCCTCCTGGATCTACGCAGTGTTAAATCCTACGCTCCTACCTCAAATCAGACGGTGGCGTTAAATCCAATGCTTGATGGCGTTCTCCCTCCTGAGCATTTACTTACTTCAGACTTAGAATATTTTCTAAGTCTTCGAAGACTCGGTCTTTGTTTCTTCTAGGGAATGAGTTCCTGGATCTCGATAACACTTTCTGAAGTGTTGTTTCTCTTGAGATTTGTCTGGTTCAGACTTTAATTTCCCACACACTCCTTGCATCTGAGGGATTTAGATAACTCATATCCACGGTATTTCTCGCTGAGAAATTCCTCCTGATTTCCTTACATTCCTCTCTAGCTCAATGCACACCTTGCAGAGATTCCAATGAAGAGAAACAATTGAAACTGCAAAAACTCACAGTTCCATCCACTTGTTCATGAAAACAGAAATGATAGGAAAACACACACAGTCCACACACCATACATTTGGATCAATTTTCCTTCTGTTATATTCACAAGTGCCCAATGGCTACATAATACATTCAAAATTACAGTAGCTAAAAAAACTGAGATCTCCTGCTAACTCGTAGTTCTCTCTTACAGCTAATTTCTCTCTGTATTACAGCCCCCTCCAACTGGGCGTACAAACTTCTACTTAACTCAAAAAGATTCCTAGGGTTTCCCTTGGCTACTTGCCTACTCTAAAATTCATCCTACGCTATCTTAGTGCAGTCGCATTCCAGAGCCATAGTGGAAACTCCTGCTCTGTTTACGATTTCAAAGCTTGCCTCAAAGGGTAAAATTCGGCACTGGTTCAAGCATGCCTCCAAAGGTAAATTCCAGCACTGAGTGAAGGTAGATTTCGAAATCGAATGCAACTGTCAATGTTGAATTTCTAGAAGAACTCTCACGTGTTGAGTGGTCCTGCCTCTGCGTGCTTTCCAATGATGCTCCTGCATCATACTCCCCTTGACAAAAAATCATGGACTCATGTCCATGAGCTCCTCTACTGACTTTCCCTGCTTTTGGATAGCAGATTCATTTTCCCAACTGGCATCTTCTATTGGGCATCCCTTCCATTTGACCAGATACTCAAAATAAGTCTTCCTCCTGGTATTCTTTCCAATCCTCTGATCTAGAATCTTCTCCATCTATAGCTTCTCTGCCACAGGCATTTGCTTCTCCCACTGAATCTTTCCTTGATCTTATGATCCTTCTATGTCATCTTTCCTGTAAGGGTACAGGTCTGAGACATTGAATATGCGTGAAATGCCCACCCCATCTGGCAGCTCAATCTCATAGGCGTTTGCATCAAACTTCCTCAAGATCTTACAGGGTCCTATCTTTTTCATCTTCAACTTGTTGTATGTTCCCCTAGGGAACCTTTCCTTCCTGAGATGTGCTAAAACCTGATCTCCCACTTCAAATTGAAGTTCCCTGCGATGTTGATCAACTCTGTGCTTGTATTTTTTGTTAGAACTTTGTAATTGTTCTTTGATCTGACTATGGAGTTTCTGCATTTCAACAGCAAAATCCACTGCTCCGGCGCTTCTAATCTCTCCCCGTTCCAAGTCTCTCAACTCAGACACTCCCCTAGGTTGCATTCCATAAAGTATTTGGAATGGGCTCCTTCCAGTGCTTCTATTTGGTGAGTCATTGTATGCAAATTCTACTTGTGGCAGAATCTGATCCCACTGGTTATGGTGTTCAGTAACCAGACTTCTTAATAAGTTCCCCAAACTTCTATTTACCACCTCAGTTTGCCCATATGTCTGAGGGTGATAAGTTGAGATGAAGGATAAATATGTCCCCATATTCTTGCACAACGTCCTCCAAAAGTGACCAACAAATTTTGTGTCTCTATCTGAGACAATGCTCCTGGGTAGACCGTGAAGTCTCACAACTTCTCTGAAAAACAGATTTGCAACATGTGTTGCAACACTAGTCTTCTGGCATGGGATGAAATGTGCCATATTTGAAAATATATCCACCACCACAAATATGGAATCGAATCCCCTTTGTTCTCTTGGCAATCCCAACATGAAATCCATGCTTATTGCATCCCAAGGTCTCTCTGGTATTGGCAATGGTTGATACAATCCAGTGTTCTGTCTTTTCCCCTTTGCATGTTGGCAGATCCTACATCTGTTCACAAATTTTATCACCTCTTTCCTCATGCCTGGCCAATAGTATGAACTGCTCAACTATGCAAATGTTTAATCATGGCTGAAATGTCCAGCCAATCCTCCACTATGCTTCTCCTTCAGAAGATTGTCCCTCATTGAGCATCTTGGTATGCACAATTGATTTCCTCTGAACCATATACTCTATCCACTGAATTCTATCTCTCAATGCAGGGCTTGTACATGCTTCGTAGGCCTCCTTGAAATCTGTATCATCACAATACATATCCTTAAGGTGTTCAAACCCCAAGGTCTCCACCTGGAATTCTTGCAGAATTAAACATCTCCTGTTTAACGCATCAGCAACTTTGTTAGCATTCCCAGCAATATGTTTTATGACAAAAGTAAAATTTTGCATAAATTCAACCCATTTTGCATGCCTCTGATTCAGTTTTTCTTGTTGGGTTATGAATTGTAAAGCTTGGTTATTGTTGTACAAGACAAACTCTTGCGGGACAAGATAATGCCTCCATTTCTTCAATGCTTGAATTATGGCATAGAACTCCTTGTCATATGTGGAGTATTTCCTCTTAGTCTCATTCAACTTCTCGTTGAAATAGGCAACAGGTCTGTTATCCTGACTCAAAACTGCTCCTATTACAACTCCACTTGCGTCACATCTTACCTGAAATGTCTTCCCAAAATTCGGCAAGATCAGAATTGGTCATTCCGTTATCTTCTCCTTCAGTATATTGAAGCTCCTTTCAACCTCCTCTCTCCATTTAAAATACTTGTGCCGCTTCTTCACTGTATCCATCATTGGTGTACAAATTCCACTCAAGTCTCTAATGAACTTTCTGTAGAAACTTGCTAAACCATGAAAGCTCCTTACTTCGAACATGCTCCTTGGTGACGGCCATTCCCTGATTGCTTTCACCTTTTCTGGATCCATCTTCAATTCATTCGAAGATATCAAAAAACCCAAGTAAATGAGCTTCGTCTTCATAAAAGAGGAATTCTTCAGATTGATCAGCAACTTCTCCTGTTGTAGCCTCCTCATTACTAGCGTTAGGTGCCTCAAATGCTCCTCTTTAGTCTTGCTAAAAATCAGTATATCATCCAAATATACAACCACGAACTTACCCATGAAATTTTTTAGAATTTTGTTGATCAGCCTCATAAAAGTGCTCGGGGCATTCGCTAAGCCAAATGGCATAACTAGCCACTCATACAGACCTTCATTTGTCTTAAAGGTTGTTTTCCATTCATCACCTTCTCTCATCCTAATCTGGTGATATCCACTTTTCAGATCTATCTTGGAAAATAATTTTGCTCCACTTAAGCAATCCATTAAGTCATCCATTCTTGGTAAAAGAAATATGTACCTGATGGTGATCTTGTTGATGGCTCTCGAGTCTGTGCACATTCTCCATCCTCCATCTTTCTTTGGGCTTAACACAGTTGGTACTACGCATGGGCTCAAACTTTCTCTAACTAAACCCTTATCCAGCAACTCTTGGACTTGGTTCCTCACCTCCTCATTCTCTCGAGGTGTTAATCTGTATGCTTCTTTGTTTGGCAGGCTTGCTCCTAGTATCAAGTCGATATGATGACTGATACTCCTGATGGGCGACAATGAGTTCGGCAGCTCATCCACCACTATATCAACAAAATTATCCAGCAGCTCCTGAACTTCTTCAGGTAAATCATCCATTGATGTACTCGTAAGGAAGGCTTTGGGCTTCCTCACCACAGTGAATTTCATCTCCTATTTTTCCTTGACTTTTTTCAGGATTTCCTTACCACTCATGAGAAGTATGCTTGTGCTAGCTTCCTCTTTCACTCTCTTCTCCTCCATTGGTAGCAACATATGCATCCTACCATTCTTCTCCAATGTATATGTATTCTTCCTTCCATCATGAATGACATTTCTGTCAAACTGCCATGGTCTTCCCAACAAAATGTGGCATACGTCCATGGGGATTACATCACATGGGATTTCATCTTTATATCCTCCTATTTTAATTTCAACCAGGCATTGTTTAGTGATCATTACCTGGTGTCCTTTTTGCAGCCATGACACTTTGTATGGCCTTGGATGTGCAGTTGTCTTCAGCTCCAATTTCTCCACCATCTCTGTGGATACTAGGTTGTCAGTACTCCCACTGTCAATGATCACCTTGCATACTTTGTCCTTAGTCTTGCAAGTTGTCCTGAAGAGATTGTTTCTCTACACTGGCTTTTCAATTTCTGCCTCTGGTTTTAAGAGAAATTTTCTCAACAACAGGGATGCTCCATCCTCTGCTCCTTCTACTTCAACATCTCTTCATCGTGCTTCTGAAATGTGAGCTTCTCCTCCTTCCTTCTTCTTCTCAGGACATTTCCAAGACATGTACCCTATATTTCCATAGTTATAGCACCTTATTCCTCCTTGGCCTCTTCCTCTAGAAGAGTTTCTTCCACCATTCTGTCTTCCTCATGAACTTCCTCCTCATTCTGAGTGATTGTGTGGTTTCTCAGCCTCATCCTTAGACTGATGTGCTCTGTCACGGTTAAATCCCTTGATTTTTCTTGGGACCGAACCTTTACCTCTTCCTCGCTGGTTCTGTTTTATGTCCAGCTTCTCCTCTACCTTCAGCACAAACTGATAAGCATCTTCCACAGTCCTCACTAACATCATGCTAAGCTCGTCCTGGATTTCATATCTCAAGCCATTTATATATCTGACAACTCTTTCTTCGTCTCTCTCCCTTTGTCCAGTTCTAATGTTCAGCCAGTAGAACTCCTCAATGTACTCCTTGACTGTCATCCCTTTCTATCTCAGGTTTTGTAGCTTCCTGAATAGATTGATTTGGTAGTCTTTGGGTATGAACTTATCCTTCAGTTTGGCTACCATCCTATCCCAACTCTTTATCCTCTGTTTTCCTTTACTTCTCCTCTCAGCCTGTAGTTCGTCCCACCACAGTGTTGCATGCCCTTTTAGCCTGATGAATGCCTGCTTCACCTTCTTCTCCTCATCGACATCTTCATAGTTGAAATGTTTGTCCATGGACCTTATCCAATCCAACAGTTCTTCAGCATCTATATTTCCCTCATACATGGGGACCTCTATCTTAGCTCTACCTCCCAATCTGGAAACTACTCTCAACAAACGTTCTTCTATAGCATCCTCCCCTGCAGCTTCTTCAACCTCAACCTCTTCACTTTCTACATCACTGACATCCCCAACGTCAGGTGCTCTTCTCTGTGTTGCTTCCATTGTTTCCAATCGGGTGCGAAGCTCTCGCATCTCCCTTTCTACAGCACGGTTGTCTAAAGGCGGCTCTTGTCTTCTTGGCGGCATTATGTCAACTATCTTTCACACATAGAGTACAACTCTGAGTTCTCTGTCTCCTTCTTTTCCTCCTTTGCCTGAAGTCTACAGATGAAAAACCTGGCTCTGATACCACCTGATGCAGACCCCCTATCCCTCTTAAGGGTTGCACGACCTCCCGGTCAGGATCTTCTGGTTCCAAACTAGAACCCTTCGAACGAACACACAGGCCCCCCCACAAATACTCAGTTGACTTTTCCAAGCGCCAAGCATGAGCTCCCACAGTACACGACCAAGAGTCCTGACCGCACCCTTATCCTTCCTACCTTTCGTGAATCGTGATTCAGGAATCCCTGGTTGCTGAAATGTTGAAATGTCTTGATGTTCGATCAATGGCTCACAATAATCCCTAGGATCTACAGTCCACGTCCGGCCTCACTATTTCGCGATTCAGGGTTTGGGAGACAAGGGCCTCTGTCCTCCCAACTTGCGATACCTGAATTTGCGATGTGGACCAATGGTCCAAATTTGCCTGTGATCGATGGTTCAGGTCGAATCGTGATCTCGTGACTCGAGGTTTTGAAGCGCAAAGAACTCCACCTCCCAGCTCGCAATACCTGAGTTCGCAAAATGGACCGATCTCGCAACTCAGGATTTTGAAGTGCAAAGAACTCTGCCTCCCAGCTCGTGATACCCAAGTTTGCGAAATGGACCAACCTCGCTATTTCGCTATTTCACGATTTGGGGTTTTGGGAGACAAGAACTATGTCCTTACAGCTTGTGATACCCAAGATCGCGATGTGGACCAACGGTCCAGATCTGCTTGTGATCGACGGTTCAGGTCGAATCACGATCTCGCGACTCATGGGTTTGAAGCACAAATAACTCTACCTCCCAACTCGCAATACCTGAGTTTGCGAAATGGACCGATGATCTAGATCTATCTGAGATCGATGGTCACTATTCCTCCTGAGCTTTGGATGTCAAGAAGCCCTCGCCGCTAACCTCCTTGCAGCTCCACCTTATCCAATGACTTGCGGGGTTTTGGTGTTTCTCCTCGAGGACTCTCCACTGTCCGTTCAGATCTTCGAGATCTCCCCTCCTGGATCTACGCAGTGTTAAAGCCTGCACTCCTACCTCAAATCGAACGGTCTGCGGGATTCTCCACTGCAATCCAACGCTCAACCGCGTTCTTCCCAAGGATGATTTTAGGGGCTAAATTTCTCTCATGGGCTAATTTTCCATGGTTTTTCCCAAAAAACAATTCGCCATTCTAAAAATGTTTTTCCCAAATTCTATAGGATAAAATTATTTTACCTTAAAAATCGTTAAAATTTTATACAAACTATATAAAATCCATAGAAATTTGAATATTTTTACAAAAATATCAACAAACATTTATAGTTGACATATGAAGGATTAGTAAGATTTGCCAAGGTTTCTACATTTTAAAATAAATTTCCATCCTTACAATCATCCCTGGTTCTTCCTCTTGAGCTTTTACTCGCTTCAGACTTAGAAGATTTTCTAAGTCTTCGAAGACTCGGTCTTCACTTCTTCCAAGGAATGAGTTCCTGGATCTCGATAACACTTTTCGAAGTGTTGTTCCTCCTGAGCTTTGTCTGGTTCAGACTTCGATTTCCCAATCACTCCTTGTGTCTGAGGGATTTCGATAACTCAAATCCACGGTATTTCTCATTGAGAAATTCCTCCTAATTTCCTTACGTTCCTCTCTGGCTCGATGCACACCTTGCAAAGCTTCCAATGAAGAGAAAAAATTGAAACTGGAAAAACTCACAGTTCCATCCACTTGTTCATGAAAACAGAAATGATACGAAAACACACACAGTCCACACACCATACATTTGGATAAATTTTCCTTCTGTTATATTCACAAGTGCCCAATGGCTACATGATACATTCAAAATTACAGTAGCTCAAAAAACTGAGATCTCCTGCTAACTTGCAGTTCTCTCTTACAGATAATTTCTCTCTATATTACAGCCCCCTCCAACTGGGCGTACAAACTTCTACTTAACTCAAAAAGATTCCTAGGGTTTCCCCTGGCTACTTGCCTCCTCTAAAATTCATCCTACGCTATCTTAGTGCAGTCACATTCCAGAGCCGTACTGGAAACTCCTGCTCTGTTTATGATTTCAAAGCTTGCCTCAAAGGGTAAAATTCGGCACTGGTTCAAGCGTGACTCCAAAGGTAAATTCCAGCACTGAGTGAAGGCGGATTTTGAAATCAGATGCAACTATCAACGTTGAATTTCTGGAAGAACTCTCACGTGTTGAGTGGTCCTGCCTCTGTGCGCTTGCCAACGATGCTCCTGCATCATACTCCCCTTGACAAAAATTCATGGACTCCTATCCATGAGCTCCTCTACTGACTTTCTCTGCTTCTGGATAGCAGCTTCATTCTCCCAATTGGCATCTTCTATTGGGCATCCCTTCCATTTGACCAGATACTCAAAATAAGTCTTCCTCCTAGTCTTCTTGCCAATCAAATTTCATGACTGATAAAGGATATTGTGCAGAGTCGAGTGGGTAGCAATTTGTGGCAAGTTGATCCATATTTTAAATTTTAGTTTTTACTTCTTGTCAGAGTCCTTTTGTATGGTTTTCATTAGGGATTTTGACTTTGGTTCAAACTCCCTCATGGATTTTTGTAAAGAGAAAGACTCTTTTGATTTCTTAGAATGAAATAATCGATTGCTTTTCTATCTCATCAGTGTTGATATGTGACTTGGTATTTTTTCTTTTGTCTCCACATTTACCTTTTGCATATGTATTATTCAGAAAATGGTATAAAAATGTTATACATGTTGCAACAATCTTTTATTAAAAAATCAACCTAACCCTTGTAATTAATACTTGTGGATTGGGAAACATTTTTTGAGGCTATAAACATAGGGTAACATTCCCGACTATCTTGCATTAGCCAAGAAATATCTAAAAATGATTGAATAAGATAATTCCATATCTTTCCCTCAACAATGATGTCACCTGGAGTGATGTGGACCTGATTAAGAGTTCGGAAGTTTGGTGATCGCGAGTTTTAAAGTTTGCAGATGAGAAGTTTTTTGAAGTCCCAAAGCCCCGAAGTCCTGAAGATCCGAGAAACAATTGTTCGGAAGTTCGGCATTCGGGAGTTATCAAGTGTGTGGGTGTAAAATATTTCAAAGTCCTAAAATTCCAAAGTGACGTGGCATGTTGACATCACCTAGGGTGACGTGGACACACTTGATGCTTGCCACGTGTCATCGTGTCTCATGCTTTTCAAAGACCTTTTGTGCCAATTGGAACTCAACATGTGTCACCCATCAGATTGGTCCATGTGTCATATCCATAATTCTGCCACGTATCACCCCCTGGTGCATGATTGTTGTTGAGACTCTGAAAGTTTGGAGGCTAGGCATTCGGGAAAATTGGAGTATGCGGCTGCAGGAACCTTTGAAGCATGAAGCCCCGAAGAGATTCTTTGGGTGTTTGCAAGTTCGGATTTCAAAGGAAACGTGGTATGATGAAGGTAAAACCTCTGAAGCCCGAAGTAGCAGATTTCTAGAGTAATGAAATGCCAAAGTGCCAACCGAGAATTCAAAAATTTAGAATTCAGAGGAATGTGAGTACATATATGCAAGAACCTCCGAAGCATGAATCTCCAGAGATATTCTCTGAGAAATTACAAGTTCAATGTTTGAAGGGAACAATGTTTGGAGTAGGTGGAACTTCTGAATCCCAAAATTATGAAGTCCTGAAGCTCCGAAGTAGTGGAGCCCCAAAGCCCAAAGATGTACTGTGCAAGAGTTCACCAGTTCATCGTTCGGGAGGAATAAGGCATGAGATAGTAAGAGCCTTTTAAGACCGAAGTTCTGGAGCCCCAAAGTCATGAAGCCCCAGATAAGCGCATATCAGATAAGTGCTCAAACATATCCATTGGTCATATGAGACTTCGATCAAACAAAAGAGGGCTAGTGCCGAATTGTTGTCTTCAAATACAAATTTTCATATATCCATAACTTATAGCTCAAGACTCAGAATTGAGCAAGGGAGTGGTCATTGGAAAGATATTGGATGGTAGAACATAAATGTTCACCCAGAAAATTGAGTTGAATAGTCAATTTCTCAGAAAATTAGAAGAAATAAGTTTGATATATTATTGAACCAGAATGGTTCATATTTTCATGAAATTGTTGAGTCAGTTAACTTGACAAAGTTCTGTTGGCTACACATTTTGCAGAGTTAACATCAATTAGATCAGATCAGGGTCATATCAGAGTGCAGAGGAATGGAAGATGCACAGGGGGCTTACAGTAAGGAATATGAGATCAGAGGGATGGATGTCCATATGGTTATTGAAGGAACAAACTCCAATGCACATGGAGAGGGAAAGGATGAAAACATGAATATGGTAGAGACCATTAAAAATTTGCATAAAGAAGTCCAAAATCATAAATTTGATAATGAAAGGCTTATGAAAGCCAAGGAGCAGTAGGAGCACTTCAACATAAAGTTAATGCAGAGCCTGGATAGAATTGAAAACAAATTGTATAAGGAGAGTGGCTCAAGCAAATCAGGAAGGCATAGGTCTCCTAAGGAGAAAGGAAGATCAAGGAGTGTTAGAATACATCACCATCACTCCCCAAGGCATTCCAATAGGAGACAACCCAGCAGCTCTAGTTCATCCCTTGTCGAGAAACATTAGAAGAGGTATGGGGTGGAGGAACTACGAGGACAAATGAACAAAATAAAACCTCCTACATTTGATGGTGAGCACAAGAAGGATGAATATGCCAAGACATGGCTGCTAGGCATGATAAAATATTTTCAATTACATAATTATTCTTCTCATGCCAAAGAAATAATTGCTATCTATCAGCTCAAGGGAAAGGCATCCATGTGCTGGGATCAACTTGTGCAGGTGCAGCACATCAAAGAGAAAAATGTTACTTGGAAGGAATTCAAAAAGTATTTTGAAAAAAAATACTTGACTAAGATATACTATGACAAGAAAATGAAAGATTTCTTTGAACTCAAGCTTGGAAGTATGACCATTGATGAGTATGAAAGAAGGTTTTTGGAACTGTTGAAGTATGTCTCCTTCATCAAGGATGAGACAATTAATATTCATATGTATTTGAGTGGGTTGTCATCTTTCATCAATGTTAATATTCAATATGATGATCCCAAAACTTTGGAGGAGACCATAAGCCGAGCTAAATTCCTATATGATCAACATAAAGGAAAGCCAACTTTCCAAAAAGATTGGGAAGACAAGAAGAAGTTCAATATGGAAGAGAGGAAGAAGGGGAATAATCCACCATTATTCAGAAATAGTCCTCATGGACAGCCAACTTTTAGAGATCCCAGAATGACTGAGACAAGTGGGAAAATGCCAAGGCAACAGCCTATTCAATGTTGGGGTTGTAAAGGAGATCATATGTCTATAGATTGTCCTCATATAAGTGACAAAGTGAGAGCTATCCACAATGTACATCAAGATGAAACAGTAGAGGACATGGGTAGAAATGTACCAGGGATCTATGCATCCCTAGACAACAAGCAAGCAGAGTTTCAATCACACATGATTGAAGTGGAAGGTATGATCAAGAACCAAACCATTGCAATTTTAATTGATTTGGGAGCTAGTCATAGTTATATAGATCCTAAGGTGGTGGAAAGATACATTTTCCAAGAAGCAAGATGAAACAGTGGAGGACATGGGCAGAAATGTACCAAGGATCTATGCATCCCTAGACAACAAGCAAACAGAGTTTCAATCACACATGATTGAAGTGGAAGGTATTATTAAGAACCAAACCATTGCAATTTTAATTGATTCGAGAGCTAGTCATAGTTATATAGATCCTAAGGTGGTGGAAAGATTGCATTTTCCAAGAAGAAATCATGGGAAATATTGGTTGGTGCAGTTGGCTACCGGAGACAAGAGAAAAGTTAATTAGTTGGTTAAGTCATGTCCAATGGGAATGAATGGGATGAGCACCAAGGAAGATTTGAACAAATTTCCTTTAGGTTCCTATGACTGTCTAATTGGTATGGATTGGTTGGACCAATATTGTGTTGTCTTAGACTGTCATAACAAGGCATTTACTTGCCTGGATGAAGAAGGGAACCTAAGGACAGTCCAACAAATTCCCAGGGTAGTAACCGTCAAAGAAATCTCAGCAATGCAGTTGAAGAAATGTTCCAGAAAGGGATGTCAAATATTTGCAGCTCATATGGAAGAAACACCTAAGTATAAGGTGTCAAATATTGAATATTATGTAGTCCTAAAGGATTTTGAGGATGTGTTTAAAGATATACTATGATTACCCCCTAAAATAGATATTGATTTCTCTATAAATATGATGCCTGGAGTAGCTCTAGTATCCAAGACTCCTTACAGGATGAGTACACAAAAGCTGAAGGAGTTGCAAATGCAGCTTGAAGAGATTTTGAAGAAGGGATACATACACCCAAGTGTGTCACCTTGGGGTGCCCCAGTTTTGTTTGTGAAGAAGAAGGATGGGACATTGAGACTATGTATTGAATTCATGAAGTTGAACAAAGTAACTGTAAAGAATAAGTATCATTTTCCAAGGATCGATGACCTCTTTGATCAGTTGAAGAATGCAAAAATATTCTCAAAGATTGATCTCAGATCAAGTTATCATTAGGTAAGAATTAAAGATGAAGACATCAGAAAGACATCTTTCAGAACAAGGTATGGACATTATGAGTTCACAGTGGTGCCATTTGGGTTATCAAATGCACCAGTTGTCTTCATGTGTTTAATGAATGTTGTTTTTAGAGAGTACTTAGATAAGTTTTCCATTGTATTTTTGGATGACATTCTTATATATTCTAAGTCATAAGATGAAAATGAGAAGCACTTGAATATGGTATTACAAGTGTTAAGAGAGAATCATTTGTATTCCAAATTAAGAAAGTGCTCATTTTATCAGCACCAAATTCATTATTTGGGGCATATCATATGTGAGGAAGGGATCGCAGTGGATCCTAAAAAGATTGAGGCCATTAGAGGATGGCCAATGCCTAGGAATGTGACAGAAGTCAGATCCTTTAGGGGCCTTGCTTGTTGGCTACTATAGAAGATTTATTGCAGGATTCTCAAAGATTGCACACCCAATTACTTCCTTGCAAAAGAAGGGAGTGAAGTTTCAGTGGTCATTGGAGTGTGAAAATAGCCTCCAGCACTTGAAGCAATTATTAACCAGTGCTCCAATTTTAAGGATTGTCGATCCAAATGAATATTTCATGGTATTCACATATACATGCAAAGAAGGACTTGGTGGATTTAGTCAGAATGGGTATGTCATATGTTATGAATCAAGAAAGTTGAAGGAGCATGAAATTCATTATGCCACTCATGATTTGGAGTTGGCATCCATAGTGCATGCCTTGAAGAAGTGGAGGAACTATCTCATGGGAAAAACGTTTGAGTTAAGGACATACCATCATGGTCTAAAATATTTATTTGGACAACCAACTTTAAATTCTAGGCAGAGAAGATGGTTGGAATTTATCAGTGAGTACGAATTTGATATAAATCATATCAAAGGGAAAGAGAACAAGGTGGTTAATGCACTCAGCAGAAGAGTTCATGAGTTGCATGCTACAACTATTATCATGTACTAATAAGATTTGAAGAGCATAATCTCAGAGGATGCAAAATCAGATTTGCATTACATGGAATTAGTGGAAAAATTACAACAAGGTAATTTGCAGCAAAAAATTGAGGACTACAAGTTGGGAATTGATGAAATTATCATGTACAGAAACAGAATTTATGTACCCAATTCTCAGGAATTGAAAATTCTGATATTGAGGGAAATGCATAATGTACCTTATGTTGGGAACCCAGGGTATCAGAAAACAATTGCAGTTGCCAAGAGACAATATTATTAGTCAGGAATGAAGAAAGAAATTGTTGAGTACATTGCCAAATGTTTGGAGTGTCAAAAGGTCAAGGCTGAGCATAGACACCCAGCTGGGTTGTTGTATCCATTACCCATTCCTGCATGGAAATGGGCAGTGGAAACAATGGATTTTATCACCAAACTTCCAAGAACAAGCAAGCAACACAATTTGATCATGGTAGTGGTGGACAAGCTTACTAAAGTTGCCCATTTCATTCAAGTGAAGCTCACTCACAAGGCAACTAACGTTGTTGATATTTATATGAGGTAAGTAGCTTGATTGCATGGTATACCCAAGACAATTATCTCTGACAGAGACCCAAAGTTTACCTCAAAGTTATGGAAAGGAGTATTTAAAGGATTTGGAACAAATCTGAATTTTAGCATGGCTTATCATCCAGAATCTAATGGGAAAACAGAGAGGGTGAATCAAGTGATTGAGGATATGTTGAGGATGTATGTGATGGATAAAACATCAAAATGGGAATACTATCTACACTTGGTAGATTTTTCTTACAACAATTGGTACCAAGCATCATTGAAGATGACCCCATTTGAGGCACTTTATGGTAG
Organism: Picea engelmannii; assembly: GCA_009831015.1. Lineage (NCBI taxonomy): Eukaryota > Viridiplantae > Streptophyta > Pinopsida > Pinales > Pinaceae > Picea > Picea engelmannii. Next base: position 198,494 of record ML782287.1, read on the forward strand.
AAGGTGCAACACACCAGTGAGTTGGGACAACCCAGCAAATAGAGAAGCAGTTGGGCCAGAGTTACTCAGGGAAATGGAAAAGAAAATGTCAAAAATAAGGCATAATTTAAAGGTTGCTCAAGACAGGAATAAAATCTATGTTGATAAGGGAAGAATTCACAGGGAATTTTGCATGGGTGATCATGTATTCTTGAAAGTGAGGTCCAACAGAAGTTCCATGAAGATGGGAAAGTGTTCAAATTTGGAAGCTCGTTATTGTGGCTCGTTTGAAATCCTAGAGAGGATTGGGCCTATAGCTTATGATTACATTACCCGCATCAATGTCTGTTCATAATGTATTCCATGTGTCGTTGCTAAGAAAAGTATATAGTTGATGCTAATCATGTTATTGATTGGAATGTGATTCAGGTGAAGCAAGAAGGCGCTTTTCAAGTGCATTCGGTGTGCATACTGGACCGGAAGATCAAGAAGCTCCAGAATCGATCCATAGAGCTAGTAAATGTCCAATGGACCTGGTACGGTCCTGAGGATGCAACTTGGGATCACAAAGATGTTATGCGAGCAGAATGCCCACATATTTTTTAATATTTTTGAAAATATTGATGGTAATATGTAAATAAGTTGCACTGAGGACAGTGAAAAAATAAGGGGAGGGGAATGTAATACCCCAAGGTCAAGCCCCAACTGAATTGTAAACATGTTTTATAGGCTGGTGAGCCAAGTGATTATAAGCTATGAGGCTTATGTGATGATTACGCCAGAGATCCTAGATGCTAAAAGCCAGTGAGCCTATATTGGTATATGTAAACACTCATATCATTAATATAATACATCGTTGCATGTAGACCGACCATGATAAAAGAGTATGGGGGACTAAGCTCCACTAGGCAGGGAAAGGGAGGGGCTAAGAGACTAGGAAAAAGGGCTAATATTGAGGGATTAACTCTAAGGGAATATTATATTCTTATTCCTAAAAAAACTATGGTAAGGATAATTATTTTATCCTAAGTCTCATGAAATAGTGAATGAATCACAAGTGGAGAGAAACGATCTCCAGGAGAGCCATGTGTCAATCATGGCGCATGCAAATATATGTGGGGGAAAATAGTTTGTTATCCCATCTTTCCCCATTCACCAATGCATTCATTGGGATTGAGCATTCATGCAGCCATTCCCTCCATCATCGACCTCTGCATCATTCACGCACCTATGGAACCTGCAGACACTTTGAGCTACCCATACATTTCCTGTGAAGCACATCTCACCTGTACATTGCCTGAGCCTATACCGTGCCTTAACGATTTGTTGTTGCTACCAACGTAGTTCCTTGACTAAACGTGGCTTGCTACCATCATCTTTTCCATACCTATTTTCTATTGTTTCCTTCACCTAAGCATGTTTTTGGTTGACTAGAGAGCTATATTGAAGAGGCAGGTTGTCAGGCCCATGGATTGAAGAAGCAGGTTGTCAGGCCTATGAGCAACTCTCTCCAGGTGAGAGAGTTTGTTGGAAAATTGATTTCTTGAGGGAGTCCAATTGCAGCTATAATGCTCTAAGAATTCTTGTCTGACATGTTGCTAAAGCCCTAGAAGGGAAGTGGGGCAGTCGAAGAACTGTTGAGCAGAGAAGGGGCACACTTTATAGGTGGGACGGGAATGTGAGGAATGAGAGGTTGTAGCTTGTTAGTGTGAGTTGGCTCCTAGAATGAAATCCTTCATGTTGATTATGCAACTTCCAGTTGTCTCAGCCTAGCCTAGGAATCCCTTTACCAAGGTGGATTTTATCCCCATCTAGGGGGTGACCCATTGTTGAGAGTGATGAGTAGCATTGTATAAGGCTAGGAGGTTCATGGAAGGTCTGCACGTAGTTGGTGGTCTTCTATAAAAAGATAAGAATCATTTATGTGTTCAATTGCATATTGTGTATGTGTACATGCTTTTATAATTATGAGTATTTCATGTGTATGTTGTATGTATAGGCTTATTGTTATTTCCGCATGAATCTATGTTTTAGAAGAATGTATTTTCTATTTTAATTTTATATATATGAAGTTCCACAAGAGTTTTTGTGTGGCATATCCCAGCAGGTCTATGGCTGGGTATGTTACAATTTGGTTATCATAAACAAGAGAAGTAATAATGTGGTAGTCCCCAGCCTAGGAGGCCCGGAGATGTTACAATATTAGTGACTATTTGTTTTTTGTCCCAAACAGCAAACAAAATCCACTAGAAAGTTAGATTCTTGCTTACTTTCTTAGTCATTTTGTGCTAACTTTTGTCTAACTTTCACTTGGTAATTTTTGGCTTAAGACTAAAAACATTTGCAGGTTGTCCCAAAATCATTTTGGGAAACTCCCCATCAAGTTTGTTTGTTGTTTTTTTAGATTTTATGAAAAACTAGGACAAAGTGTTGCCCTTTTTTCGCAAATCTAAGGCATTTGGGACCTCTCAGAGCACCTCTTCTTCATTCTTGTCAATTTTCTAATTAATTTGTAAGTTTTTCTAGTCCTTGGATTATAAAAGGCTAGAAAACGTTCCCTTTCTAAGATTGTAACTTGAAGGAGTTAGTGGGATAACCCACTAGCCCTCTCATCCCCCCTTCCCCGAGGGGATTGTGTCATTTTTTCATTCATTTTGCATGTGTCCAATTTTTGCTAACTAAACAAGATAAAATCAATCTAAAAAAAAACAATATAAGCACAATAAAACATTTACTTTTTGCTTTAGATTAGTTAGTTTAGTTTTCATTTTCAAGTTAAGTTCAGTTATTTTTATTTTTCCAAGGTAATGAACCTTCCCCATCAAGGTCCTATTATTCTCTCTGCCTTGCAAGCATAGCTTGATCTTGGCATGATTCAGAAAGGAACTTGATTTGTGCGGAGTAGTCTAATTAGGGAAAAAAAATTCCATTATTGTTGAATATGGGATCCTACTAGCTAATTGCTTGTGAGTTCAAGGGGATACTCATTGAGATTTGTTCTCTCCCTGTTGGAAGTCCTTGCAACTTTGCCTATACCCATTTGAGGGATAATAAGTAAAAGGAAACACATGATATATTAGATCTTTCATTTCTCGCTTACAATCTCCTACAATCGTGAGTGGATTAGCACTATCCATCCACCTCACTCAATTAACTTAAATCCAAGTGAAATCTGTAATTAACTAAATTACCAAGAGCAATTCAAAACATTCATCTTCCAGCAATACACACTTTACTTTGGCATTGGTCTACAATATTTCCATTTGTTTATTATCGGTCCCTTTTTTTTTGAGCATTTCATTTGCTTATTATCATTCACATAAGCATTCTTTTGATGTGTCATTATATGTTGCTAGATTATTATTTGCTTTTGTTTCATTTAACTCCTAGAATTTCTTGTACTTAGCTTTAACCAGCCTTAGATTATTTTATTAGGGACTACCCCTCTTGGATCCGCTATGAGTTAGACTAGATGGAGGAGTTGAGTTATCGGGTGACAACAACTTGACTCGAGACTCACCCCCAAGGCCATGCCTAGTGGATTGAAGATTTGTTCCACATGACCTGAGGTGCGGATCAAGCAACAACATTTTTGGCATCGTTGCCAAAGATAAATCTTTTTGTTCGTGGAGTACAAAATTTTGTTTTCCTTTCTTGTTTTTTTATTTGTTTGATGCATCTTGTTTATTGGAAATTGACTCGATCATCTGGTGAATCCATTGCATAATAACTCTACAACATATTCTACAAGAAGGAACTCATAGGGTTGTCTTAATTTCATTCCTGAACCCAAAAAGGTTTATCAAAGGAGATTAAACAGTCTCACTTCTCATAAGATCCTTGATCATCTTGGATCCAAGTCCGTTTCTGATATTCAATTTGTGTTTAATAATTCTCAAGTAGAAATGGATGATCGATATGTTCCTATTGATTTCTCAATAATAACTGGTTATCCTCATGTGATTCCGGAAAAATATTTGGACAAGTTTCCTTCTTTTCAAGGTAATAATGTTGTTAGTGCTAGATTACATATCAAATATTTCACACATTGTATCAATAAGTGGTGTAGAAATACTCATGAATATGTTAAAATGAAATTGTTTGTCTTGTCTCTTGAATGCGATGCTCTTGACTAGTTCACAGAATTAGATGATAATAAATTTAAAACCATAAAAGAGTTGATAGATCCTTTACTGAGAGATGGGGGGGTAGAAAAGACAATCATCATTTGTTAGCTGCTCTGAATACCATTAAGAAGAACGAGAATGAAACTATGGAGGAGTTCAACAAGAGGTTTAATGAATTAATCAACAGTATTCACAAAGATATCAAACCTCTAGATGCCTCCATCCTTATCTATTATATTGAAGCCTTCAGTGGTGAAATGTGTTATCAACTCAGAGATAAAGAACCATAAAAACTTAAGGTTGCCCAAACCTTAACATTTAAAGTTGATAATAATATGTAAGCCTTGGGAAGATCAAATTTACCGAGTTTCACAAGGGGTAGTTCTTCAAAGAAGTCAAAGCCTAAGGGAAAAGAAATGAGCATGGACAGTAAGGAATCTTCTAGTGACCCCCTGAAAGAATTAACAGAAGTAATAAAAGCAATGGAATCCAACCATGCAATTCAATTGAATTCCATGCAGAAACACTTGATTGCTATGGAAAGATCACAAGCTAATAGATTTCATCCTAGGACAAATAATAACAGATGGAAAAGAAAGGGGCCTCCACAATATCAAAGGCCCCCTAATCAGCTTAAAGCCACAAACTTGGTGGAGCATGAGGCTCCTTTTTGTAGAGATTGTAGTGATTTCCATGAGGAGTCCACTTGTCCTAGATTCCGATAGATTAATGAGGAAGGGAATGTAGGGGAAAATAACTATGTGGGGTATTCAAATCACATCAATGTAGTGGGAAAAACACATCCAGTCTCAATGAATTATTGGATGCAAACCATTGAAATAAGTCATAATTCAAACAATGTAGTTGAGGAATATGACAATGTGACTAAGCTATATGGTGAAAATCCCACACTAAAGCAGATACTTGAGATGGTGAGATATAAAGGAGTGAAATATCAATAGAAAGGGAATGACAACCCAACTAAATCATATCAAAACATTCCCAAAGAAATCAATCCTCCAACATTAGAATTGAACATTGACTTGGGTGGTTGGATGTCAAATGCTAAAGTCTTAGTTCTAGTGGCAGAACTTATCAAAATACCCTCTCAGAAAGAAAAATTTCTAAGAGCCATAGAGGGTCCTAAAGAGAAAAGTGTTGAAAAACATAAGGAAGTAAATGAATATGCACCTATAATATTGCAAGGTATGAATCAGAGTAGGGGGAACAGAAGTCACCAACCTTTCTTCATCTCATTTTTATTTAATGATCTTCTCCTTCATAACTGCATGCTAGATTCAGGGGCTTAATCCAATGTCATGACTTAGAAATTCATGGAGTAGTAAACCTTGAGGATCTCAATACCTTATCATATGTTTATGCCTTGGATTCAAGAGAGATCAAGGTCCATCCATGGGTTAATAAAATATCTTCAAGTACATTTGGTTGTCTATCCAGATATTGTAGTATTAATGGATGTTGTAGTCATGGATGTACCATATGCATGGGGTATGCTTTTGTATTGGAAGTGGTCTGCAAGTTTGGGGGGTATCCTTCAAATGGATTTTTCATATGCTACCATCCGAACATGTGATAACACTTTTGTCAGACTTAATAGAGAACAAGAGAAGAAGTACCATGTAGAATATTCTAAGGACCTTATGAATCAATTGGTTTATGTTATGGAGGATCTTAGTAATTATGTCATATTATCCAACTCTTTTGCACCCATTAAAAAAAAATTAAATAAGAAAGATTTGATGAAGTCTGGAAAATGAACTTTGACGGTGCACATTCAAAATCAAGAAAAGGGATAGGAATAGTCATTACTTCTCCAACCAAGAAATATTTCAACTTTGCATTTAGATTAGAGTTTGAAGCAACCGACAATGTAGTATAGTATGAGGAACTTTTATTGGGATTAGGAATTTCTAAGGACATGGGAATTAAAATTTTGAATATTAAAGGTGAATCTGACTTAGCAATCCTTCAAGTTAAAAATGAGTTTTCTTGCAAGAATAAGCAGTTAAATAAATACAAAAATACAGTCTCGGATACTATGGAATATGTTGATGATGTTGACATTGTAGAAATTACAAGAGAAATTAACAGTAAGGCATATGAGTTAGCAGTTGCAACTTCAACATTTCAACCATCATATGAGTTAATGAATGGTCAGGGTAAAATAAAGTTATTTTTAGGCCATCCATTCCAGATAACTTAGATCATTGGCAAGTCTTCTGTGATGACAAGAAGATCTTAAGATTTATGAAAAAGTTGCAAGAATTTTCAGACTTCAAAGTTGGTTACATGGAAGAGGGTCATGAATATTTAGAAGAGCTCAAGCCCCTAGAAAACTCCATTCCAAAAGGAATCATCTCTTTAGAGAAGATATTTAACAGACATGACATGCATAAAAAGAAAAAATAAATAATTAAACCTAGTTATTACTTTGAAGTAAATATTGGAACATATCAAGATCCTAGCATGACAAAAATTGGAAAAGGTACTTCAGAAAAAAGAAAGAAAAGATTTAATAAATCTAGTGAAGAATTATAGGGATTTGTTTTCCTTTACTAATGATGAACTTAAGACTTATAGAGAATATGTTATTCAACATACCATCCCTCTTAAGGAATATGCCAAACCATTTAGGTAGAATCTCAGACAGATAAATCATAAGTTGGCCCCTATGGTGCAAAAGTAACTTCAAAATATGCTAGCTACAGGAATTATTGTGCCAAGAAACTTCAGAAACTTAAATGTATCATGTGAAAAAGATAACAATCCTCTCCCTAATATGGAAACATTGCTTCAAAGAGTTACTGGATCTGGTATTATGTCAATGTTAGATGGTTTTTCTGGATATAATTGTTGGATCATGTTGTCATTTATGCCAATGGTTTGATTGGTTGATGCCATTGATTGATGTCAAGTGATTGATTGATGTCAAAGGATTGATTGATTGATGATTTATGTAATATAATATGTATTTTCCTTGATGAGAATGCATAGATGAAGGTGGATCAATGAGTTTTCATTGATATGATGAAGATGGATCAATGAGTTTTCATTGATACATGATGAAGATGGATCGATGTGGTTTCATTGGTATATGATGCATTGTTGGAAAAATGTATAGATGACACATTATTGTCTTATCATGATTGATAATGTGCACAAATGGATGAACTCCAAAGTGGTCCCCTTATGGTGAAAGCCCTCACGGGAAGACGCTTTGCGGATTGAGTTATCCTAGAAGAATGGTTGGAGGACCCATTCTTGCATTATTGTCTTATCATGATTGATAAAGTGCACAAATGGATGAACTCCAAAGTGGTCCCCTTATGGTGAAATCCCTCATGGAAAGATGCTTTGTGGATTGAATTATCCTAGAAGAATGGTTGGAGGACCCATGCTTGTATGTGGAATAATGAGATGAAGATCAAGGAAATTGTTGGTGAAACTATCCTAGATGGATAGTGCTTGTCATTCCATTTTCGGTGGTATGTGGAATGTCACATAACTCC
>ML782287.1:211911-233620 GCA_009831015.1 Picea engelmannii
CCCCACACTCATTCACCCCCCCCCCCCTCTAAGTGTGGTAGGTGTGTCCAACAATAATTAGGTGTTAGTAAAGAAAGAGGATCAGAATAAGACAACATTAACAATACCTTGGGGCACCTTTGAATACTTATGGATGCCTTTTGGCTTATTAAATGCAGATGCTACCTTTCAAAGAGAAATGGATTTTTCCTTCAAGGACTTAATTGGAAAAATCATTGAAGTCTATCAAGAAGACTTAATAGTATTTTCAAAATATAGATCAATTCAAGTAATTCATCTAAGGAAAGTGTTTGAAAGATGTCGTAAGTATGGCATCTCTTTAAATACGGCTAAGTCGGTGTTTGGAGTTGATGAAGGGAAGTTTTTAGGGAACATCATTTCAAAGGATGGGGTAAAGATTGATCCTGAAAGAGTAGAAGCAATTAAGAAAGTAACTTTATCCCAAAACAAGAAATCCCTTCAATATTCCCTTGGTCCAATAAAATGTGTCAAAAGATTCATTCCAAAATTTGTTGAAACAGTAAACCCCATTCTCAAATTATTAAAGAAATATGTTAATTTTGAATGGTGTGATGAGGGAAGGAAATCTTTTAAGAGTATCAAGGAAGCAATAGGAAGATCTCCTGTGTTGATCAGTCCTGACTATTCTAAGGATTTTCATATCTTCTCCTTTGCCTCAGAGAATACTATTGCAGGGATTCTACTTCAAAAGAATGATGAAGGACAAGAGAAACTAATTGCATTCATGAGAAAAGCATTGCATAATTCATAATTAAACTATACCATCATGGAAAAGAAAGCCTATGCCTTAGTCAAATCTATTAATCATTTCAAAACATATGTTGGATATTCTAAGATAGTGGGTTGTGTTCATCATGGAGGTGTTAAAGATATACTCACTCAACAAGATTGCTTAGGAGTTAGAGGAAAATGGGTTTCAAATAATCAAGAATATGACTTAGAAGTAAAACCCACTAAGTTGGTCAAAGATCAGGGTCTAGCTCAGATGTTAACAGAGGGTAATGAACATGCATTGGGTATTGTGTGTTAGAGCAGTTCTACATTAGTTTCTACAATGCTTCAGAAGTTAAAACAACATGATTGGCACTCAGACATTATTTATTTCCTTAAGAACCTTACTTTCCCAGACCACTTAGTAAACCATAAGAGAAGGGCACTAAGGTAAAAAGCATCCAAGTATTGTAGAATTCAATATGGATTGGGGTGGAGGAACCCCAAAGGTTTAGTACTTATATGTGTTGATGAGCTAGAATCAGAGAGACTCATGACAGAGTTTCATGTCAGATTTTGTGGGGGAAATTATGCAGCGGAAACTACAACCCACAAAATTCTCAAATCATGGTATTATTGGCCAACCATATTTTTGGATGTGCACACGTTTTTGAGAGGTTTTCATCTATGTCATTTATTCACTAGGAAATGGAAGTTAGTAGCCCTGTCATCATAGCCTATAGTAGTCGAAGTGCCCTTCCAACAATGGGGCCTTGAGTTCATCGGTGAATTTAAGGAAAATTCAAGTAATGGATATACTTGGATTCTAACTGCCACATATTATTTTACTAAGTGGGTAGAGGATATGTCCACCAAGTTGGCAACCGATAAGGTAGTCATGTATTTCTTAGAATATAAGATAATCACAATATTCAGTGTTCCTGCAAAGATAACAACAGACAATGCCAAAGCCTTTAGTTCAACAAAAAGTTACTCCTTTTGTTTCAAATATGGTATTGTCTTATCCCGCTCATCCAACTATTATCCGCAAGGAAATGGACTAGAAGATTCTAGTAACAAGAATTTGATGACCATCATCAAAAAGACAATGGTAGATAACAAGAAATTATGGGATAGTAAGATTAAGTATGTGCTTTGGGAAGATAGGATTACAAAGAAGAGCGCAATAGTAAAGAGCTCATTTGAACTAGTATATAGATTAGATTTCACCTTACTGGTTCACCTTAAGATTCCAATGTAACATCTTCTTACGGGTTTCAGTTCAGATAAGGATGCAGTTCAGAACAAGATGAATCATACTGTTGAGTTGGATGAAACCATAAGAAAATCCTTTGATCAGAGTGTCAATAATCAGGGTAAAGTCAAGAGGACCTTCGACAAGTCATCTCGGCCAAGGAATTTTAGGAAAGGTGATACATTTCTTTTGGTGGATAAGAGGAAAGAGAAGCCAAGCAAACATGGAAAGTTTGACAGTTTATGGATAGGGCCTTACATCATTCATGACGTGGCTGGTCTGAATTCTTTCTACCTTAGCCAATTGGACAGTGAAAAGATAAATTTTCCAATGAATGGGAAGCTTTTCAAATTGTTCTTCAATGGTAGCATCTGATGCCTAGGGGGTATCCATTGTAAGCAATTTCCTCTAACCTTTCTTCCTTGCATTTTTACCTTTACTTCTTCAACATTTTATTTTCTTCTCTTTTGTATATATTGTGTAGCTTGTATTATTGATGGTTTCTATATATTTCATGTGTCACTGATATATCTTTTGGCAAGACATGTGTTTATTGTGTAGATCATTGATTCTAGATTTATCGCATGCTTTCCAAATATCAAACGCACATCCCCATATGGAGCCAATTGTTTCCTCCCCAGTTGCACTAGGAAGGACTTATGGAAAATCCAAAAGGTTGAACAAGGCATTTGTTCAAAATTCAATTTTCAAAAGTATTGTCAGACATTATTGCCCCTTTCTTCTTCTTCTTTATGAATGTTCCATTCCCCCTTGGGGGAATTGTAACAAAATGAGTTAGCATGAGCCCTTTTGTATGAAAAATACTCAGCTCCCTAAGACTTGGTCATTAGTGCATATCTCTAGAGTGTTTTTTTTCACTTGGTTAATTATACCTCGCTTTTCAGTGACTTATAATTTTCTAAGTTTTTTCACTCATTCCTCCACATTTGGAGTATGTCCTCATGGCCAGGCCTTAGTGTGTTTTGTCTGAGTCTAGTTTCAAATGTATATTACCATGTTAACCGTTAGTCTAGAGTCTTATGGACATGCATTAAACGGGATTTTACCTTGTTAATTCATGTAAATATTTAATAAGTGGTACTAGGAGATGTCTAACACCTTAGGGGGTATCGTTTTCTAACCCGAAATACCCTTTTTACCTTAGAAACCCCTTTTTTAGAAAATTAATTGAATTGTACTCATAAAAATCAATTATTTCCTCAAAAAGGTGAATAAATCAACTCCCTATTTTTAAGGAAACATGTCGAAAACATGTTTTTGGCTTGTCTACAATCTAACTCTCCCTCTCTGCTAGTTAGTGGCACTTGAGGTGAGTTGTGGATGAGTTAAGTGGAAAATAAGAGAGAGTGAGTGATTATTTAAGTGGAATGGGTGAGTATCCCAAGGAAGGTGCACCCTCTCTCTAGAGAGGTGGCATGCTCTCCTTGAGGGCACCAATCCCAAGGAGAGATGCACCTACCTCTCAAGAGGTGGCTCCCTCTCTATCCTTCTTCGTTTGAGTTGTGGCAACTTGTCTTTAGTTTTCTGGAGTGGTGGAAGCTATCCATTCACACATGTGTCTCGTCCCACCTTGGTAAGTGCACCCTCCTCCTTAGAGAATGTGCCTCTCTTTTGTATTTATAAAAACTACCTCCTCTCCAAATGGTTAATGAGAGTTTGGGATGAGATTTCTATTGTACTGTTATTGTAATACTTTTATTGGAATAAAGATTACTTTGGAGGTCAAGAAGGTGGTGTGCAACATTTGTGTGGATGTTTGATGTCTTGTGCTTTATTATATGAGGTGATCTTAGCTTAGTTTCTTGCATGTAAATTTTTTATTTTGGCCTTTGAAGGGGTGTTGTCACCCAGTAGGATAGGACCTATTAAGTTATCTTACTTCTTATATCTTATTGATTATCTACACTAGCAGTTTAAAATTTGTATGTCTTTTCAGTTTATTAACATACTATTTGAGCCTCTTTTGTAGGTGACACCGAATATTTAACAACTTTTTTGCAAGTTTTCTATGTTTTACATGTCCTCGTGCTTGGAGAAGTGGTTGGATTGGCTTAGAACAACCTTCTACATTCTCCAAGCCTCTTGAGAACATAGTCCCTTAGCATCTCACCGTAAGACCCCATAGACCAAGGATTCTAAATCTCAAGCTTTTCTCTTTCTCCTTCAAAAAACAAAACATTTTTTGGTTACTTTCCTTTGCATGCAAGTAGATATATAAATTCTAAATATAAATCTTAAGTAGATCTTCATTTTTTCATGCATGCATGCATAGATCTATACTTTACATTTAAATTTTTTATTATTCAAAGCAAATCTAGCATAAGAAAAAATCATATTTTAGCAAGTTATATAGCTAGATATTAAAAGCTAAAAGTTAGATTCATTTGAGAGCTTTAATTTACATATTCCGGAAAATATTAGTGCCTATTTGTTTGTTGTCCCAAACAGCAAACAAAATCCACTAAGAAAGTTGGCTTCTTGCTACTTTCTTACTCATTTTTTGCTAACTTTTGTCTAACTTTCACTTGGTAATTTTTGGCTTAAGACTAACAAATTTTGCAGGCTGTCCCAAAAGCATTTTGGGCAACTTTCCATCAAGTTTGTTTGGTTTTTTTCAGATTTCATGAACAGCTAGGAGGAAGTGATACCCATTTTTTGCGGATCCATGGCAATGTTTTTTTTTTTTCAAATCATGTAAGTCATAACCTATCAAGTTATTTTGCCATCAAATCATATTTATAAGAAAAATTATCATTTATCTTAGGCGATAATCCATTTATATTTTGTTACTACCTTGCAAATTAGGCAACAACACAAATATATGAGTGTCACTTTGCACCATCAATGAAAAATAATAATAAATCCTATATTACAACATTTATAGAAAAATCAACCTTTCATAGAAATTAGAGAGAACTTACAATTAGAAACAATGGCATTAGAAAATATATTTAGAAATACATAAAAGATTTTCTTCAATTTTCTAAAAAAATCTAATATGAAAACATTGTATACATCATGGTCTACTATCTGCATGTTGAAATACATAAACAAAAAATGCCAAGTCTTAAAAAAAAATTGTTTGATACAAATGTTTAACATGATCTCAAATATAATTTCATGATATTCCCATGAATAGCATAAATATTTTATTTTATTTTTAAAGTTGCAGACCTTTTATTAACTGGAAATAAAAATAAAAATAAAAATAAAAATAAAAAGATACATGTCTATCAACCTCCTAAGCTGGTTTGAGATAGCGTGACCACCATCCCAACACGCAAAAAGGTTGAACAAACTGTGCAAATCAAAAATTAAGGCATGCCCTACATAGGGAAACCAGGCGTAACCAGTTTTCATACATTGTCTTCTAACATTGGAACTAAAAGACGAGAAATTTAAAATACATATTAACACAGTAAACCAAAATAGTTGAAAATCACAAAAATAACCAGGAACAGTCGCGGCATGCTTAAGCTTGGGGGTCTTCATTGGATGAGTCTGGTCGTTCCTCCACAATCAGGCAGCCCACCAAGTTGACATCCTTAGAATCCGGAGTTGACCGCTTTGCCATGAGCGGATCAGTCTTGTGCCCCTGTGAGGTGCCCTCCCCATCTTCTTTCCTGATTTTCTTTATAAGCAACGGTCTAACTGCCAAGGTAGCAAGGCTTTCCCCTTGCTCCAAATATCTGACTGCGTGTGCCACAGCTCCCAGGGCTTCCGTACAAGCTTCGCCTACTTCACTGCTCCCATGGACACTCAGCTCGACCCCTCCATTAACTCAAGAACCCCATGCTAACACAAAGGGACCCTAGGTGAAACAATCCCCCATCCCATTGAGCTTTTCATCCATTTTCAACACCCACATTCGGGTAATGGTGGCATAAATCTTAAGTTGTAACGAATATTCCATAAAAATGGAGATGCATAATCACGGATTTGGCCAGAATGTTAAGAAATCATATTATATATTAATGGAAAGTTTTTATTTTTAGGCGAAAAGTATAAATTTATAGAGAATTGTTATCATAAATTAGGCTACAAACTTTTTATTTTTAATAAAAAAATTAAAAGATTTAGTTTAAATTTCTTTAAAACATTTAAAATTTAGTCAAATTGGCAAATTTTCACTTAAAAAAAGCATCGATCCAAGGCATCCAGGACTTCCCAGAGCGCCTCTTATTCATTCTTGTCAATTTTCTAATTAATTGTAAGTTTTCCCGGTCCATGGATTATAAAAGGCTAGAAAACCTTCCCTTTATAGTACTTTAACTTGAAGGAGTTTAGTGGGATAACCCACTATCCCTCTCACCCCCCCTGCCCCGGGGGGATTGTGTCATTTTTTCTTTCATTTTGCATGTGTCCCAATTTTTTCTAACTAAACAAGATAAAATCGATCTAAAATGAACCAAGATAAACACAACAAAGAATTTACTTTCCTCTTTAGATTAGTTAGTTTAGTTTTCATTTTCAAGTTCATTTCAGTTATTTTTTAAATTTGCAAAGTAACGAAGCTTCCCCTTCAAGGTCCTATTATGCTCTCGGCATCACAAGCATAGCTTGATCTTGGCATGATTTGGAAATGAACTTGATTTGTGCGGAGTAGTCTAATTAGGGAAAACCTTTTGTCATTATTGCTCAATAGGGATCCTACTAGCTAATTGCTTGTGAGTTTAGGGGGATACTCATTGAGATCAGTTCTATCCCCATTAAAAGTCCTTACAACTTTGTTTGTACCCATTTAAGGGATAATAATTGAAAGACAACACATGATAGATTATATCTTTCATTTCTCTCTTACAATCTCCTGCAATCGTGAGTGGATTAGCACTATCGATCCACCTCACTCAATTATATTAAATCCAAGTGAAATCCGTAATTAACTAAAATTACCAAGAGCAATTCAAAACATTTATCTTGCAGCAATACACACTTTAATTTGGCACTAGTCTACAATATTTTCATTTGCTTATTGAAATCCTTGGCCCATTCTTTGGTGGATTTTTTAACCTTTCCCAGGTTAAACACAAATTGTTACATGATGGAACTCCATGAGTCCTCCTCCAAATGGGTCTAGAGAGAAATGACCATCCTTTTAATGTCTTCCTCATGGAGCAAAGAATGGTTAAATTTCAGTGAAGACAGAGGCTTTGTCCCTTTTTTATCAAATCTCAATAGGATGGGCAAGTGATTTGAGATTCCCTTAGAGGATACCCATGACTTTATCTACCATGGGCCCTCTAACAAATATTTAGCGATTAGAAATATATCCAATCACTTGCCCACAAAATCATCCCCTTTTCTTCCATTCCTCCATGTGGGGCACAACTTGGGAGGTGCCATATCGACCAAATGATCCTCCTTAATCATATGGGTGAACCCCTTGAAAGGATCTCTTCATGGATGTCCCCCCGCCCCCCATACTTCCTAGATAGAGACAGTAAATTTAATGTCTCCACCTAGAATAAGGTTGGGGGATGAGAGGATCCTTGACAATACCAAACCTTCCCAGAAGGCTCTTTTTTCAGAGTAGGGGGCATACATATTGACCACTTGAAAAGAATTCAATAGAAGGCGATCTTCCAGATCCACCAAAATTTATGAAGAAAGCATGAAAGAATAAATGACTCTTAGGAGAGGGTTCCATGTCGTGAGTAGACCCCCTAACAAATCTTCATAGTCAACAAAATTGAACGAACAATATTTTATCCATGAGTAGAAGGATTTTGTGGCCTTGGTCCATGTACACATGATTTCTTGTATCATGATCATGTCTGTAGAATAGGATTTCACAAGACTTTTGAGGGATAGAATATTCAAGGTACCCCCTACCCCACAAGCATTGAATGAGAGATAAATCATTTCGGATTCCTTTCAAAAGATTTCCCTACTCCAAGGGCCCAAACTATTGTGGACTACTTCCTGCTTCTAATATCATTTCTTGCTTGAATTTGGACTAGTGAGAGGTGTGATTTGTGTCCCACCTAAGAGCACAGGAACTTATCCAATTTCAGCCCTCCCTCTATGGCCATCTCTTCCATAGGCCTAACCTTTGATTCGAGTAGATAACCTGATTTGAGGAGAGGTTTGGAACTATTACTTTTTATTGAGTCAACCAAGGGGGAATGAGGGGGAGAGGAACTAGCAGGGGTGGGGGGGGGCACCTTCTCCTAGGAGGGACAAGGGGGAATACCCATCAAAGGTAGGTTGGAAGAAACCCAAGGGAGATATTCAACCGAGAGAGGGAAAATGAGCCTAAAATTAGGAGGATCCTGAACCAAGACAGGGGGGCTACTAGGATTGAGTATTATCAAACCTTTTTGGGTGCTGAAGTGAGGAGGGAAAAAACCCAATGGAAACTGAGATTAGATTGAAACAACAAGATATTAGGACTCACTATATAGGGAAATCTTCTTGTCCTCACGAGGAGTGACTTTGGGTGCCCTGTCCTGACTTGCCAGAGGAGAGTATTTTAAACTTGGACGAGCTTCCTTAGTAGATTCCAACTCAATATTTGGAAAATCAGCCCCTGACACCACTTGAGAGAACTTCTACCTCCAAATATTTTTGAATGGGGAAAACATTGAGCATGCCTTGCAACATTGATCCTAGAGATGGCTCACCTCATGAAAGTCATAACATCGAAATGAAATTCTCTAGTAGTCAATTATTTGTACCCAAGAAAACTCTCCACAAACTAGCTCAATTTCCTCTAAAATTCCCTCCTACAAGTCAACTTCCACTTGCACCCAAGCCAAGCGCTGGTCTAACTTAGAGTCTCATTCGAGTTTGAAGCTCAGGAACTAACCTATCTTGTTGCCTATAAACTCTAAAATATTCTCCTACCAGAATAAGAGAGGAATATTTTGTAGAATAACCCAAATTTGAGAAGGGGATAAAGGGTCATGGGTGGGGTAAAAGATAATAACCCATTCCTTTAAAACCAAACCCAACATACCCCATCCCCAATACTACTTAAATATGGCCGCCAAATCTTCCTTCGAATGAAACTTAAAACATATCCACCCTTGAGCCAATGTGTGAAACTCAGGAATGTAACCCAGCAAGGAAGACCAATTAGTGTCAATCCACCCCTATAAATATTCCATCCTTACGATATTACCAAAAAACATTCCTACTATTGTTTTAACCGGAATATTAGGGATTGAATCAAGCTTCACATCATCCATGGCCATCATTTTTCTCCTCTCCCTTTTCTTCTTCCAACACCTATTTTTTTTATTTTGGACACTCTCGAGAAATATTATGCTTCAAAGCTTCCCACGTTCCTTCCTTTGATGGGAGAGACCGATCCACTAGTGAGGGTTTCCTACTGGTGCACTAGATGGGGGGAAATACCAGGGAAGAAACACCATCTTGAGAAGGAGGAATATTATCCTTCTCCTCAAGGAAGGGAGACAATGAATAACCACATTGATCCGTATTTAGGAGAGGAATGAAACAATTAACATATTGAATACCATAAACACATAGAAAGGAAGAATAACACAAATATCCAGTGAAAATATATTCTATTAAATAATGAAATAGGTTGAAACTCTAAAACTACAGAACTAAAACTTGCTCAATTGGTGGTAGCTATCTCTGAGAAGAGATGTGGCTGCTACGCGCATCCTTCTAAGCAGAATGGATTACAATGAGGCTCCAGAGGCCCTTTTCATATTACTCATGAATGCCAAAACCATAGACATCCAAAAACCTAACCCTAGAAGGTGAAATGCCAAAAATCATGTGGGCCCTATGGGTAAGTTGGTGTAATTTGGTACCTCAACTTCCTAGGGTCGTAACTTGTGCATACGACCTATGTTTTAGGTGTGCGATATCCCATTGGAAAGGTATTTCAAAAAAATACACATTTCATCATCAGACTTTGACTTCGTCTACAATCTGACTATGGCGAGCCAATAAAACAATATTTAGGGCCCCAAAACAACCCTGAAAGTATAGCAAGATGTGATGAAATGAAAACATACAAAATAAGCCAGTTGGATTAGGCGAGAGGCCACCCATATCCCCCTAGATAATGTGTGAGGCTTCAGACAACCCCAAAAGTGTAGAACTCACAATTATAAAGAAGTACAGAAAGATGTGTTGAATCAAAAACGGACACGAGGAGCTAGTTGGAATAGGTGGGTGGCCACCAATATCCACCTGGATCGATCCTCCCCCCTTAGTAAGCAATGGTCTCCATTGTGTTAAGTTCCCTGGTCAGGTGAGGAAACTTTTGTTAGATTTGGCCCTGGGTGAGCCACTTTCCTTGGTGTAGGAGTTTCCCTACCTTGACAACCCGATAAAGTTTGATCTACTGCTAGCGAGTGCCCTTGACGTGTGTGTCCACTATCTGATCGGTGGATGCTTGTTCCATGTAGTCAAGGTTGAGCTATGTTGGTGTCAGTTGTTTGGTGATCTCATAGGTGTCCAATAACAGTGGGAAATATGGTCGAAGGAGGTCCACATTGAATATTGGATGCATACCAAGGAAGGGTGGAGTTTTGAGCTCAAAATCATTGCTACCCATAGCCTTGGTGATAGTGTGAGGCCCATAACGAAGTGGGTGAAGCTTCTGATGGGGCCTGATGAGACACTCCTTCTGAAAATGTAACCAGACTTTGTCGCCAACCTAAAACTAGGGTGGTACCCTGTGTTGATCATGGTGTTGCTTGTACTTAGCATTGGATTTCTGCAAAATCTTTTGGACCTGTTGGCGGATGTGCTAAATCTACTCAATGAATATGGTGGCTTTGTTGATCGCAGACTGATCATGGGAAGATTTTTTCTGTGCGGTGGCAAGAGGAAGTGCAACATCAAGGGGTCCCAAGGATTGGAATCCCAGACCCACCTGAAATGGGCTATGGTTGGTGGAACTATGGAGAGCCTTGTTGTAACTGTGTTGGACATATGGGAGACTCTCATCCCATTTACGGGGATGCTTAGAATTGTACATGTGAAGGATGTGCACAATCATCCAATTGACGACATCAGTTTGGCCATCAGTTTTGGGGTAGAAAGCAGTGGATTTTGTGATCTTGGTGTCCAATAGAGACCAGAGACTTGACCAAAAGGTGTTGAGTAACATGTTGTCTCGGTAGGAGATGATGGTCTATGTTATCCCAAAGTGGACCCAAACTCATTTGAAGAAGACCTTGGCAATATCTTTTGCTGTGACATTCTTCTTACAGGCGGTGAGGATGACCATCTTCGAAAACCGATCAATGACCACAAACATGAATTCATTTTCGTGCTTGGTGGATGGAAAACAAGACATGTAATCCATGGAGATGCATTCCCACAGCTTCTCAGGAATAGGAAGAGGATTGTATAAGCCTTTCTTCTTGATGGTTGGCTTAGTAATGGTGCAGGAAGTGCAAGATCTTATATACTTGTTGACGTCATGTCAAAGTTTTGGCTAATAAAAATGTTTCTGAAGAACGACCACAGTTTTCTCTACGCCAAAATGTCCTGCCACCTGACCGTAGTGGGCTTCCCAAATCAGCTTTGCACGCTCGCTTGTAGGAACATAGAGATGGCCCAGGTGGAATAAGAGTCTGTCCTGAATGTGAAAATCAATTATAGTAGTGCTTGTAACCAAGAGCTGATATGTGGTGGTGAAGTCTGGATCTTGCTGGTAAATTTGGGGCCACTCCGATGTTTCATGTCCACAGGAATGGAGCACAGTGGTGAGTGAAACCATAGGAGGCTAACTGAGGTAGTCAGCGAAACTATTGGAGATACCTATCTTATACTTGATGTTGAGATGGAACTTTTGTAGGTAGGTGGACCACTTTTGATGATGGTCATTATGCAATTTCCCCTGTGTCTGTATGAACTGCAGAGGCTTGTGATCAGTGTGTATGATCGTCTCTTTCCCTAGAATGTAATGTTTCCATTAATAGCAGGATTGTACAATGGAATGCATTTCCTTTTCATAGGTGGGGTATTTCCGTACAGTATCAGAAAGTGTCTCACTATGGTATGCCACCAGATGCTCGTGTTGAGTGAGAACTATGCCCACAACATAGTCAAATGCATCAGTATCAATCTTGAATGGTTGTTGTAGATCGGACAAGGAGAGTACTGGAGCTGAGAAAAAATTATGTTTCAGATCATCAAATGCTCATTTTTTCTCATTCCCCCACACGAACTTGTCCCTACCACCGCCCTTGGTCACCTGGCTCAGGGCCCATGCAATATGGGAGAATCCCAACACGAACCATCGGTAGAAATTGGCTAGTCTCAAGAAGCTATAAAGCTCGTTCAGTGTGGTTGGGGCTGGACAGTCACGGATGACTTGGAACTTAGTTGGATCAACATGTACCCCATGCTCATCAACAATATGGCCCAGTTACTAGACCCTGTTCATGCCAAAAGAGCATTTTTCCAAGGTGGCATAAAGCTTGTACTATCGTAGAGTGCTCAAAACCTGTTGAATATGTCTCATGTGCTCCTCCCATGTTCTGTTGAAGATGAGGATGTCATCCAAATATACTACCACAAAGAATTTGGTGAAGGGTCTCAATACATCGTCCATCAACCTCATGAAAGTGGCTGGTGAATTTTTTAAGCTAAAGGGAGTGACTAGCCATTCGTAGAGACCTTTAGACTTGAAAGTTGTCTTCCAGACATCAGTTGGTTCGATGGGAACCTGGTGGTAGCCAGACTTCAGGTCAATCTTGTTGAATAACTTTTCCCCCTTGATTTGTTCAATAAGGTCATCAATCCTAGGAATGGGGTAGCGGTTCCCGACTATGATTTTTTTTAAGGCTCTGTAATCAATGCAGAATCGCCAAGTCTCATCCTTCTTTTGTACCAGTACAATCGGGCTTCCGCAAGGGGAGGCGTTGGGTCTGATGTGCCCCTTTTGAAGAATCTCTTGGATCTGACGCTTGATTTTGTCATTCTCCATCAGCGAGCATCGATAGACTGGTCCATTAGGTAGAGGTGAGTCAGGGGTTAGATAAATTGGATGCTTGACTTGGCAGTGTGTCGGTACCCTTGTAGGTGAGATGAAGATGTCTTTGTATTCTTCCATGATCCCACCTACTTGCTTCTTCTACAAAGAGAGGCTTTGTGTAGAGGCCATGGATGTGGTGGTGACCTTCTTCTTACTGTGAGAATGGATCATAAAGAAGATGAACTTCCCGGTCTTTGAAATGACCTTACTCATTGCTTAGCAGATATTAAGGAAATAGAAGTAGGCGGGGCCACCTCTGGGATCATGTACAATTGCCTACCCAAAGTAATAATAACACTATGGGGTCTAGACTCATACACAACATGAGGCTTCCACAAATATGGTTGTCCTAAAAGAACATCACAAACTTCAAGGGGAGAAATATCACATAGTACCTCATCTTTGAAAGGATTGATGTCGTAGGGAAGCCGACATTGTTCGCTGACATGGAGATGGAAAATATTGGTGAAGTATGGTATTGTCTGGTCCCTTTCTTGACATAGGGTGGTCCATCTAGTGTACTGGTCCTCGTAGCTTCCAACAGGGTAGTAATGTTCTTTAATGGCATCCCGGAAGGCATCCCATGTAGGGGCCACCACAAAAATTGCAGATTCCTCCATGGCCCTTTGCTCAGAGTAATTATCCCACCAGTCTTTAACATGGGGAACGACCTTGAGGAGTGAAAAAGTGATCCTTTCCCTATTGAAAAACATTATGGACCGAAAAATATCCTTCGATTAGATTCAACCATTTATCTATAGCATCCACATCTATCAGTCCTTCAAATAATGGAATATCAAAATTTACATGTACCTTGAAGGGGTTTTCATGGCCGCTTGATGAAGATGCTTCTCTCGTGGGCAACCGTCGAAGGATCTGTGTGAAGTTGTCCATCATTTCGTTCCTTTGTCACGCAAGGGATTCCTCGAGCAATATTTTAATAGGATCTCCTTATCCATCATCTTTCTTTTCATCTCCCATGGATTTTTGTCGGGCTCAATGTGACCGATCTGGTAATGGCTCGATTGGTTCGAGTCCCAACTTATTGTACCCAGATCTTGTCAGGGACATGCACGAAGAAAAATAAATGAAGAGCAGACCACTCTGATACCACTGATCTGTATTTAGGAGCGGAACGAAATGATAAACAGATTGAATACCATAAACATAGAGATAGGAAGAATAACACAAATATCCAGTGAACAATATCTTCTATTAAATAATGAAATAGGCTGAAACTATAAAACTGCAAAACTGAAACTTGCTCGAATGGTGGTAGTTATCTCTGAGAAGAGATGTGGATGCTATGCGCATCTGTCTGAGTAGAATGGATTACAATGAGGCTCCAGAGGCCCTTTTCATATTACTCATGAATGCCAAAACCCTAGACATCCAAAAACCTAACCCTAGAAGGTGAAACGCCAAAATTCATGTGGGCCTTATGGGTAAGTTGGTGTAATTTGGTACCTCAACTTCCTAGGGTCATAAATTTTGCATACGACCTCCGTTTTAGGCGCGTGATAGCCAGTTGGAAAGGTCTTTCAGAGAAATAGACATTTTGACATCAGACTCTGACTTTGTCTACAATATGACTATGATGATCCAAGAAAACAACATTTAGGGCCCCAAAACAGCCTTGAAATTACGGCAAGATGTGCTAACATGAAAAAATACAAAATAAGCCAATTGGATTAGGCGAGAGGCCACCTGTATCCCCCTGGAGAATGTGTGACCATTTAGATAGCCCCATAAGTGTATAAATCACAATTATAAATCAGTATAGAAAGACGTGTTGAATCAAAAACAGACACGAGGAGCCAGTTGGAATAGGTGGGTGGCCACCAATATCCACCTAGATCATACACCTGCCACCCTGCATGAAAAAATCCAAATCCATCAACTTGGAAGACTCAACTATCTGATGGGTGCTAGTTGTTTGATGATCAAGTGATGATGGGAATCCCAAGACCAAGGCCCTCTTACCCTACTGCACATGGAAAAAATTTGCATCACAGTAGAATATCTCCACCGTACTCATTGCATCATCCTCAAAATCCAGTTCCTTTGTCTCCATAACAAACCCCGTTGTCATCTTAAGGTCAATCACCATAGGGCCGACCAGATGGCAGAGATGTCAGCCCACCCACCTACTGCCTGCAAACATACCCTGTGCTCTAGCCTAAAACCATATCCTTAACGACCACTACATGCATTTTCAGATCCCTCTATTCTTGCAACATATTGTAGATATTTGTTTTTGTCAATATTGTACCTTAGGGTTGAACAAGCATCAAGTTGTGGCATTAACCCATTCACATCTATTGTGAATCCATAACTTGTTTAGTAGTTCCTACTTGTCATGGGGCACTATATTCAACACCTATTTTTCCATTTGGAAACCACACTAATATTTTTGAGTAGGATTGAGAGCCCCATTCTCCCACCATGAATTTGAGGTTGAAATCGCATGATTCTCTCTCATATTTTTGTGGTCATTCCCTAGTGGACTCCCATATTTTGTGTTCAATTTGTGTTCTCCATGCTTATCACTACTTGCACACATGTACATAATGCTTCAATGCAGTTTTCTTCCTTAATGATTACTATCATTGCATTCATATTAGTTTTTTTCCATTTGCATAAGTGTATTATTCCTTTTTGAACCCTATCCCTAGAGGAGACATGCTTATGAGTGTACACAACTTTCCCAACAATTGTTTTCTTTTTGTGTGTGCATAGGCTTGTTCCATTCACTTGGAATGTATTTCCACACCTTGTGACAGTCATCTCCTCCACCGTATTATGGAATTATTGTATTCTTTTCCATCCTTTATAACATGAAAAATACCAATTAAAAAAAACATAAAAAGAGAGAGGGGAAATAAGTTAAATATTTATTATTCCTATATTTAGATGGAAATATCCAATTTATGTCACCCTTGAACACAACACTTGTTTTGAGTCAGTTCTTTACAATTGGGTTTGTAGTATTTCCTTAGGATTTGTACCATGATTTTGATTTTTACTCCTCCAATTGGTTACCCTTCCAATCTTTATGGATATTTCCTTGATTCCTCCTGCATTGATGGTATATATATTTGGTCCCTTTTGGCGTCAGTTGCTTCCCGAGTCATTATTATGTTGTGATAATATTCAAAGGTTGGTCTCAACCTATGTAGACCATTCCTCAGATGTCATTGATTCTCCATGGTGTCCTTCCCAATGTCAAGTTGTGATGGTATGATCTCTCAAGTTATTGTCCTAGAAATCAAAAAAAGTGTTCATGTCTCATGTTGATTGATGAGGGATGCCTCAATTCCCTCATTTCAATGGATCTCTTCCTATCGAATCCAACTCATTATTCTAGGAAGTGGCTTTCGATGCCCTTATAATAACTTGGGGCTTATGGTCATGAGTGGCAGGTTCCCTCACAATTGACAGTAGGTATAAATTAATGATCCTTGTATTGGAGATATTACACACTCACCTAGTTATTCCTTTTGCTAGTCACTATGAGGGTCTCCTCTTTTTTAGGGATTTCTAGTGATCAAGAGGGCTCCTATTTTTTAGGAGATTTCCTAAAAATGAAGGTTCTTCCTATAAAATGTATGGCGCATTGTCACTTATGTTAGGACTTCAGTTCATCCACAGTTGATCTCGGTTGAGTAGTGGAAGACCACTCATGCATCCATTTCCTAGATTTTAGGGCATGAGGGCACACTTCCTTTGCATGAATCTTATATTCTTGGTCTACACACTTGTCACTCAGTTAAGTGTTTCCTCTTAAAAATTTAACTGAGACTAGCTAACAGTTGACTCCCGTTACAATGAGTTAGTGTCTAGATCTCCTTTAGATCACTCCTATGGTGCATGGCGCATGTACTCCATGAAATTGGTGCATGTACTCCCTAATATTGGTGCATTGATTCTCTTATCATACTTATATGTGTGTGTATTAATTATTATTCATGTGCAATTAATAAAATTCATTCTTTCTCTCAAGCTTGTCTCTCTTCTCTTCTCTCTCTCGCAAGCTTTGTGTGATTTTTCTACTAGCTAGGTTCACTGTGAAAACTTAACATGGTATCAAATCTTTTTTCTAGGAGAAAGTGCATAAGAATTTTATTTGAAATTTTAGGAGGAAGATGCAGTCATAAAATATGGAGTACTCACCGGAAATTCTTCTTACGCCGCACATTATGTAATATTCTCTAGCTAGATTGTGTTTCTTACTCGCTCTTGATGGTGTGAATTTGTCTTGGAAACTTCATTAGATTTCATATTGTAGCTCGAAAATCAATGTTCCATAGATCTGTCAACCATATTTCAGAATCCACAATTTGGATAAATCGATTTTTCTGTAGAGAGACGCATTGCATAGGGATGTTCACACTCGCCAAAAATCTCCAATACCCATATCGTATTCTAGGAGATACATCAGTTTTATCAGATCTATAGCTTCCACGGATCCATCAACAATATATCAGAATTCAACACTTGGGTAGATCTTGTTTTTTGTAGAGAGATGCCCTACATAGAGATGATCAAGCTCACCAAAAATCTTCAATACCCACATCACAATTTAGGAGATACGACTATTTTATTAGATCTCTAGTTGCATGCAACATATCAACAAAAAATCAGATCGGTACTCTAACAGTAATATCTCACTTGGTATCATTCATTAGGGGAGAATCATTTTAATGAAGGAAAAATATGCAGTTATCTCCACCCTTCAAAGTCTGAATCTAAAACTTGTCAAAGAAGTTAGCAAACTTCGAGGTGAACAAGAGAAATCCAAGATTTGTCTTCAAAACATGAGTACCTATTTTTTCAGGGATTCGAAATCTCATTGGGAGTCTAATTGAGAAGCATCAAGCTAAATTTGATACCTAGACCAGCCACTTTAATGAGATGGAGAAGAAATTCACTCTTCTCAATGAGCATTTTTTGGTTGATTTAAAAGAGAAGGAAGATATTATTGTTTGTTTGCAGAAAGATATGCAATAGTCTCTTGCTTTTAATGTCACTTTTGCATTCTTGACCACTCTTGAGATTCATACACCATATTTTGATTTGAAAACTCGTGGTATTGTGTTAAAATTGATGCATCAGGTGGTCTACACTGGTGGCGACCTTGGTAAGAATGGACAAGGGATTGCACATCCCATTCAGCCTGTGATGAGACTAGCAAAAGTTGGACTTGGTTTTGTTGGGACTTCATTTCCATTAGCAAGTTGTCGCGATATTTATTCTATTTAGAATCATTTTTTTCTAGCACAAGAGTCCATCACATCATATGACTCTTCTACAATTGATTTGCAGCAACCACCACCTACACCTCTTATTGATACAAATTTGGAGCTTTCATGGCCAGATTCGGCACCAACTTCAGCATTAGAGTTTCTAGTATCAAACTCTTCAGCACCAACATCAGATTTTTTGGCATCACTAGACTTTTCAATATCAACTTCAGTGTCTACATCCTCCACATATCGACATCTTTGGCATCATGATCAAAGACAACATTTTCTTCCTGTCAGATATCCATGTCCTTTTGTTAGTTCCTCTTCTTTCAACTCATTGATGAAGAGGTGTATACAACAACATCTTGACAAGGTACCAAATCCAAGGATTGTTTGTGGTTGGCTTGATGATTGGTCATGGAATCATTTGAGAAAGTGTTTAAGGACATATTTTAGATGTGTTTCATCCACGATACATGGGAACCATTCTCATTTCTCTTGAATTGACTGATTATGCCACTTTTATAGTTCCATTCACCACTATTTTGATGACTTTTATGGTGTTTGCTTCTATGTTTTGGAAGCACTCTGACTAGCCTGACCATCTTGTTGTAGGCTAATGCCTTAATGTTTGGAGAGATCTAATTGTTATCAACTAGTATTAGCTACAACATTTCAGCTTCAATGCACTCATTGAAGTAGATTAAGATATGTCATCATCAAATCATGCTTCGTTGGCTTGTCATCTTTTCTTTGTTTTGGAGACTGTCTACCTGACACATGGTGGATCTCACTTTTATCCTACTTTAATGGGGGGTTTCCCATGAGGTTTTCCCTCTTTCCTCACTTTTTTATTAGATGCATTATAAAATGGGTACCTAACATGGCCTTGTAGTCAGGACCCATGCTTCATTACACCCTAGTATCATTTAGGGGGGGTGTTGGAGATATTACACACTCACTTAGTAATTCGTTTTGCTAATCACTAGGAGGGTATCCTATTTTTTAAGGATTTCTAGTCATCAAGAGGGTCTCCTATTTTTTAGGAGATTTCCTAAAAATAGGGCACTTCCTATAAATGGTAAGTTGCATTGTCACTTCAATTAGGACTTCAGTTCAGCCACAATTGATCTTAGTTGACTAGTGGAAGACCAGACATGCATCCATTTGCTAGATTTTAGGGCATGAGGGAACACTTCCTTTGAATGAATGCATTATTATTGGTCTCCACACTTGTCACTCAGTTAAATTGTTTCCTCTTAAACAATATACTGAGACTAGCTAGCAATTGATTCCCGTTATAGTGAGTTATCGTCCAGATCTCCTTTAGATCACTCCTATGGTGCATGGCACATGTACTCCATGACATTGGTGTGTCTACTCCCTAATATGGGTGCATTCATTCTCTTGGACTACTTATATGCGTGTGTATTACTCATTATTCATGTGCAATTAATACAATTAATTATTTCTCTCAAGATTGTCTCACTTCTCTTCTCTTCTCTCTCTAGCAAGCTTTGTGTGATTTTTCTACTAGACAAGTTCACTATGAAAACTTCACACCTTTATAGGTTGATTCTACAAATGTTCTACATCAAAACATCTATTCACACTTGTTAATTTGTACTCAGTACCTTGGTTCCCATTATCATCATCAATGGGTCACCTCATATTTTTAATGGTACTTACATCAATGACCAATGTCCAGACAATTTCTCCCATGTTTGATTTCATATTAGTTATGTTGGACAATTGGTTTAGATAGTTGGTTATCATTGATGTCAACCCTTGGAGAGTGATATTGGAGATTGATTTCAACCCTTAGAGATTGATGTCAACCCTTGGAGAAGTCCATAATCCCTAGAGATGTGGACAAGCTTGTTGTATGGTTGGTTATCATTTGTATGATTGAGATTGATGGTGAGTTAGATGATGTCAACAGATGTGATGGATATAGTTGACGAAGTCTAAATGAAGCCTCGAGGGTGTGGTTTTGGTACCCAAATTTGAATGAGGAATATGTACATGAAGTCCAATGTAATTGTAGGAAATACCCTCATAGATGGATAGAACTTTTTGTTTTGTTTCCAGTGATAGGTGGTACGCCACGTGGTTCCTCACGGTTGAGGAGTTATGAGGTCATGAATTTGGAAGCCCCAAAGATGGGTTAAGAAGCCCCTAATTGGTTAAAATATGGGTTAAGAATACACTAACTAGTTTCAAGTCATTAATTAAAGGGTAAAGTGGTTGTAACAAGAAATTTCAAGAAGCCCTAAAGTTAACGAAAGAGGTTACTTAGAAAAAGTATGTATACACCTCAAGAAGTCACTCATAAGTACATCCATATACACATTCTATTGAATATATTCTATGTGAGTAATGTATTCTTATATGAGGTAACCAATGAGATATGAGGTGAATTTCAAAGGGACGATGAAGTAAGAAAGGGAGAAATTCCAGGGGAGGATGAAGTCTTGTGATAATGTGTTCTGAGGTATGTTATTTAAAGGTCATATTATCATTTTAGATATAAAAATTTTTATAGAATGATTCAGATAATGAAAATTGGAGGAGGTTGAGAAGACATTTCAAGATACCTATGGTAAAAATTTCAGCTTCTAGGTCATCATATTTTATGAGATACACTCTGTGGAAAATAGGGTTTTTGGTTATTCCTTAAACTAGTCTCAAACATGTGTTCTGGGTAAAATAGTCATAACTTCTTCACAGAGGATCCAAATTCAGGGAGACCAAATGAATTGGATATATTACAATCCATAGTATGTTTTTTATTATTTTTTGATCTATATATCAAATATTCCACATGTGGCATGCTCTACAAGTTCGCTCTCTAGAATAAGCCATAATGTAGCAAGGTTTGTCATTTTTGCTATAACTCCTTTTCTGGGATGTTCCAAGCAGAGAAACTTGGAGGAATTATAAAGAATATATTGAATAATATTGGATACAAGTTTTATACTTTTATTCATTACAAGTACAAAGTTATTCTTGTTGAAATTTAGGGTTTGTGACTAATCCAAAAACTAGTCTTGTGCAACTAAGGTAAAGTTTGATGAAGATGTTATTCTCTTGTTGCTGAAGTTGAGGAAGGTTTGCAGGTCTGTGATCACATACACTAAGTCTGTTACAGATTTACAGGTGTGTTTATATTCATGTTTTTAGGGTTACATGTTGATAATGTTATGGTGCATGCTTGAGGAAATTATTTAGTATATTGTTGAGGCATTGGCACATGTTTGAGGTACATATTAGGTGCATGGTTGAGGAATATTCTTGGTATATGATATTGGTTGTGTTAGTAACATTTCTTGTCGCGGGTTCAAGAGGCATGCGGGTCTGCAAGTTACACAAATACTCAAGCGCATCTCGGGAGAATTCTTGCTTTTCCAAGTAACATATCAAGCGAGCCTGCGAAGTTTTGCCATCGGCAGCCGAGATCCATCCATGAAGAAAATCAACAGT
>ML782287.1:240093-273945 GCA_009831015.1 Picea engelmannii
AACTTATATATTTTACTCTGCGAATTAAGTGTGTTTAATTCTGGTTAAATGCATTTGTTTTTAAATCCATGTAATGAATGGTAAACCAAGAGGTTTGGGTGAACCTGGGTAGTGAATTGGTACACTACAAATTGGTATCAGAGCAATTGGTACGTTACATATGTGATGATCAGTTGCAGCAAAGAAGTATTCATAGTACAGTGATAGATGGGTCGGCATCGTGGATAGTTGAGTAATAGATTTATGGACAGTTTGTGACATATGAGATAGATTCATGAGATGCTTAACAGGTATAGAAGAGCATGGGTCAGAGAAGATGCATAGTATTGTATTTACTATTGGAATCATTGAAATCAATTGATCACATAAAGAAAAGCAGTGTAAGGCACAACAGAACAAGGAAAGAGAAACCATCAGCAGAAACTATATCATCAAAAGGATATTGTTGAACATTATGGTCAAGTGAACATGACAAATGAATAAAGAAATCAAGTAATGAATTTTTTTTATGTATGTCAATGAAATTCAAGAGGAAGCACCAATGGACAATAAGAAGCACTGGAAGAGAGGAAAATAAGCATATACATGTAGCCCTACATTGATCTACATGACATCATGTAGAGAATTCAAAGGAAGAAAAATCATCAGAGATATGGATCAGATCAACAACATGCATATAGGGAGACATACCCACAGGGGGAGTTATTTTTTTTCCCGTGATTGGTTAAAGAAGGTACAGTGACAGGAGGAGACATATTATGGTTAAAAGTGGTATAAAGTGCCCATATTGATTCACCACCCCCCCCCCCAACTCTCAGTATTCCAACAAGTTATTCACATGAGGTACATTTGTACTTATGACACATTTGGATTTAATACCTTGACGTCGTGGTGGCATATATTTTTGGTGATACTACCTAAGTTTATTAAATAGTACCATCACCTCATGGGTACTTTTAAGGACCAATTCACACTCTTCATTGTTCTAGTTTTTCTCCTACTATACACTAAACCGTGGATCCATTTTGTATCTATTTGTGGCCATGATCCTGTTTTTACATTTTTCATGGCTATGGTTTTTACATGGCTGTGGAATAAAAAAATACTGTGGGATAAATAATAAACCAAAAACACATATAACACATAAATCATGCGCACATCATTGACACATGATTTTCCATAGAAAACCCTTACAGGAAAAACCAGCGAAAGATAAATTTGTTCTTTTTACTGAATATGGTCAATCCAACCAAGTGATCTTTCACCCTTCACCTCCAGGCCCATTACAATGGAGTATCCCAAGCCTATTTAAAGGCTTCATTACATGCAATCCACATGCACAATACTACAGTCTACCAAAACCATGGGCCCGAAAACCACCACTATTGACCTACTCATTGACTCTTTCACTAAGTCAAGTTTAACCCAAAAATCCTCCCTTTTAAACTTGACTTGGGGTAATTATCTAGGTCCTACCCCCATCAAATTTTATAACCAAAGTATCCAGGAATCCTGCATATCCCCCCCTATCACCTAGGTGTCTACGTCTAGACTTTACCGGTAATTTAATAGGGGTATGCATGCCTAACTAGGTCTTACAGTCGTATGTCCATTTACATGTAATTAAATTTTCAACTCCATTATAATAATAATTTTTTTATTTATTTAGTGTTTTTATTTCCTTCAAGACTCCAAAGGAATGCAATCACCATGTCCATTGTTTCTTTTACCCTTTGAACTCCACATGCTTCTTGAATTTTCTTAAATGTTTATAGTGCCTCCATTCCTTTCTCATGCTAGGCATGCTCTCAACTCTTCTTCTGGGCATTTTCATACTTATCTACCATAGTTACACTCATATTCTCCTCATCATGTATATGATGCTATTTGTTAGTAATAAGAAAATCCTACAAGAGAAATAATAAACCAACAACAACAAAAAACACATAAATCATGCACACATTATTGACACATGATTTACCCTAGAAATCCTTTACGGAAAAAACCCAGCCAAATATATCTGTGTTCCCTTGACTAAATCTAGCTAAGTGAGCCTTCACCCCTCACCTCCAATCCCATTACAATGGAGTATCCTAGGCCTATTTAAAGGCTTCATTACATACAATCCACATGAACAATACCATGGGCTACCAAAACCCACCACTGTTGACCTACTCAATGAATCTTTCACTGAGTCAAGTTTAACCCAACAGGATCCCCAATGTATTTGATTTGGAATCTATGCTTATTCCCCAGCTGAGAATGGGTATGCCTACCTTAGGAAGAATTTTTTTACAAGATACTTTGGTATTTTCTTATAGGTCCCTTATCAATCTTTAGTCTGAAAGACTCCTCCTTAACTCATTTTTCAAAGAGCTCTTACTTTATAATGCATTTTGGCCATCAGATACCCTTCTAACCTCACACATTAGGGCGAATATGTTATACTTATATTTGTTCTTTCTTAATCATATATGTTAATTCAGTCCACTTACACATCTTATGCCAAGGCCGGCATACCCTCTCTAGACTTTATTAAGTCATTTTCCATGCACTTCTGGGTTTCCTTGGTAAAAGTCACGACAAATTCATGAGTCTCTAATGTTAAACCCACAAGCACCCTTTTAATACCCTGAAAAAGTACAAATTGTGCATAGTGCACCAGCCCAAAGCAGAGATCATTCATTCATGTCACTTGTATGACTTGAATTGCATTCCTCCTTGACTATATCACCTCCCTATAAAAGAAATAAGAGGACTTGGGTTGAGGAAAGGAAATGACAAGAGAATACACCATTGGGTACTATGGAGAAATTTCAAGCCTTTCAGTAATTGGTTTCTCCCTAGTTTTCTCTCTAATTAAGTAGATCCAACCCCTATTTCTTTAAGCTGTGATTCAATTTTGTGTATATTTTTCTTAGCCATCCATTGGCTACGATACCAAAGTAAAACTGCAGTCACATGGATAGAGAGTTGAGTACTTGAGGCTAAGGAAAAGAGGACTTAGGATTTGGTGAAGGAGGTGCCACAACAAGGTTCAAGTATACTTGTTTTCATCTTTTTTATATTAATAATATAGATACATATTCTTCCCCTGCCTCCCCCCTCCCCCCCATTTATTGTGTATTTCTTAAAACTTGTCATGCATGGATAAATAAATGGTAGGAGTTTGATTTACCTGAAGATAAATTTTGGTTTTGTGTTTGAAAATGGTGCTTCTTATTTGGGATGTTAAATTGGAAAAGAGAAAGGTTTTTTTTAATTAACTTGTGTATAGGTTTCTTAAGGATTATGGAGCTAGAATTGGATAGACCAAGTTACTCACAGGGTAGATGACAAACAACAATTAATAGGTATTTATATGTGTCGTCCTCTTTGCATTTCCATTATGAATATGAACCCTAGTTATCTATTAGTGTATATCTCTATTTGTTGGTGAGCCTAACCCACCCACAAGGGATTTCATTTTCAGTGTAGTTAGAATTCTCGTCAACATCATCCTTACAAGTAGTGAGGCAGAAGCAAATGCAAATGTAAAATCAAATTTATGTTTATCTTTTGATGTGGCAAGTTTATGCCTCCTACATTATTGCTTAGTTTTATAAGTTTGGAAAACATATAATCATATTTGTAATATGCAAAAAATTTGGTAGACATTTTTAGGATGGAATAACGTTAAATTTCATCTACGCTATGGAGAAAGGGTTGAAACTTTCAGCCAAGATTGATTCAAATACAGTGAATGAATCAATATACAAGTAACTAGTGTGCAACATGATATATCTTACTACCACTAGAACTTACTTGATATATGTAGTGAGATATATCCCCCAACGTATACAAGCTCCCATTAAAGAACATTGAACAAAAACAAAAAGGGTGACATTGTATGTAAATGGATCATTGGAATTTGACATTATTAATGGGAAAAACAAAGATCCTTAGTTTTGTGGCTATTCAAACTTGGATTGGGTGGGATCCATAGATGAAAGTAAACATACAGGAGGTTATTTTTTTAGTCTTAGAGTAAGTGTAATTTCTTGGATTAGCAAGAAACAACATGTGGTTTCAATTTCCTTTAAATAAAGAATAGTAATAAAAGGGTCATGTGAAGTAGTTTGGCTTATAAGAATGGTTGAATATTTTCAAGTACATCAAGATGATCCCATGATACTTTTTTGTGATAACTAAGATGTTCTCAATCTAGCAAAGAACCTTGCCTTCCATGAGCAAATCAAACATATTGATGTGCATTGTCATTTCATTCTACAACTTGTGTAATATGGAAAAGTTGAGCTGAAATATTGCCCGATTGAAGACCATGTTGTAAACATTTTCATCAAGTCTCTTAAACTAGATAAATTAGTAAAATCCATAGACAAACTTGGTGTAGTTTTTAGAATGACTATTAATGCAGGATGTTGGAGTTATTTTGTTTATAATGGTCATCTAAACTATAGACCTTTGGAATATTAATAAATTCACTTGTTGACTTATTTTAATTCATTCTTTGGTGTTGTATTAGTGACATTAAGAATATTTAAGTCATTGAAGGTTCATGCACTTCAGGTTTTTGTCATTCCTTTACTATATAAGGATGTGCTCTCTCCATTTTATAATATACGAAGTGTTTTTTCTCTTCCAAGTTTTTTTTTCTTGGTTTTTGGGTTTCTTTGTGTGCTTGATATTTTTGTAATAGTCTTCACAAATTCAAATTTAAGATATGATTTGCAACTAGTGATATAAAAATAATGTTCTTCTCAATCCCTAGCATAAACATCACATAATCGAATTTTTTTTCATAATTTCATTACACAATATCACATACTCATCACCACAAGCTTTAATATCATGTGCTCTATCATCACCTTGGTAAACTTTTGGCCTTTAGCCTCTTCCTAAAAATTCTTAAACCATATTTTTTTCATTTCATGTATAAAGAATCCTATGAATCAGTAAGTGAGGTAATATTATAGTATGTTTCTAGAAATAAATTTAAGTTTGAAAGAAATGATTTAAGATCCTTAAGTTCATTGCTAGCATTATCTTCTTTATAAACAAATATGCCTTCTTGTTGTCTACATTTTAACTCATCAAACTTCATTTTCCTACATTTATATAATAAATGAGCAACATTACCACATTAATAGTAGGATTCACTCATTTTGCTAATAATATTTTACATCTAGAGGTGAAATGTTCACCTTGATGAGTCCTTATGTAGGTCTAATTTGTGGGTTTCCTTATTAAGGTTGTTTTCCT
This sequence comes from Picea engelmannii, assembly GCA_009831015.1. NCBI lineage: Eukaryota > Viridiplantae > Streptophyta > Pinopsida > Pinales > Pinaceae > Picea > Picea engelmannii. The sequence continues at coordinate 245,356 of ML782287.1, forward strand.
TTGACCATCAACACTAAATCTATTAATTTCATTATGTCCTCCAAATTACTTCCTTACTCTTTTTGTTGAATAATAGCCATCAATTTTTCAAAAGGAGTAGTTTGTTTTGCCACAAACCTAGTGATAAACACTTGAAAATCATCAATGATTCCATGCAAAGTAAATATAACAATATCACTTTAATATGCTTTTTCTCCAATATATCCTAATCTACCTTTTAACTCTTACTACAGACATAATTGTAGATTGATGCATTCACTTCCATTTTAATTGAACATATTCTTTAAGAAAAAAACTCCATTTGTATTAGCATTTTCTTATAGATTTTTCAAAACACTCCAAGTTTCTAAGGAAGTTGTACAATGCCTCATATTGGGGATCACTAAATATTTTACCACCAATATGAGGAAAACTTTGGCCTTTGTTTAACTATTTTCCCATTCTTGAGCTACTATTGGATATGCAGGCTTCATTTTAGACATATTTACTATTTTCTAGACATTATAACCCTCTAATAATGCCCACATATTGAATGTCCAATTCACTAATATATGAATCCCTAAAATTTCCCATAATGAACTTTTCTTTTAAACTAATAAAAGAACAATTTCAATTACACAAGTATCCTTCTCCGATGTTGTTTTCCTAGTTTCCATGTCTCCAAACTTTGAAGCAATTCACATCTCTTTTGTTTGCAAAAATAACTCTACAATACATGTGCAACTATTCATCTTAGTACAGATTTGCAATCCCAAAGACCAACCATGCAAACACACATATGCTCTTTCCCAATATCTAATACCATATAAAGATAGTTTTAAGGCTAAAAGAAACGAAGCAAACCAACACATGCAGAATAAAGATAACAAAAGTTGTAGAAACTCAAAATAATTCGTTCCATTAAATTTAACATATATTTATACAAAAAAAATCAATTTAATTTGTGTTACTACAAGTGATGAATAAGGATCAATATCATGTTTGCAAACCCTACTCATCAAGTTGCATTATGGACTATTTTTGGCTCAATAGCTATTAGTTCCAGCTTTTGATTTCTATTTTCTCATTAAGCATCATCTTTTGAGACATCATCACATATTTGGAGGCATGATAACACATGTGGCTTGTTGTCACCTTTTTGGAGTCTTCATTCACACAATTTCATGCATAATTGTTCACTTTATGGGACATATCACAATCCCTGGATACAAGCACATATATGGAGGCATGCCACACCACCAGGGTTTGGATTTGGATAAGTACCTTGTGTTTTGGCCCACATTTGACTTCACATTTCCACATCACATGGAGTGAAGGGCTTGTTTGATATATCATCTTGAGAAGAGGAGCCTGATTTGACCACTTCCTTACTTATCTTAAGAAGCGCTTGGTCTAATTATGGTGGATTCGATACTTGGTTGCATTCACACATTCCTTAGCACACTTTTGGAGAGCAACGCCCATAAACTAAGGGGTTCTAAGGGTTGTTTAGCATGTGGTTTAATAATTTCCACCCTCACCTAGTGGAGTGCTTCAATATTGCAACACATATTCCCAGGGAACTCTACCTTTGGCCCTTGTTTCAAGGCAATTTGATGGCATTTCATGTGCATTCATGAATTTAGCACATGGTTTTGTTTGTTTATTCTTATTTTTGGAGGAGAAATCCACCTTGCATGCATTAGATTGTTGCACCCTGTTGGACAGTTGGTTGTCATTGATGTCAACCCTTGCCAAGGGATGATTTTAGGGGCTAAATTTTTCTCATGGGCTAATTTTCCATGGTTTTTCCAAAACCGAGATTCGCTATTTTAAAAATGACTCGCCCAAATTCTATAGGATAAAATTGTTTTACCTTAAAAATTGCCAAAATTTTATAAAAACTATACAAAATACTTAGAAATTTGAATATTTAAAAAAAAATATCACCAAACATTTATAGTTGACATATGAAGGATTAGTAATATTCGCCAAGGCTTCTACATTTTAAAATAAATTTCCATCCTTAAAATCGTCCCTGATGTCAACCCTTGAAGAAGTTTGGAAGCCACAGAGATGTGGATGATATCGTTGGACAATTGGTTGTTGTGTTAGAGGTCTACAATTGATATTGACCCATGGTTAAGGTATACACTTGGTATATGGTAGCACATGCATAGGATACATCTCTTTGTAATGATGGTACTTGGTTGAGGTACACAATTGGTATTACTTGTTGTGGTGCAATGCGTGGTACAGGTTGATGTCCATGATTGGCACATGGTATGGTATAGGTGTTGATATGCATGGTACAGATCGGTACATGGTATGGTACAGGCACATATCTTGTGATGGTATGTTGGTGACTTCGGTACATTCTTGGTAGAGGCATGTGTTGGTGATGTTAATGGACATCTGGTTGACAGGTACCCTTGGTATATGATCCATGTGAGAGGATCCGGTGATAGGTTGGTCATGAAACCTATATTTGATCGAGGAATAAATACATGAAGGTCAATATTCTTGCAAGTAAGACTATCATAGATGGATAGTACACGTCATGTTGTTTATGTTGATATATGGTATGTCATGTAGTTCCTCACGGTTGAGGAGATATGGCTCTATGAAGTTGGAGGACCCCCAAGAATATTCTAGAATCCTCTAGAAGGTCAAAAAGAAGCATGACCAATCAAAGTGGTTGCAACAAGAGATTAATTGTTGAGAATAACTGTTGAAAGATTAATTGTTTAGATTAATTATTGAATTGGTGAAATATTGGTTGTCATTGATGAGATCTTAAATAGGAAGCTAAAAAGTTGCATGTCAAAGTAAAGGAGGGGTTAACAAGTTGCATGTCAAAGTATAGGAGTTGTTAATAGAACTTAACAAGATGCATGTCGGTTGTATCTTCAAGTAATTGTAAATATAAGTTAACAAGTTGCATCGAAAGTTAACAAGTTACATCAGAAGTTAACAAGTTGCATGAGGTTGGAGGTCAGGTCCATGTTCATGGCAGTTTCATGTCATTATGATACTTCTCTTTAAAACATAGAGAAGAGTCAATTGTAAATCACTTATGTGAATACTTCTGAGCATATAGGTTGGAGATCTAAGGTAGTGAATCGAGGTCAGATAAGTCCAATGAAGGATGAAGTTTGCAGGAGTCGAGAGTACAGAGAAGGGGTTTCATACAAGAATTCCTTGAGTATATCTACAGGTTTCAAGAGAAAAAGTGCAGACATCTGCAGTCTGTAGTGAAGGAAAGAACGGATACTTGTGGGAAGATAGTACATACAGTCGAGGACCTGTGAGGAAAATTCAAGAAGATCAGGGATTTGGAACTCAGTTCAGCTTCAAGGTAAAGCTATTTCTTCCTAAGTGTGTTCAGGAGTAATTCTGAAGAAATTAGGAACAAGTGTGTCTCAGTGAGTTATAAGCACTTGATTAAAATAAATCTTTTGTGTATTTTGGTATGAGATGTATATGGTTGCAGTGTTGATGAGATATTGATATAAGTAGTAGAAACAGAGGTACCAGGAATAGCAGAATCAATAGGTTATCAGTTACAGTAGCAGAGGTAGTGACAGGTTTGTCTACATTTATATTTTAGGGCAGTTGGACGGGGAAAGGAAAGGGGGTTGTAGCCTCCTTCTGGTTGGATTCAAAAAATTAGGGAGTTGGAGATTCCTTCAGGTTGCATCCTATAAATAGGGGGTTGGATCCTCCTTCCATTTGTAGCTGGAGAAATAGGGAGTTGGTGCTTCCAATGAATGTACTCTTTGAAAAATAAGAAAAGCATTATGTGGTTTTTTCCTGCATTGGGTTTCCACGTAAAATTCTAGTGTATTGTTTTTATGTGTTTCTTATGCATTGATTTATCATATTGATGCTATATTGAATTTTGATTGAATATCATTGAATATTTATATTGTGATTAAAGAAAAAAAAAGGTACTAATACTGATTCACCCCCCCCCCCNGTATCAGAGCCAATCCTTCAAGAAGCGGTTTAACCACTGGAAGATAGATCATGGAAAGCAATGATATGTATAATATGGAAGTACCATATTTCAATAGTCAAAATGGTCTAAAATATGAAATATGGAGCAAAAAAATGAGAGCATTTCTACATGCATAGGGATGTGATATTTGGTGATTAGTTGAGACAGAGTACACAACTACAAAGAATCCTCCAAAAACTGTAGCCAAGAAGGAATTGAAAAGGAACAATAAGATAGCAATGGATTTTATCATGAAAGGATTACCTAATTTAGTAAAAACCAAAGTGGGACCGTGTGCATCAGACAAAGAGATTTGGGACAGCCTACAACATCTTTACACAAGGAGAGGAACAAAAGAAAATGAAGCAGGTGACAACTCAGATGATGAAGAAGTCAACAGAGGTGAGTATTTTTTCTTTAATTGTGAAGAAGTAGGACATATTGAAATTGAATGCCCTTACTTGAAGATTGGAAGTGATGAAACAAAAAAGCCCAATGAAATAGAAGACAATACTAAGATTGAAAGGGAAAATAATCATGAATTTGAATCTAGTCGACAAGAAAGAAAACTTGAAGAAGAAATCATCTTCTTGAAGATCCAACTTGAAGAGGAAAAGAGAACGGAAGAATTCATGAAGAATCATATGATGAAGAAATAAGAATAGGTTGAGAAGCTTGAAGAAGAAGTTGTCATGTTGAGAGTAAAATTTGTCAATCTCAGTAAAAATATTGAAGAAGCATCCACATCATCAACAAAGAAAGTTGAAGAGAAATGTCACAAGTTACCGGAAAGGAAGAATGAAGAAAAGGTTAAGAGTTACGCAGAAGTACCTAAATGAAGGAATCATGGTGAGAAAGAGTCTAAGAGGAAGGATACATTTTCAATAAGACCATCTACTTTCAGACAACCAAGAAGATTCAACTATGATCGTGATTAGCCAAGGCATGAATTCAGAAGGACTGCATCACAGAGAAGATCATCTACTCCTAGGAATCAAAGTTTCTTTTATGGTTACTATTTTTATTGTTCTAACTTTGGACATAAAGTTGTAGACTGCAGAGCATATGCAAGAAATGTTCAAGCAAATAGTTCTTATGTGGCTCCTCACAATATTGAATGTTACAAGTGCCACAATTATAGTCACATAGCTCTAAATTGAAAAGGCGTGATAGAGCCATCTATGAAAGAAAACATTGATAATAGGTATAAGAAGGTTTGGAAAAGAAAAGAAAGACAAGAAGAGTAGATGAATGAAGAAAAGGTCCCATAGATTGCAAGATTTGCAATAGTACAAGAAAGACTAGAAAAGTAAGTGAAAGAAGAACAAGTCTCAAGGATCATATTGTCAGAATCCATAGTAGTGCAAGATCATAATGCAAAGTAGGTAAAGGAAGAATAGGTCCCAAAAATCGCACTCTTGGGACACATAGTAATACAAGATTGGGATAAATCTACAAGCAAAAAGGAAGATGTCAAATACAAGAAGCTTTGGAGAAGAAATGAAAAGAAATAAGAACATGTGAAAGAAAACTAGGTCCTAGAGATCATACTCACAAGATTTGCAACAACACAAAATCAGGATGCATCGACGGGAAAAAAGAGAAAGATGTCATATTTGAGGAAGAGGATAAAGAGGAAGACTACTCCGCATTAGGGAAGATTCCTCCATTGTTCTGAGTCATCTGTCTTGGAGACTCCCAAGTAGTATGAATATTGTTGTTTTATTTTGAGATGCAGGTATGTGATGATTAGTTACAATGGATTCAGAGAAGTCTACAGAATAGTGAAGTAACATATGGGTCAACATTGTGGACAGTTGAGTGGTAGATTCATGAACAATATGGGTCACATGGACAAGGATGGATTTGTAAGAAACTTGGCAGGATTAGATAGATATACATCAGTGGATGAGAGAATGAGTTCAGAACAGATTGATTCAGAGACTGACTCAGAGACAATTGGATGTTTTTTATAATGAAATATTTGAATGCTTTTATATGTGTCAGTGATTTACAATAGGAAGCACCAATAGACAAAAACTCCAAAAGAAATTGGGTATAGGAAGACATACATTTTTTCTATATGACATCTTTCAAAGAAGTCAAGGAGAGAGAAATAGTAAAAGAAGAGATCAGGAGAGTTAATATAGGGAGAGAATCCCCAAGGAAATCTCAGACAGGGGGAGAATCCCCAGAGAGAGAGTTACCCTTTTGCACAGGACATCAAAGGGGGAGTAAGAGAAATATCCAGAGAGAAAGAACATAGGCATGAAGACAGGGGGAGCGGAACCAAGGGAGATACCCTTTTCCATTTATGTCAAAGGGGGAGAGATAGAAACATTGATGAGGAGTGATGGTCACGGGGGGAGCATGAGCATGGTGTTTCCATGTTTATGTGTTTCCATTAATGTTGGTGTTTCCATCAATGCCAAAGGGGGATATTGTTGGACGGTTGGTTTGGACAGTTGGTTTTCATTGATGTCAACCCTTGAAGAAGTCTGGAAGCCACAGAGATGTGGATGTGATCGTTGGACAGTTGGTTGTCGTGTTAGAGGTCTGCAATTGATATTGACACATGGTTAAGGTATACACTTGGTATATGGTAGCACATGCATAGGAAACATCTCTTGGTAATGATGGTACTTGGTTGAGGTACACCATTGGTATTAATTGTTGCGATACTATGTGTGGTACAAGTTGATTTAGATGGTTGATGTACATGGTTGATGTGCATGGTTGGCACATGGTATGGTACAGGTGTTGATATGGATGGTTGATGCATCGTACAGGTTGGTACATGGTATGGTATGGTAACATATCTTGTGATGGTATGTTAGTGACTTTGGTACATGCTTGGTAGAGGCATGTGTTGGTGATGGTGGACATCTGGTTGAGAGGTTCCCTTGGTATATGATCCATGTCAGAGGATCTAGTGATAGGTTGGTATTGGAACCTGTAGTTGATCGAGGAATAGAGACATGAAGGTCAGTATACTTGCAGGTAAGACTATCATAGATGGATAGTACAAGTCATGTTGTTTCTCGTGATATATGGTATGCCACGTAATTCCTCACAGTTGAGGAGATATGGCTCTGTGAAGTTGGAGGATCCTGAAGAATATTCTAGAAGCCTCTAGAAGGTCATCAAGAAGCATGACCAGTCAAAGTGCTTGCAACAAGAGATTAATTATTGAAAGATCAATTGTTGAGAATAATTGTTGAAAGATTAATTGTTTATATTAATCATTGAATTGGTGAAAGATTGGTTTTCATTGATGAGACTCTTAAATGGGAATCTAACAAGTTGCATGTTAAAGTAAAGGAGGAGTTAACAAGTTGCATGTCAAAGTATAAGAGTTGTAAACAGAAGTTAACAAGTTGCATGTTGAAGTAAATCTAAATAGAAGTTAATAAGTTGCATCGGAAGTTAACAAGTTACATTAGGAGTTAAAAAGTTACATCAGAAGTTAACAAGTTGCATGAGGTTGCATGTCAGTTTCATGTGCATGGTAGGTGCATGTAATTATGAGATTTATTTTTAAAACATAGAGAAGAGTCAATTGTAAATCACTTCTGAGCATACAGGTTGGAGATCTGAGGTAGTGGGTCAAGGTCAGAGAATTCTAGTGAAGGAGGAAGTTTGCAAGAGCCGAGAGTATGGAGAATGGGCTTCATATAGGAATTCCTTGAGTATATTTGTTGGTTTCAGGAGAAAAAGCACAGACATTTGCGACTTGTAGTGAAGGAAAGTGTGGATAATCGCGGGTAGAAAATACATATAGTCATGGACCTATGAGGAAAATTCAAGAATATCAAGGATCTGGAACTCAGTTCAGCTTCAAGGTAAATCTATGTCTTCCTGAGTGTGTTAGGGAGTAATTATGAAGAAATCAGGAACAGGTATGTCTCAGTGAGTTATACTCACTTGATCAGAAGAACTCTTTTATGGATTTTGGTATGAGGTGTGTATGGTTGCAGTCGTGATGAGATATTGATATCAGTAGCAGCAACAAAGGTATTAAAAACATTAGCAACAATAGGTTATCAGTTACATCATCATAGGTAGTGACAGGATTGTCTACATTTATATTTCAGGGCGGTTGTATGAGGCAAGGAAATGGGGTTGTAGCCTCCTTCCGATTGGAGCAGAAAAATTAGGGAGTTGGAGATTACTTCAAGTTGCAGCCTGTAAAAAGGGGGTTGGATCCTCCTTCCATTTGAAGTTGGAGAAATAGGGAGTTGGTGCTTCCAATGAATGTACTCTTTGACAAATAAGAAAAGCATTCCATGGTTTTTTCCCACATTGGGTTTCCACGTAAAATTTTGGTGTACTGTGTTTATGTGTTGTGTATGCATTGATTTATGTTACTGATTCTATATTGAATGTTGATTGAATATCATTGAATATTTATATTTTGGTCAAAGAAATAAAATTACTAATATTGATTCACCCCCCACCCCCTCTTAGTATTCCAACACACCTTTGATTCCTTGATTAGAAGATATATGGTGGTTATGCACATGGATCTATGTTCTTTGCACATTATTTGAATTTGCCCCATCCTTGACGAGGTTCTTGTAACAACCAATGGACCATTATTGAACATTTATCTATAAGATCCATCTTTTGGGGGAGTTTGCTTCTTCATTGGACAGAGTGCCCTAGCTTTCTTTACTATTTAAGGTGTCATGTTGACATTTCATGATGGTTGAGCGCCTTATTTAGTGGAGAACTCCCTTAAACCTTACATGTGGGAAAATTTCAAGGAACCTCCTTAATGTGCACTTTATAGGAGGTGTTACCGCATGAACTAGAACCCTTGTGAAAAGTTCCAACACAAGTGATAACTAGGGAAACAAGATGGGAAGTGCACCATTGTCACCTCAATACACTTTCCCCTCCAATTTAGGCCAACTCCTATAAGCCAAAGGGGGTATCCCAATAAATGAAAGTAAACCTATTCAATTGAATTGAAACCTTGAAAACATATGATTTAATTTAATGAAACCACAACATACATAACAAGACCATGCACAAGGATTCCAATAAGTGATTACAGTGCTCTAAATATATACAACTAGAAACAATAACATGAACCAAAATTATATCCACTTGAAATAAAAGGTTAGGAGATAATAGTTGTGTGTGCCAAATATGATGTGTGAGATAAAAAAATATTATCAATTTCGTATTTGTGTTTAAGTCTATCACTCTACAAATAAAACTTCTAAGATGTTAGAACCACTTCAAGCTACTTTACGGCACAAAGAGTGAAGACATTTAGCATAAATCAAAGGCGCAATGTGTGCTCGCATTAACCACTTTATTATATGCTAAGAGAGGACAACCTTAGGGCTTTCCTTCACCTTCTAAATCCGTTTTATGAATAAAAACACAGAAATTTCAAATTTAGATCATGAGAAGACCATCCAAGAGAGATATAAAGCACAAGAGACAAATATGTTTTGGATGTCTCCACTTGAGAAAGGGACATTATATGAAATAAAATCCAAACAAGTGTTAGAAACAATTTGTAAATATGTATAAGAAATAACCAAACAATAACTTGTAATATAGACGATGAATCCCCCTAGGTTTCACAAGTTAGCACTTGCAATTTACCAAATAAACTTTTAAGTAAATGATAAATAATTATTAGCACATTAGAGATGAAATTCACAACTATATATGTAATATAAACTTGGATAATCAATCTAAAAATGAAGTAGATGCTAGGTATGAGTAAGAACACACCTGGAAGCACCAAACCCTAGCCTTAGGGTTTCACCAAATCTTGTTTCTATTGCTGCAATTTAATTTCCAGATTTGAGATAATGCCTTAAATCATCCCTCAAAACATTAGATAAGGCCTTCAATCTCCTTTATATAGGGCCATTTTTCCTCCTTATGGGTAGAGATAAAAAATTAAGCATTAAACCTAGGATAAACTTGTCGAGGAAATACAATAAACCGTTAAATTTACACCAACAATGAAATAAATCTAAATTAATATTTTTCTTTGATTTTTTACCATTCATTATATTTCCTTCTAAACAAACAAAAAATAAAATATTTTGATTTTTAGGATTTTTCGTTGGTTGTTGGATATAGGACAAGTGCATTTTTATCCAATTAGGGATTATGTGTTCAAGAAGTATGCCCCTCTAATATTTGGTCATTCCTATCTTAAATATTAGGGTAAGATATTGGAACCCTGGGGTATATCAATCCCTTATCCAATCAAGATAAGGTATGAATATCGAATCCCTACAAGAAGGGTTTCCTCAAAGGAAATAACCTTCACTAATAAGATCAATTGTGGCTTAAATAAAATACTTAAAACCCTTGTCAAGGAACCAAAGGAAATACAAGACAAAAGATTGAACACTTACCAAACCAAGCAAAGGAAGATGGAAGAGAATAAACCCCAAACGTCCTCCTTTCAAGTAGTTAATTAACTCCTCCAATGGATCAAATTGGATAGCTAGTAGAAGCCTTGAAACATTCACACTTATCTTTGATGCTCCAAGAAAATAACCAGGAAAGAGAGAGCTCCAATAATTGATACCAAAACCTCAAAAGTATATCTTCTATAAATTATATTCTCAAAATGATATCCAACAATTCACAACCATTTGGAATGAGAGGGGATCCTCTATTTATCGAGGAGGATTCTACATCCTTCTCATTTTTTATTAATTCTTTCTCCCTAAAATTGAGCTAGGAGGATTACAAAAGAATACTTGTCATCCACACAAACAAGGAAACTAAGTCAAAAACAAGTAAAATATGCCACATGTACATAAAACCCTCATGAGAAGGGGGGTCATCCCATAGAAGAGGGGATTATCTACTTCATTGTCTCAATGTTCCAAGGAATATATGTTGTTAAGGCCTCAAAACATGATGCAGTAACCTCCCATGCAAGAAAAGGTCGAACATATAGCCTCATTTAGTGGAACGACCTCATGGAATGGGTGGAGGAGGCCTCAAAAGGTGGACGGCTCCTCCAAATGTGATCAAGGATACTCAAAAGGTGCCTTCAAGACATGACCAAGCCCTCATATTAAGAAAATATCCTCCACAATTCAAGGAAAGTGCCCCTCCAAGTCAAATCAACTCATGAAAATACCCCATGACTGTCATAATGTCCACACATGTGATTTGATCCTCAAATCATGCAAGAAACCTCAAAAAGTGATGAAATAGGTGGGTTATATGGAACATTCAACATGGCATATGTAGAGGATGTCCATGCATGCATAAATAGAAAAACATTACCTTGGAGGATGTGACCAATTCCTGAGGATATGTGTACTACCTCGAGAAATGTGAGACTGCCTTGGTAAACATGAAATTAAGTGAGCATCTGCAAAATCATCTTTGATAGTAGTTGGCCAAAGTGTGATGAATACATAAGATAAGGATTCATGCTTAGGCATAAAATAAGTGTGATATACATAGGTGTGACAACCTTTACAAAAGAGCAACACTTTTACATCATATACAAAAAGTGAGAGAGATTAGTAGCTCCTTTAGATCATGTTTCCTAGTAGATCCACCCCAATATGGTCGCATACCAACCCAAATCATAAATTAACAACATGATGAAGAGTTACCAACATCAAGGGGTAGTCACCTAGAGCCATAAAATCAACACCTGTGTTGAAATGGGGACTAAGAATATGGGCCATAACCAACCACAAGGGGTCTGGAGATAATACATAGGCTCCCCACCAATACATAGAAGATCTAAGCATGGCCCAATAGAATACATGAGTACAAATACAATCACACTTTTGTCTCATCGTGATACAATGAGGCACGTAATCTTCTCATATCATGGTCCACATATACCGAAAAATGTAGGTACACTGAAGTGAATCTAAGGTTTAACAGGAGGTTATGGCACACATCTCAAGAAGGCATTATACGTGGTCAAACAAGCTCAACCCTAGAAGGAATTTTGCAGAAAGAGAGAACCAATGGCATCCCCCCTTATTGGTCCCTTTATTTTATTATGTATTTTGACCAATAATAAAATAAAGGAACCAATAAGGGGACCTATGAATGCTATTTTAGATTCTAGAAAATTATCTATAACTTTTTTATTATTATTATGTCCCTTTATAAAATAAAAGGGACCTATGAATGCTATTTTAGATTGTAAAAAATTATCTATAACTTGTTTATTATTATTTTATTATTAAGGGTTTTGAACAAGTTATCAATATAAAGAGAAGCTCCCTCATTGTTGTGGTCGTTGAAGGATAGAGAAAATAACTCATTGGATAATTATTGAAGATATTTTGGAAGGAAATGAACATTTATGGGTATTTGTTCATGTGTGGTTCATCATCTTGCACCTACATTATTGTTTCTATTTGTTATAAATTTCATTTAAATTATGTTGCAAAGCGTTTTGATTCAAGGAAAAAATTTCTCATCTAAAGAAGGGCATTGATTGAGGTGTTTCCTATTCATTTCCTTAACTTATTTTTATTGTTAAATTATACAATTTGTTGCTACCATTTCAGTGAAAGGTAGAGCATATTTTTGGTTTGTAGTGAGATCACCCCTTTGTTTTCATGCATATATATTTGACAAACACCTTTGGAAGGGCCCTCTAGATAATTTTCTACAATCTAAAATAGCATTCATAGGTAGATCCTAGAATGTTGTAACAACATCATTGATCGTCACCATTCACCTATATTCAAACCCTCTAAATATCACTTGACTCCATTCACCCTAAGTTGATGTTTGGCATTAATCTTCCTTTCAACCACCCAAAACGTATAAACTAAAATCACTTTATTTTCTATTTGCTAAATATGAAATGAAACCTAAGTCTTCATCATAAATCAAATCTAGTTGTCTAGGATTCCCCCCTTGTGCTGAAGGAGAGCCAAATTAAATAAAGTGAAGGAGTTACCATGGTTTTATTAGGTAACCCTTCTACATTGCCCTTGGATTTTCACTTGTGTTTTAGGGCTTTACCACTTAAAGCGAAGTCTTGGGAGGTAACATTTTGGCATCATCGAGGATAAAGTCCCTTTCCCAAATTCAAAAGACATGGCTGCAATGATATGATGAGATGGTTTGGGTTGAATAACTATCTTTCTCATCTTGAAAGTCCATTGGTATGAAAAGGTATGAATGTGATATATTTTTCAAATTTCATATCAACATTTTATTTTGAACATCTAGGTGAAAATCAATATGGCCTCATTATTGGAGGAGTTGTATACTGGAGTGTATTCCCTTTTATATTTTTTGGGTATTCCTAGGTAATACCCCTCCAAGATGGTTGATCATGTTCTAAGTTTTCATGGGGACACTCATCTAGCAGCACATCACGTTACATCTTTTATGGATTTCATCTCAAAGCTTAATATGAAACCTGAAGATGTTGTGATGATAAATTTTTTACATAGATTGGTAGGAGATACAAAATATTGGTTTAAATTTTTTGGAAAAGGGGAAATAAATTCATTTATAGAGTTCATCAAATCATTTAGTGAGCATTCGGATCCTAGCTATGAAAAATAATAAAGGGTTGAGGATATAGTTGGTGCCCACAAGAATAGAGAAGGAGGTATATAATATGTAACACACACATATCAAATTAACCCCTTGGATTCTCTCTTGGCTGAAATCAAATATAAGAAGGAGAGGTTGATGTCCTTGGTTGAATAAATCAAATAAAATTATGGTATTCTAGACCAAGGAAATATTGGAAATGAATTGCATGAGGAATATCAACACTCTCTCATCACATGATCCATTTATGTATGAGATTTCAAATCCAAAGGAAGAGAAGGGTGATGAAGACCTTATTGTAGTACCCTTGTGATTCCATTATAGAATGTAAAAGAAGCAAATGGTGATGATTAGGTACACTTGTATGAAGACAAGGGCTTGGTAAGCCATTTGTCTTTTCAAATTTTTTAATTTAATGATGAAACACTTGAATATTTGAAGAGCATAAAAATGGTGGAGAGACGTTTGGAATATGGATATTTTGCAAGTGATTTCATCCCCTCCTATGAGGAAGAACATGGAATCCAAGAGGATGAGGATTTTACCACTCCCTTTATAATTGGAAGGAATATATGGGATTTGGATTGCTAGTTTCTTCATGGAGATCCAATCTATGACATAAATAATGAGAGCATGGTGGAGAAAAATCTAAGTGGAACTATTATGAAACAAGTGTCTTCAAAATGATAAAGAGTCGATGAATACTACCCACTTAGAGGGGGGAACCTCCGTTTACAATATATCCAATTCAAAAGACAAGATATGATGATCCTAAGACTAGGTCTCCTTGGTATATATATAGGAAACAAAGGGTACAATTATAATGAAAGGGTACAATTAAAGGTTCTAGCCTACCTAATAATAATGAATGCTTATTAGGGCCATAGAATAGGGTCCCAAGGCCTTATTGGCCCCCCAACAGTCCCCCTTGATTTTTTTGTAAAAAATCAAGGATACCCCCTTGACCATTAGAAAATATCACTTTCATGACATCCGACTCTATCTTACTTGATCCGAGAAGATGATTTTATGGATTATTTTTGTGTGATGGTTGGCTTGTAATGTAATAACTTCACAAAATTGTATCGAATGGATCTTTGGTATTTTGATAGTGCTTTTATCTTTTTCTATTTTTTTCTTATTTGAGTGGTTTGCTTTGAATTGTGTGAATATTTTGTGATTTAAATGTTTCCACTGGACATTATTATGTTGAATATGCTAACTATTGAAAGTGACTTTAACATTGGTTCTTCATTCTTATATCGATTATTTTGAATTTTGAATTTCTTGATTTTCAACATGAAAATTCAAAACAAGAGCATGAAGGATTTTGTGATGCCTTTTAATGATTATCAAATGGTTTCATAACATGTTTTTATTTTCAGGTCTTCTTTGTTGGTTAATGAATGAAAACTCTGGTTATCATCATGATTTGAAAATGGAACCCAAGAATAGATTCGGTATTACTTTTATACACTTGTTCTTGTTGTCCTAATACTATTTAATGATATTTCAAAAAGGAATTATCTCATTTGAGCATGAGCTAGAGAATTAGATTTTGATGAATAATCAAGACATGACTTGATTTTCTCTTAGTCCTAATGGTCATAATCCTTATCATGACTTAAAACTATGAACAATGGTTAAATTTTCTTTATGTATTTGGACCTTTCATTTGAATTACATGACATTACAAAGGTCATTACTATAAAAGTTATTGTTACTATCATATCATGGTTTTCAAGTCATTATTGATATTACTTGGTTATTATGCAAAGTTCTTTACAATTAATTGTTTTAGTGATCGTTCTTAATAACCACGTAATTCGAAAAACTGAATTGATTACATGTTACACTATGTTTAAGACATGTGGCTAATAAAACAATTGAGAATTGCATTGTTTACTATTAATTAAATGGAAAAGTGGCCAAGGTGAGTGACATAGAAATTTTAATGGATAAGATAGTAATAATGGGAGTTACCCATTTGCCGGTAGAAAGAGAATTTGTCGGTAGAAAGAGAAAAGTGGCCCAAGAATTGTCATTCATTTTTGTGCATTTGTTTATAGTTTGTTTGTAGAATAAGCATAGATATGAGTTTATTTTTATTTTTTGTATTGTTTTATTATATTAATAATTAAATATTTGATTTATAACAGTACATAATGGAACATTCCATAGTTATTCTCAAATATTTTTGTTATTATTAGGGTTTGATTTTTTTTAGCATGAACAAACGCTTAAATTGTTTGTTTGATTTTGTTTGCTATTACTAATAATTGTTTTGATTGTTTTGTTTACAAGATCTCATACTCCAGATCATGGAAGAGAGTCAGAATTGCTCATTTTGGGAGATAAGTTGCTAAAGGATTGAAATGAGAAAACTAAAAAATCACTTCACTTTTCAGGAGGCGAAATCAAATCTTCATTTATGGGAAAACGTAAGGAATTAACGGAAACACACGAAAAACCCTATGCAGAACATAGAGATTTACCTTACTCACGAGGATTTTCTCCAAAAATGGTATGGTTTGGGAGATACGAACATATATTTGACATGAAATTTTTCATATTTTGTGTTGCATTCAGCCTCCAATTTGTCTTTTGTTTGAACGACTATGCGATATCAGAGATTGATGTTTAGCATGAAATTAATTAAATTAAATCATTTAATGTAGTCTGGGCTTATAAAAAGAAGAATATAGCTCTGGAAGAAAGGCGGAGCATGGAATAGCTAATGGACTTGGGATTGTAAAGGGAAGATAGTGAACCTCATTTTACTTCAGACTTTTGTTCTGTGAGTAATTTTGGAGTTTTTTTTTTAATATAATATCATTTGTTTTCGTTTATGTGTTCATTTTCTTCATGTCATAGCTTTGTAAAATGAAACCTTGGCTTTTGTCCACGTTTTATTAATACATTGTTATGATATTAATTTTTGTATCTCTTGTTCCAAAGGTTAATATTTAAAAAATATCATTTGTTATCTCGGCTTTATCAATTTGTTGTGTGATTGATAGATAAATGCATGTGTAAAATGTATTAGATTTTTATCATGCAAATTACATGTCTTCAATTATTTCTTTTTAATGAAATGTGTTTCGTTAATTGAAATAATACATTATTATTCTCCATAAAGGATTCATCTCAAAGTTATTTCCTTTCCTTATCTGTATTAAATCTACCGTATTTTGTTGAAATTTCTTTCACCAGAATTTTGTTGGAATTGAAGTGCAACATTGTCTCTCTAAGAATATCTTTTACAGGTGGAAAATCTAATAGATATTTGAAGGAGAGGATTCAACCATTAGATTGCAACTCTGCTCCTGACCAGGATAGTTTATTCATTATATTTTGTCATATTTTTTTTGTATGGTTTGTTTTGTTAGAAAGACAGGATCGCGGAGAAATAAAAAAAAACACAGAAGATACACAATACAATTGAGACACAGATATATGTGGTTCACCCAATGTGGGCTACGTCCACCAGAGAAATTTCAAGGTCCTTCCTTTTTATTATCCAGCAAAATGAAGGGATACAACCTACAGCACACCCATTGTAACTTCCTCTTCTTTCTATCATAGTCTCCTCTCTCATAATACAATATTCACACTAACACCCAACCGTGATACAATTCCCTCATAAAAGAGGGTTTCCTTCTAGGGAAAAAAACCCTAACATAACTTCTACCGTCAAATCTGTGACCTTATAATGAATGGTCCAGATTTAGTATGAAATTACAATATACATTTACAAGGCATTTTTTCCTTTGGGGGCTTTGCCCCCAAACCCCACGGAGGGGGGAAATCCCCCCTGCAACCACCACACATGGAGGGGTTTACAGTCTTCATGGGGTATAAACATGGATAAAAACAAAGACCTCTGAATCAAGAAGATAATCAAGTTCCACAACCAATAATCTCTCACTTGGAGATTGATCACAACAACTCCATCGTTGTTGTATCTATTGGACTATGATCCTTCTTGGACCTAGAAAACTTCTCATCTTCACCTTCATGCTTGAATACCAACTAAAACTGAGCAGGAACTTAGTTTCTCCCTGGTTACTACCTTTGTTAACATGTCTATAGGATTCGGGCTAGTGTGTATTTTTTCCAACTTCAAATGTCCATCTTCTAAGACGGATCGTATGAAATGGTACATGAGTTGTATGTGGTTAATATTCAAATGGAAGGTTGAGTTATTTGAAAGATGAATGGAACTCTCATTGTCACAGTACAACTTGTTATTCTCCTGCTTCTTTCCCAATTCCTCCATAAGTGTATGTAACCAAATAATCTCTTTATGTAACCAAATCATCTCTTTACTAGCCTCTGTAGCAGCAACATACTCTACCTCTATTGTTGAAAGTGCAACAACGTTTTGCATTTTATAAATCCAACTTACTATTGTTCCACCTACAGTAAAAACGTACCCTGTGGTGCTTCTCCTACTATCTTTATCACCTGCCATATATGAATCAACATATCCATGTAGAACAGTGTCTGAACCTCCAAAACATAATGCATGAGTAGAAGTACCTCTCAAATACCTAAGAATCCACTTTACTACCTCCTAATGTTCTTTACCTGGATTGTTCATATACTTGCTCACAACTCCCACTACATGTGAAATATCTGGTCTTCTGCAAACCATCGCATACATCAAGATACCAATTGATAATGAATAAGGGACCTTGGACATGTATTATATCTCCTCATGTGTCTTGGGACACATTTCCTTGGTTCATTTGAAATGGATGGCCAAAGTTGTACTAATCGGTTTTCATTCTGCATTCTAAACCTCTCCAACACCTTCTTTATGTACTCACCCTGAGACAATGTCAATTTGCGATTTTTCCTATCTCTTGTTATTCTCATACCAAGGATTTTCTTTGCATCACCCAAATCCTTCATCGCAAATGAATTAGATAATTTATTCTTAATCACATTTATATCATGCATATTAGACCCTACAACAAGCATGTCATCTACATACAATAGCAAGATAATATAGCTTCCATTTTCTAGCCTTTTAAAATAAACACAGTGATTAGAATGATATCTACTATAACCTTGTTCTATCATAAACCTGTCAAAATTCAAATACCATTGCTTTGGAGATTGCTTTAGGCCATACAATCTCTTCTTCAACCTGCATACCAAATTTCCCTTTCCTTTGACCTCATACCCCTGTGGTTGTTGCATATAAATCTCTTCCTCCAAATCCCCATGGAGAAAATTTTTTTTTACATCTAACTGTTCAAGATACAAATATTCTACTGCCACAAGACTTAAAATAGTTCTAATTGAAGTCATTTTAACAACAGGGGAAAATATTTCATCAAAATCTATACCTTTGTTTTGTGAAAACCCCTTTACAACAAGTCTATACTTGTACCGATTTTTGCCTCCATCTTCTTCCTTCAACCTGTAAACCCATTTATTATTAAATTATCTTTTTCCCATAGGCAATTGAACCAAGTCCCAAGTCTGGTTATTTACCAAGGAATCCATTTTCTCTTTCATGCCTTTCTCCCACTTCCCTTTAGTGTCTACCTGCATTGCCTCTTCCTAACTTTTTGTTTCACCAGAATCAGTCAACAATAAATAGTACAATGAAGGAGAGTATCGTTCAGGGGGTATAGCTAACATGGGAGATATTCTAACAACACTTGCAGGAGTTTGAGGTACATGTTGCTCCTGTTCTTGTACATTTTGATTTTCTGGTACCTTTGGAATTTCTTTTTCAGTGATCTCATCAAGCACTGTGTATTATGGTTTTTCTTTTTCATGTTTCTTTCCCTGCAACTGATCTTTGTACATGGCATTCTCATTGAATATGACATCTCTACTCCTAATTATTTTTTTATTTTCATAATCCCTTAAGCAATAACTAAAATCATTAACATTGTATCCAATAAAGGTACACTTCTTGTATTTTGCCTCAAGCTTTGTTCAATTTTCTTTATCAATATGGACAAATGCTTCACAATCAAAAGTCTTCAAAAATGAATAGTTCACCTTTTTACTTGTCCATTCCTCCTCTGGAATTCCACCATCCAAAGAGCTTGAAGGTACTATGTTTATCAAGTAAACAATAGTATCTATAGCATCTGCCCAAAATTGTAAGGGAAACCTTGCATGCAATCTCATACTCCTTGCACGCTCCATGATGCTCTTTGGCATCCTTTCTGACACACCATTTTCTTGTGGTGTTCCTGGAACTGTCTTTTCTCTACGAATGCCATGGTATGAATAGTAATCACCAAACTCCTTGCTGGAATATTCACCTCCATTGTCTAATATGAGACACTTCAACCTTTTTCCTGTCTCATTCTCAACCAAATCTTTCTATTTATTAAAAGTGTCAAAAACATCATATTTTTGTCGAATGCAATAAACCCAAGTTTTTCTAGTTGCATCATCAATTAAATTAACATAATAGCGAGAGCCACCAAGAGATGACACCTAAGCTAGTCCCCATACTTTTGTATGCACAAGATCTAACCTTTCAATCTTCTTTTATTTTCCGACTCTAAGAAATATGACTCCCTTTTGTTTTCCATAAACATAGTGCTCACAGAAATCCAAATCATTTTTTTTAAGATATGGAAACAAATTCCTTTTGTGAAGTATCTGCATCCCCTTCTCACTCATGTGTCCAAGCATATGATGCCAAAGTTCTGTATCCACTCCTATAGAAGCTAAAGAGATAGAAGAATAAGTATTACCAATACATAAATACAATGTACCTACCTTCTCCCCTTTTTCTATCACCAGTGATCCTTTGGTGACCTTCCATGCCTTATCTGTAAATATGGATATACATCGTTCACTTTCCATCTACCCAGTGGAAATTATATTTTTCCTTAGATCTGGAACATTTCTTACCTCTTTCAACAACCATTGGTTTCCATTCTTTTGCTTTATTTGTACCTTACCTATTCCAACAATTTTGCATGGTGCATCATCACCCAAATCAACCTGTCCAAAATCACCTTGAACATAATCTAGAAAACGTTTCCTATGGGCTGTGGCATGAAATGAAGCCCCTGAATCTACTACCCAAGACTCAAAAATATTATCTACAGAAAGAATCAAATCATCTTGTAACACATCACCTGTTACATTTGCTTCCTGATTTTTCTCCTAATGTCCATCTCTTTGTTTCTTTGGAGCTCTGCAGTCTTTCTTCAGATGTCTTTTCTTCCCACAATTCCAGAACTCTATCTTTCCCAGCCTGTATTTGGATCTGCCCTTCCTAGAATTCCCACGGTTCCTTAAGCCATTTCCTCTATCCTTTTGTCTTCCCCTGTTCTCCATGTTTAACGCATTACCTGATGTCTCACATGTACTTTTATGTCGCATTTCCTTGCTAAGGATAACACCAAAACTTTCATCAAATTTTAGAGTGTTTGAACCAGAGACAGAGTTACTTACATCCATGACCAAGCCATTCCATCTTTTTGGCAATGAGTACAGGATTATAAGAGCCCTAACCTCATCATCAAAGTCCACTTTTACAGAACTTAGTTGATTAGTAACTGTATTAAATTCATTTAAATGATCTGCAACAGACCCACCTTCTGACATCTTCATATTAAATAATCGCTTCATTAGAAATACCTTATTAGACGTCAAGGATTTTTCATACAATTTAGCCAATGCGTCCATCATCTCCTTCGTTGTATTTTCTTTTGAAATATTGAAAGTCGTCGACATTGCCAAGATCAAACATATTGTTCCTAGTGCCTTTCTATCAAGATCTTCCCATTCTTCGTCCTTCATGGTCGTCGACTTCTTTGATATTCCGCCCAATGGTAGGAATAGATCCTTCTGATATAAATAATCTTCCATATGCATCTTCCATAACTGGTAGTTTTGGTCGTTAAATTCATCAACCTTAAACTTTCCATCTTCCGCCATTGCTCTCACTCAAACCAGGAACCCTCTTTTCCTGCGAGTTACCTTTCACTCTGATACCAATTGTTAGAAAAACAAGAACGTGGAGCAAAAAAATAAAACAAATGTGGAAATAAAACACAGAAGATACACAATACAATAGAGACACAAATATACGTGGTTCACCCAATGTGGGCTACATCCACCAGAGAAATTTCTAGGTCCTTCCTTTTTATTATCCAGCAAAATGAAGGGATACAACCTACAGCACACCCGTTGTAACTTCTTCCTCTTTCTCTCATAGTCTCCTCTCTCATAATACAATATTCGCACTAATACCCATCCACAATACAATTCCCTCATAAAATAGGGTTACCTTCTAGGGAAACAAAACCCTAACACAACTTCTACCATCATATATGCGACCTTATAATGAACAGTCCAGATTAACTATGAAATTACAATATACATTTATAAGTCAATTTTTCCTTCGAGGGCTTCACCCTCAGACCCCCCAGTCGAGGGGATGAGCCCCACTAGAACCCCCCACGTGGAGGGGTGTACAATATTCTGGGGTGTATACTCTTCATGCGGTATAAACACGGTTGAAAACAAAGACCTGTGAATTAGGAAGATAATCAGGCTCCACAACCAACATGTTTTAATGTAAATTTTTAATTATAATGGTTTAGTTTAAATGCTTTGATCATTTGAATAAATTTTTTCATAAATTACATTCAAAATCATTTAGTTTAGTTCAATTTGATGTAGGAGCATCGTCAGCAGCAAGCAAGCGTGGAGGCGGAAGACAACTGAGATGAACGCCATCACATTTTGGCACATGTCAAAAATGTTTTGAAATGTTTTTGAAAGTTTGGATGCACAGAAATCAATGAAATAAGTTAAGAAGGCGTACTTCCATATCATAAACATATCTTGAGCAATTCTCTCTCATCTATAGAAGGTAGAGGCATTTATGCTAATTAATGAAAGTAGGTAGATTCAAAAATTCTAGATTAGACAGTTTTAGGAGCTGGAGGGAAAATGACTATAGACACCCTCATTCTTTGTATCATTGTATCAATCAAGGGATTGTAGAAGGAAGCACATTAGCATAAAGGAGAAGCAGAGAGTTGTAGAGAAGAGCCCATGTACAGAAGTTTTGAATTTAATATATGAATATTTGATTTAGATTCATGGTGTTATAATGCTTTCTGTGTATACATGTTGAATGCTATGCTTATGGTTGTTTTACTCTTTCTGTTGTGCATTTGTTGTTATGCTATGTATGTATGATTTCATGTTAAGTGTTTGAAGTCTAAGAGAGTAAGGGAATGAGTTTCAATTGTTTCTCTTCTTGAGCAAGAGTTCCTGCAAGGAGTGCAGTGGAAGTGTCTGCAAGGTGTGTGTTGACAGGTTCAGAGTTTATCTCTGGAAGCTCAGGAGGGATACCGTTGTTCTCATTTTCCACAGAAGTGTAGGCAAGGAACAGAAGTCGTGCAAGGTGTGCACAGGCTGGTCGAGACCTTAGAACTTATGAACTAAGGCTGAGAGATCGAAGGACTGTTGTTGTAGAGAGAGTTGCACAGAGTCAAGAGATTCAAATACTTAGAAGTATTTGAAGGATTTCTGCAAGGAGTGTGTGCAGGAGTCTCCTTGAAGACTTGAGTTTGCGAAGAAAGATCAGAAGGGTTAGGGCCTTGGAATTATTCAAGAGGAAGCAGGAAGTGCAAGTAGTTCTTAAAGAGGTTAAATCCCAGAGGAGGATTGCAGGTTTGATTTGAGCAAAAGGTTCTTTGAGGAGAGATTGAACAGTCTGAATTCTCAAAAGAGAACTCCCGAAATAGTGAGGATTGTAGGATCCGTAGAAGTTGCAAGGGAGTTAAGCATCAGACAAATCCACCTTCAAAAGTAGATTCAATGTGGACCGTCGATCGTGATCTATTCAAGTCATCCGATCATTTCGGAATATTGGAGTTTGGGGTTTCGGAAGTCCTGAGGATGGGTGATCGGGACTCAGCAGGGAGGAAAGTATGAAATTAGAGGCCACGACAGAGTGTTTATCGGCATTTTGGGAATCAGGATTTCGGCATTCCCGTTGACAAGGGGTAGAACACTCCACATCAGAAATATCAAAATCGTGAAACGCGAAGGAAATTGAGGAAGTGTGTTTCGGCAAATCGGGGTTCAGGAATCCGGGGGTCATAGTGACACAAGGATAGGGTCGAGAGTTTCAGACTCCCGATACTCGAAAACCCAAAATAAAGGAAGTTGTCGAAGGGTGGTTCAAGTTCTGAAAATCAGAAAAGGTGACAGGTGGCAGGAGTCCACGTCAGGAGTATAGTACAACTCGAGGGGACAGTTGGAAAGTCAAGAAACCTCACGACAAGATTTACGAAGTTCCAAGAAAGGAGACAATTTTGGCATTTTGGAATTTCGGGTTTCAGAAGTTGAAGAGGTAAGGCACCAAACGACGGGATTCGCGAAATCGCAAAATCCAGTATCCCAAAAAGAAAAAAGGGAAAAGCCCTGAAGTCAGTTGGGGTTTGATAGTGGGATTTATGTCGGTGAATGATCACGTGGGCATAACTTAGGAGAGCCTGTGAACTATACTCAGAGAGAGTCAGTCAGACTCTAAAGGGTCGAATTTGAAAGATCCTATGTGGACTCCAGCCTGAGGGTTTAGGGGTTTGCGTCAGTTGTGGTATCAGAGCTTAGAAATATTTCTTTGCTTTTTGTAGCAGGGAAAAGAGGAATTTTACATCCATGCCACCGAGAAGAAGAGATAGACAAATACCTGACCCACTAGAGGAAAGGGAAATTCCAAGAAGAAGAGACAGACAATTACCTGATCCGGCAAGAGAAAGAGAGATGCGTGAACTACGTGCCAGGCTTGATGCCATGGAGACAGCATAGAGGTGTACAGTTGATGTTGGAGACATCAGTAAATCAGAAAGTGAAAATGAAGAAGTTGCAGTTGAAGATGCAGCAGAAGTACACCTATTCAGGGTTGTTGCAAGGATAGGTGCTAGAGAAAAAATGGACATTCCAGTATATGAAGGAAACCTGGATGTTGAAGAGCTTCTAGACTAGATTAGAGCTCTGGATAAATATTTTGACTATGAAGATGTTGAGGAAGACAAGAAGGTTAAACATGTTGTCACAAGACTTAAAGGGAATGCATCATTATGGTGGGATGAACTGCAGGCTGACAGATGCTGCAAAGGCAAGCAGAAAATCAAAAGCTGGGATAGAATGGTCGCAAAGATGAAAGCCAAATTCATACCCAAGGATTATCAAATTACTCTGTTTCGGAGAATGCAGAACTTGAGACAGAAATTGATGACAGTGAAAGAATACACTGAAGATTTCTACAGGATAAACATCAGAGTAGGTCATCGGGAAAGTGATGATGAAAAGGTTTCTAGGTACATGAATGGTCTAAGATACGACATTCAGGATGAGATGAGCATGATGACCATCCAAACGGTGGAAGACACTTATCAAATGGCTCTGAAAGCTAAAGAGAAGTTGAGACGAAAACAAGGTCAGAGAGGACGAGGTAGAAGTCAAGCCAGAGGAAAAACAGTTGCCCAAGACAAAAATTGGGAACCTAAAGAAGAATGGAAGAAACCTCAAACTCAAACTGAGAGAGGTGGAAGCTCACAGAGACAGTATGCTGATAGAAATACTTTTCCTTGAACCAGAGGAAGAGGAAGAGGCAGAGGTGGAGAAATAAAATCCTTTACCTATGGAAAAAATGGACACAAATCTTATGAATGTCCAGATAAGAAGAAAGAAGGAGGTGAAACTCACATTGTCAAAGCTCAAGGATGGAATGTTGAGGCAGAAGATGTTGAGGGTGAAAAATCACTAATGATGAGAAAAGTTCTCTTAACGCCAGAGAAGGAGGCCAAGAATCCATTCCAAAGGAATAGACTTTTTCGGACTGCTTGCAAGACCAAAGATAGGGTATGCAAAGTCATCGTGGACAGCGGTAGCACGGACAATCTCGTTTCTACGGAGATGGTGGAAAAGTTGGATCTGGAGACTATTGAACATCCAAGCCCATACAGAGTTTCGTGGCTACAAAAAGGACATCAGGTAAATGTCACTAAACAATGTTTAGTTGAATTTAAAATAGGAGGATACAAGGATGAGATACTATGTGACGGCATTCCCATGGATGTTTGTCATCTATTGCTGGCTAGACTATGTCAATATGACAGGAATGTGATTCATGATGGGAGAAAGAACATATACACCCTGGGAAGAATGGGAGAACTCACATGTTGTTTCCAATTAAGGATAAAGAAGTGAAACCAAAGGTGAGCAACACTGTACTTCGCATGAGTGGGAAGGAACTTCTTAAGGAGGTTAAGAAGAAAGAAGATACACAATTCATTGTGGTTAGGAAGCCTAGAATTGTTTTAACCAGTACAAGAGTGGATGATTTACCAGAGGAAATCCAGAAGTTGCTGGAAGAGTTTGTTGATATAGTAGTGGACGAACTACCTTGTTCGTTACCACCAATTAGGAGTATAAGTCATCACATCGATCTTATACCTGGAGCTAGTTTACCAAACAAAGAAGCGTACAGATTGACTCTGCAGGAGAATGAAGAGGTCAAGAGATAGGTCCAGGATTTAATGGACAAAGGGTTGATTAGAGAGATCTTGAGTCCATGCGATGTTCCAACAGTGCTCAGCCCAAAGAAATATGGAGGCTAGAGGATGTACACAGACTCGAGGGCAATCAATAAGATTACCATCAGGTATAGATTTCCATTTCCAAGGATGGATGATTTGATGGATTGCTTGAGTGGAGCAAGATTATTTTCAAAGATTGATTTGAAAAGCAGATATCATCAAATCCGAATGAGAGAAGGTGATGAATGGAAGACAACATTCAAGACAAATGAAGGGTTGTATGAGTGGCCTGTTATGCCATTTGGCTTAACAAATGCGCCTAGTACTTTCATGAGATTGATGAATGAAGTCCTGAAGGATTTCATAGGAAAATTTGTGATCGTATATCTTGATGATATATTGATTTTCAGCAAGACAAAAGCTGAACACTTGAAGCATTTGTCTACAGTGATGAGGAGATTGTTGCAAGAGAAGTTACTGATTAATATGAAGAAATCAACATTTATGAGGACAAAACTCATTTATTTGGGTTTTGTTATCTCCTCAGATGAGCTGAAAATGGATCTGGATAAGGTAGAGGCAATTAAGAATTGGCCATCGCTGAAGAGTATATTTGAAGTTAGAAGCTTCCATGGATTGGCTAGTTTCTACAGGAAATTTATCAGAAATTTCAGTGGAATTAGTGCACCGATGATGGACACAGTGAAGAAAAGACATAAATCTTTTCACTGGATAGAGGAAGCAGAGAAAAGTTTCAATCTGTTGAAAAGGAAGATTACTGAACAACCAATTTTGGTGTTGCCAGATTTCAACAAGACGTTTCAGGTTAAGTGTGACGCAAGCGGATTTGCAATTGGAGCAGTCTTGAGCCAAGATGACAGACCAATCACATACTTCAGTGAGAAACTAAATGAAGCGAAAGTGAAGTACTCCACATATGAAAAGGAATTTTATGCAGTCATACAGGCACTGAAGAAGTGGAGGCACTATTTGGTTCCTAAAGAGTTTGTTTTGTACAACAATAATCACACTTTACAATTCGTGACTCAAAGGGACAAGTTGAACCAAAAGCATGCAAAATGGGTTGAATACATGCAGAATTTTACTTTTGTAATTAAACATATTTATGGAACTGCTAACAAAGTTGTTGATGCTTTGAGCAAGAAATGTTTGTTGATGCAGGAATTCAAAGTCAAAACATTGGGTTTTGAGAACCTCAAGGACATGTACAGAGATGACCCAGATTTCAAAGAGGCGTACGAAGCATATGAGAATCCAATTCTCAGGGACAGAAGCTAGTGGACTGAATATATGATCCAGGATGGATTATTATTCAGAGGCAATCAACTATGTATTCCAAAATGCTCCATGAGGGAGAATTTGTTGAAAGAAAAACACAGTTGTTATCAGACTAATCGGTAGGTGTGGACACTAACTGATCTCCCTAGATCCACCTGGATCTAGAACAAAACACACCAGAACATGACGCTTTCCTTAAGTTTTAAATATTGAATTTACTAACTAAAGAGGGGTGAGTGACATACCGTTTAAATGTCACTTCCTCTCGCCATCGCCATCCTAGCTCCGTCCCGATGCTCATACCATGATGATCCTGCAAAAGAACACAACCAACCAAAGTGATAGAAATAGCATAAACTCAATATAAACCTATGTATGTGATCAATGAATCATACAATAAAACACAACAAGCTTTATAGGAAAGAATCATATTACTGTATCATATTAAATGTGAAAGAGAGATTAAAACCTTGGCCTTGATGTCATAAGGTCCCTTCCAATTGTCCTTCATTCCCCACACACTTTCACTCCAAGAATTCTGAGAGCATAGATCTGATGATATTCACAATCTATCTTGACAAAGAAAATATCAAAGCCACTCCAACCAAGCTAATAATTCCAAGCCAACCAAAGCTACAAGCTCCAGAACCCCTTCTCCATGAGAGCTCCTCTCCTTTTATAAGTTGAAGAGGATAAGGTGAGGAGGTTAGGATGATCCCGCTAAATCATGAAAGCGAGTAAGATCCAAACCATTCGGATGCCACCTCACCATGGAAGTTTCTCCTTCTAGAAGATTCGAGAAAACGATCATTTTTCCCACGTGTAAGCATTCTTCCACCCTGCTTATAGTGCAACCTGCGAACTGTTCGCACCCTAGATATGGTGCAACCTGTGAGAATTAGTCATTCTCGCACCCTAATACATAGGCAGCCTGTGAAATTCCTCTTTTACAGGGTTTTTACAAGGGAAAATGCAACTTCTTTTATCAGGAAAAGTTCTTCTCCCTTCTCTCTTCAGGAACTCAGGCCACTGACCCATCTGAAGGCAACAGATAGGTTTACATCATTAATGGTCATAGGGATGACGAAAATAATGTGTAACAGAGAGCCCCCCAAAGTATGAAGTTAGAACAGAGTGATAGCTGAAATACTTTGTCGAGTGTGTGTAGAGAACAAGGAACAGTCGGTCGAAAACCTGCCAACAAACAAGGAAATA
>ML782287.1:279535-293032 GCA_009831015.1 Picea engelmannii
GCGAGGAAATGTGGAGTATTTGCGAGTTGGTCTTAAAGGGACGAATCCAAGCAAGGCCAAGTGGATTGAGGTTGGAAGGGTGAGGGAACTATACCCTCATCTTCACATAGACTAAGATAGTCTTTTGGAGGTCCAAAAGCTTCGCAATGGGGAGGTTTGATCAGGGGATCAAATTTTGCTCAATTTTCAAAGTGCTCAGAATGCGACGAAAACAGTGCCATTGCGTCTATCTCGTCTTCCTGATTCCGGCGGTATATTTACTTTGTCAAATGGACGCCGTATGAAGAAGATATTGCGATCTGTTCGCCAAGCCAAATAGGCAAAAAAAAATTGTTGACTGTACCAGTCCGTACAGTCTGACGTGGCAGGACCGTACAGACCGTACAGCCGTATAGTGGTGATGTGGCAAGTTTTTGTTGGTTGGTGACCGTCGAATCCGCGAGTGACACGTGTCATATAGCTGGCAAATGGTGTGAGGACACGTGGCCCAATCAGAGGGTGCCATGTGTCAATCATTATTTGGTTATGTGGTTGTATGTAAAATATATGGGAGTCTGCGGGATTCGACCCCCGGACCTCCCCAACACCTAATGCCTTCGCGTGACCACCCGGCCAATGGGCCACAAGTTGTTGCTTGACAGGTATATGTGTTTGATTATATTTATGTTTGCATTGTTTCCATTGGCGCGGGGGGGTCGGGCCGGGGCCTAGCCCCGACCCGTGGATCCATTATACAACGTATGACCATATATTAAAATGTGGCACGGATTTATATAACAATAAACCAAAGTTTTGTATTACCATATATTAAAATGTGGCGTGTGGTTGTAACATTTGCGTGCGGATTTGTAACATGGTCCACGGTTCTTTTATATATATTACATATGACCCCGAGTTGGAGCGCAGAGGGAGTTACATAGTTGTGTAACCAATTAACCACCTTTTAGCAAAGCGCGCGGTCATCTGTGCCATACGCCCAGGTGCCGAGGCGGTTAGGGGCTGGCGCGCCTTTAACCATTCTACGGTTTGCACCGTTGGCGCGGTTGCACCCGGTGCTGGGTTTTTGCTCTTAAATGAGCGTGTGAGCCAGGTTCAATGAAGGGGGGTGCGAATTGTAGAACCAGAGACAGCAAGCTTGAAGAGGGAGACTTCCAGGAGGCCTAACTTCTTCATTTTTCGACCGATTGAGGTGTCGAAAGAGCCCAGACAGGGGTTTTGGAACGCTCTGAAGCCATTGGAGCAGTCGGTTTGTTGGTTTGAGCATTGTAATACATGTTTTTGAGCACTTTTTGAGCAATTAAAAATAATGATCCATTGGAAGCTGGACCAGGAGATGTAGCCCAAGAGAGGGGTGAACTCCTTTATCAATTGTTGTGCTTATGTGTTTATGTTCAATGATTATGTTGTTGTCTATGTGTAATTTTCATAAGTAATCATTTAATCTATGTGTTGCAAACTAATCCATTTGCTTTAAACACATAACATTTCACTTGCAATAATTTTCAAGTTTTTCAAGTCTTCTTCATTTTTTAGATCATGTTATAACCCTAAATTGCACCACACATGCTTACCTGGCATCAGGCCAACTCATATCCCTTCCTTGCCAAAACTATGCTAAACAAACTCTTGAAAATCCTCTTGGGTCAAGGCCCACGCGCCCTAACCCATTACTGCACGCGTGTACACGCTGGCAGGCCCACTACAGCCCGCGTGTACCTAACAAAACACAAAAATAGGAAAGTTGCCGACGGGACAAAAAGCTATGGGTCAGTTAACTGAAAATCCCGACCATGCATGGCCGAGAGTTCATCCAAAACCCTAGCTCCTTCTAGCCTATAAAAGAAGGGGTAGGGGTACCATTTGGAGGAGGAAAATTATAGCGAAGAAACTCTGCCCATTTGTCGAATCCATTGTCCCAACCCTTTAGCCTTTCCTCAAGCCTAAGGAGAATTAACGCAAAGTAGTTGGAGGATAAAAGAAGAGGAGGAGCCCAGGATCAGGATCAAGGAGCGGTGGCCGGTCTCGACTTTGATTATAAGTTGATTCATTTTGAAAATAATAAAAGAATACTTTTCCCATCCCAATGCATGAGTTATCTATGATTTGTTTAATTTATGCTTAATTTCTAACCCTTAAGTAGAAAAGTAGCATACATGCATAGTGGTTTGTCTTGATTGCAAGATTATCTTTGGAAGGAGCAGAGCAAGCAAGCGAGCAAAGCGCAACAGAGGATCTACACCAAACATCAGTAAAAAGGTTAGTAGTTCATTTCCATGCATGTATTTTGAAAGAGGGCTTTAAGTTTTGGGTGGTAGGTTAAAAAGTAATTTCTTTACGGTCAAAATCTGCATGCAAGTCTGACCCTAGTTTGCTATTCCGTAGGGTATTTTTCCCAACAACAGAGTTGGCGACCATACTGGGGAAGATACTCTTTAGGGTTTCTGGATTTAGTTGAGTTTTTTGGGCAGTTTAAGAGATTAGATTTTCTATTTCTTTGCCTATATTTTTCTATAAAGCCTGAGCTAGCAGGGAGCCTGGTTCTTTATACCAGTTTTCCCTCACTGTTGCTTGACGGCAATTGTCAGGACACATAGAGGTACACGCGGCCTGAAGAAGGCCAGCATGCATGTACCCGTGCCCTAACCTCTCATAGCCCGCGTGTGAACGCTAGCTGTAGAGGTTTCATTAGTGTGTAGGAGTTCAGAGAGCTTGAGAGGCAGTCCTCCTCTTCCCTGTCAGAATTATACATTCTCAGGGGGTTTTCTGGATCCTGTCTGAGTCTTGCTAGTTCATAGTCTTGTCTCAGTTTGTCTTGTTGTGTTTTGTTGTTCCTTGCAATTATTTTTCTTTTATGTTAGAAGAAGCATCCAAGCGTTCAAGAGACCCTAGTTATCAATACCAGAGGTCTCTTCCTGGTCTGGGTTGCCTGTGTTTATTTTTGTCTTAGAGTTTATACATACACGCAGCCTATACAAAGTCAGCCCATGTGTACACGTGTTCTATTTTAGCTCAGCACGCGTTCGCACGCATGCTGTTTCAGTGACAGTAGCATGCTTGACAGGCTGCTTTTCAATCAGGGTGGGGCAGTCATCCCCTCCTATGGTGAGAAGTGTTCCTCTCAGGTGTTTGATTCTAGGGTTGAACAGTACGTAGGTTAGGGCCTCTTACCCTTAGCCTGTTTTTTCTTAGTTGATAGTTGATAGAAAAGATAAAAAAAAAAAAAATTGTTTTATGGTTTTTAGACAAGCGTAAGAGTCTATGCTTTCTTGATTGCCATTAAGTGTCTTTGCTCTGATTCTTTGCGATCTGCGCTTTAAGCTAGAATTTTGTTTTTTCTTGGTTTTAGGCTTGTTGGTATTTTCCCTTTGTTGCTTGATTAGCACGTAAATTAAAAAAAAAAAAAAAACTTTTCATTTTCTTCTTTGTTTGAAGATTGTGTTTATGCATCAATAGCTAGGGAGAAGTATTTTTGTTCATAAGTTTTTTGCAGTGCATTTAGATCATAAGTAGCTCGTAGTCGAGCGAAATTTCTTTATGTTTGTTGCATGAAATATTAGAAAAATTGAAAAGAAAAAGAAGTCTTTCTTTGTGAAAAGTTGTTGATTTTTGCATATAGTAAAAGTCTTTTGTTTCCATCTTTTTTCATTCGTTTTTGCTTTGAGTCTTTACACATCATCAGTTTCACCTTCATACCCCGTGACATAAAAAAATCCCATAAAAGTAATGCTAATTTAAAATCTATTAGACTTTTTGTTTGTAGGGTTCACAAACTAGTTCAGGACTAGGGCCTTGGATTAGGTTGGAGAGGAAACTCTCTAAGGCCACTCAAAACCAAACATTGGAGTCTGTGATAGGGAGTGTAGAAGTCCAGTTTCGTGGAAGTTATCTGGGACCCCCCTCTAACACGGGGGATAAACACAAGGTCGCGTGAGGAAAGGTAGCGGAGATAACCCCTCCAAAGCCGAACCAAGCATAGTGGAGAACACATATCGAGGGCTTGTTTTGGGATTCCGTCATTTGCATTTGCCACGGGGCTTCATGGGTCTCGAATCCGTTTGAGGTCCTCAGTTGTCTTTCGGACCATTTGCTCTCGATACCCTTGACAGGTTTCGGGCTTGATACCCTGCTCATTGTGGTCTACCTGACTTTCGACTGTACCCGCCTGGTGACTATTCGCGTGTTGGCAAACTAGTTGCCAATCTTTTTAGGGACATACATAGGTGACTGCGGAGGTATACCGCGGTACCTAGGACAGACATCGGGCCACGCTTTGTAGATTATACCCGGAGGGTGCTTCCATGTTCGAGTTGCACTTGCACCGGTAAGTTTCTCTAGTGTTGGTTGTTGTAACTGTTCTTCCAACTAGTTTAGTGTTTGCTTGTCTTATCTTTTAGGGGCTTCTTTTTTAGTGTGTTACTGTTTTCACATGTAGAATACCTTAGTGTGTCTTGGATCTTCTCACACAGTGGAGGATCTCAAGCTCCGCCAGTCATGAAGGCTTCTGGGCCTACCGCCGGTTATACTGGAGCCACCCCCGCCACCATTGAGGCAGAAGCTAGACCAACAAGGGTCTTTCGAAGCAACCGGGTTACAAACCATTGTGCCCGAACAACTCCTGGAGGAATCAACCGCCAATCTTGGCTCGGTTGAAACCCCAACCACTGATACTTGGCCATCGGTCATTGTACCAATCCAATTTTACAAATTCTTCCATTCCCACCACCGTTGCTACCACAGGAGAAGCATCTCCTAACTTGTCATCGATGGTCCGAGCCACCATGGTCTCGGCCGCAACTACGCCGCACAGTGGACCGATCCCATCTATCGCGGTGGCCACAACTCCCTTCACACCTAGTGTGACAGGCCCTCCGTTCTCATACGGTATGCCTAGTTCGGGTACAAGTCCTGCACTCACTCACTCCACTTTACAGACTTTGGGTCTGGGGGCAGGGAGCTCTAACGCTCCTCTGCAAGGTCAACTTGGGGGCACTTCCATCCCTTTTAATGATTTTCCTTACGCTGGAGGTCATATCTCTCCTTTGTCCCCTTCGCTTGGTGGTCTGCATCAGCAGTCCACCGGGCAGCCTGCACACACTAGTTTATTTGGAGCCGGGAGTCAAGGAACACCTGCGCACACTATGTCGGTAGGTTTGTCACTGTTTGTTTGGAATGGGACATTTGGTAACAACACTTTCGCATCCACCGCTTTCCCTTCTGGGGGCACTCCCATTTTTGGACAGTCTACTCCGGCGCAGGGTACTATTCCTGCGCCGGGGGCACATATCGCAGGACCTTGGAACTCAGGACAAGGATCCATTCCCTCCTCTGGAATGTCGTTCTAGGGTAATTCTTTCCACAATCAATGGAACCCTAGACAGACTTCTATGCCTCTCCCATCAGGACAGGCATGGGGTAATCCTTCCCAAAGTCCTTCAAACACGATGCATGCCCAACATCCTATGTCCTTTATGGGGAATCAGCCAATGATGTCTCCACAGATGAAAAATCCTTACACTGGTCAGGGCCATGGTTTCTACCAGAATCCAGGCCAGCAGCCAAACTTTTCCTGGCAACCTAGTGCCAGTCAAACTCCAGGACCCTTTTTCCTAGGCTATCAACAGCAACCCAAACTACCATTCTTGGCGACGTTACACTTGCCATATTTGACAAGGTTGTTAAATGATCCTATTTGTCACGATCCACATTGGCCTCCTATGCCAATGAAGTTGCCTTCAGACATTCCAAAGTTCAAGGCCAAGCCTAATGAAGATCCAGGTGATCACGTGACTACCTTCCATCTTTGGTGTTCATCTAACTCATTGAAAGATGACTCTGTTCAGTTGCGATTGTTTCAACGCACTCTTATCGGGAGTGCCACGAAATGGTACATCGAGCTCGATCGCTCCAGATACTCTTCTTTTGGTGAACTAGCCATGGCCTTCCTTAACCATTTCCAGTTACCTATGAGATACGACGCTAGCATAGAGTTGCTCACCAATTTCGAACAGACAACAGCGGACCATATCTCTGATCATATCCGAGAGTGGAGACGTTGGAAGAGTCTAATCAAAGTACCAGTCCCACCAGCATTCCTGCTTGAGTGGTTCCTTAAGTCTCTGGTCCCACAATTATCCAAAGACGTCGCAACTTCTGGAGTTTTCTCCGAAGAAGATGCCATCATGAGGGCTCAACAATTTGAGCTCATTTATTCTCAGTCTGGTTTATTATACAACATCCTGCCGGATGCACCATGATCGATACTGGATAAAAATAGACAGAGAGTTGGACCACATGCCGACGGTATTGTTGGTTCAGCACAAACCAAGCCCGTTGAGCAATTGACAAACCAATTGCAACAGTTATCTATCCAACACTCAGCGGCCAGCCAGACTACTGCTTTGGCTGCTCCTCCTACCCAAACGTCGGAAGTACACTCCATGAAGACGACTAACCCAAAGACCACTCAGCAGCCTGAAGGGAATAAAAAACAACGAAAAAAGGGTAAGGGGGAGAAAAAACCCACTGATAATGTTGGCAGGGGCACCACGAAAAAATGGAAGGCGAGGTATCCGTGCAACTTGTGTGCGGAAGACCACCCGACCCATCTTTGTCCTCTACTTGCAGAGGCCCAAAAGTTTGTCACACAGCAACAGCAGGCCATGTTGACTAATCCCTTTCAGCATGGGCAAAATTTAACTCAAGCCTCTACAAGTGCCAAAGGGGGCAGCCAAGAAACCTGCCCTCCCCCAAACAATTCCTCATTCGCGAACGTATATATGGTTAGGGGTGATGCTTTAATAACGACTAGAGCGCACGACTCTAGTAAACCAAGCACCTCTGAGAAGGGTAAAGAAGCTGAGATCCCATCTCTTCCTCTACAGATTGAGAAGACGTTGGGTGAAACAATGACACGCATTCCAAAGGGTGCATTTAAGAAAGCTTCTCACAACCCAAATGCAAGGGCTGCCCAGAATTACTCTGTGGTGGAAGATTTATCACAAACCCCTTGTGCGATGTCTGCTTTGGAGGTCCTCCAAAGCTGCCCTGCTCAGAGGAAAGCCTTGTTAACTTCTTTAGGATATACTGAGACTTGTAACCCGGGTACCATCATGCTAGATACAACCGACTTAAAACCTCATCTGCCTTACCACGTAGCGTTTCAGATAGTAGTGGCTCATCCCACGCAAACTTTTACACGCAATATCTTTCGCACGATGGTCGACGAGGGCACCTCGACATGCGTTATGTCATTAACATGTTGGAAGGCCATTGGCCAGCCCGCTTTGTCTCCGTCACCTACTCTCCTCACTATGTTCGACGGTCGTTCTTTCCGACCACATGGCATCGTTCCTTCCTTCCCTGTGCAGTTAGGAGGGAAGACCGTGTGTGTCGAAGTAGAGGTAGTCGATGCCCCCCTCGACTATAACCTCTTGTTAGGTCAGAGTTGGACTTACACTATGCAAGTTGTGGTTACTACCGTTTTCTGAGTCTTGTTGTTTCCACACGAAGGTCGGATAGTGACCATCGATCAATTGTCCTTCTCTAGACCTGACCCAGCTTTGGGGGCATCCACGGTTCCCATGATTGATAATCCTCAAGCCGGTGTCGTTAACGTCGGAGTTGGTTTGTGCCCATCTTTGATGGGTACTTTCAATTACCCACCTCCTCATGACGATGTCAAGTTTATATCTAATCACCACAAGGCTGCGATTTTTCAAGTTTCGTCGTTCCGCACGACTTACTTTGAGGATCCATGGATTCTTCCTTCCCCATCAGCCACGATGGATGAGACAGGGCACTTCGACATGTCCATGCCCTTGTCGGCCGCTGAAGTAGCATACTCTTTAGTCCAGCAAGCTTCAGCTAACCCTGATCTGACTCCCACACAAGAGTTGGATTCATGATCTAAAATTGAAGAAGACTTGAAACTTGAATAAATATTGCAAGTGAAATTGTTATGTGTTTTTAAAGCAACCGGATCAATTTGCAACACATAATAAAGGATTACTTATGTAAAGATACACATAGACAGCATAATAAATCATTGAACATCAGACATAAACACAGCAACTTGATAAAGGAGTTCAACCCACTCCGGGCTACATCTCCTGGTCCAGCTTCCAATGGATCATTTTTATTAAATTGCTCAAAGTTCTCAAAAACATGTCTTACAATGCTCAAAATGACAAACTGACTGCTTCAATGGCTCCGCAACGTCCCAAAACCCCTGTTTGGGCTCTTTCGGCACCTGAAACGGTCGAAAAATGAAGAAGATAGCCTCCTTGAAGTCTTCCCTTCTTCTTTGTTGTCTTTGGTTCTACAATCTGCACCCCTTGTTCTCCAAACCTGGCACACACGCTCATTTAAGCGGAAAAACCAAGACCCGTATGCAACCGTGCACTGGTACAAACCGTAGAACGGTTAGGACGCCTCCAACCCTTAACCGCCTCGGCACTGGGTCATATTGCTCACGCGACCATAGGCTGGGCATAAAAGTCATTGGTCCGTTTTGAAAAACCGTGCAACGGATTGCAACTTCCCGCGCAAGTTACAACCAACCGCGCACATTGTTATATAACAAATATAATATATAACACAATGTTATATACCCCCCCCGCGCGGATTAATTACAATGTGTGAACCATATTTTAATACAAAACTTTGGTTACCGCGCGCGCATATATTATATGGCATATATATTAATAAACTTTGGGTCAGGGCTAAGCCCCGACCCGACCCCCCTCCTTTTGACACATTTAAACATTGTTAAATAAAATTAAACCCACTTCACTAACAAGGATCATGTGGCCGCTTTAATGGTTAGCGGATATGTGTCAAAGCTTTACAATGGGGGAGGTCCGGGGGTCGAACCCCGTGGCCTCCATTAATTTTACATAGCCAATATAGTCCAACCCACGAGGGACACGTGGCGCCCATGTATTGGGCCACGTGCCCTCATGCCATTTGCTGCCAATGTGACACGTGTCAACATCCAATTGGAAAACAATCAACCAATACAAATACTCCACATCATCAAGCTGCCATGTCACCAAGATGGTACGGCCCTCCACGTGGTCGTACGGACTGTACAGACAGGTACAGTCAGAATCCCAAATTTTTCCCTGTTTGACTTGGCGGTCAAATCGCGATATCTCCTCCATACGAACTCCATTTGCGAAAATAAATATACCGCCGGAATCAGGAAAACGAGACGGATGCAATGGCACTGTTTTCGTCGCAATCCGAGCACTTTGAAAATTGAGCAAATTTTGATCCCCTGATCAATTCACCTCTAGAGCCTATATGGGCTCAGGGTTCTCTCGCCAACGTCGATTCGTTAGACTTAGTCTTGCCTTCTGACGAAGCAGTAATCGAAGAAATAACTAGTCCGGACAAACCTTGGGGAGATCTTCATCACAGATCATATTTCCTCCCAGAGTTAAACCGAATCGAGGCAGGAGAATTCACTATCACCATGACGAGAGATCAGCCATGTCCTATTAATCTCTTAGCTACACAGGAAATTTATGCTAAGGGCAATATGGCGACTATCGCTGAAACTATACCTATCAACATCTCCCGAAACCCTGGCGTCGTGGAGAATGTCTTCGTCGGGGCGGATTGCTCCCCCGAAGAGATTCAAATCTATACGGATCTTTTCAAAGAATTCCGCGATGTTTTTGCCTGGTCTTATGAGGAAATGCTAGGTATCGATCCGAAAATAGTTGAACATGAAATCACAACGTATCCTGATGCTAAGCCTGTTCGACAAAAACTTCGTCCAGTCAATCCTAAGAAAGCAGCAGCCATTAAGCTTGAGGTTGAGAAATTGCTCAAGGCAGGTTTCATATATCCTATTCATTTGACTCAATGGGTGTCAAACCCCGTGCCGGTCAATAAAAAACAAGGCACGATTCGTGTATGTACCGATTTCCGTGATTTGAACAAGGCATGTCCAAAGGATAATTTTCCAACCCCATTCATTGACCAGATCATTGATGAATGTGCCGGTTGTGAAGCCTTTTCCTTCATGGATGGTTTTTCGTGATATAATCAAATCCAAATCAAACCTGAAGACCAACACAAAACGGCATTCATTTGTCCATGGGGTACATTCGCCTATCGTAAGATGCCTTTTGGCCTCAAGAATGCTAGAGCCACTTTCCAACGGGCCATGTCTTTTGCGTTTCACGACCTCAAACATATAGTCGAGGCCTATCTATATGATTTAGCATCACACTCTCGCAAGCGAAAGGATCATCCTACGCACCTCAGACTAATCTTCGAACGTTGTCGCTACTTCAGGATTCGCTTGAATCCCAACAAGTGCAGCTTTTATGTCACGTCAGGATGTTTGTTAGGTTTCATCGTATCAACAACAGGGATCATGGTGGATCCTCTTAAGGTGGAGGCAATAATCCAGTTGCCCCCCCCACGCACAATCTTACAACTTCAAAGTCTTCAAGGGAAGGCGAACTTCTTACGACGCTTCATCGCCAACTATGCCGAAATCACCAAGGGATTTATGCATTTACTTAAGAAAGATGTTCCCTTTTTCTGGGATGAAGCCGCTCAATGCTCTTTCGACGCATTAAAACACGCCCTCACAACCGCACCTCTGCTATGGCCACCTAATTATAACAAAGATTTATTATTATATCTGGCTATCGCAGAGTCAACCATAGGCATGGTTTTAGTTCAGGAAGATGATTCGTTTTCAGAATACGTGATCTATTACCTGATCCGAGGCCTTGTAGGACCAAAACTTAATTATTCCCATCTCGAAAAACTTGTGTTGGCAGCAGTTCATGCTGTTCAACGGTTCTGTCACTATGTTCTGTTTCGCAAGACCACCGTCGTTGCTGTCGTGAATCCATTCCAGTACATGTTGACACGACGAGTTATCGGCAGAAAAATTAGTAGATGGATGGTCATCCTCCAAGAATTTGACTTAGACTTCGTTTCAACAAAGTCCAAGAAGTCATTGGTCTTCACAGAACTTATTTCGGAGCTTCCAGTTGAGTCAGGTGACGTTGTGCCTGAGGAATCGCCTATCCGGGGGGATATGTTTTTGATTGAATCTTCAAACCCCTGGTACGGAGATATATTGATCTATCTCCAGACTTTGAAGTGCCCCACCTCTGCTTCTCGTGATGAGTGTCGGTGGATACGCCATCAGGCTAAGAATTATCTCATACTCGATGATACGTTGTATCGAAGAGGTGTAGACTGCATCTTGCATCGATGTCTCACTCATGAGGAGGTCGTCATAGTGCTCAACGATTGTCATACAGGAGCTTGTGGCGGTCACTTATCTGGGTTGGCAACAGCCCAAAAGATTTTACGAGCAGGTTACTTCTGGCCCACACATATCAAAGATTGTATCGAGTCGGTCAAGAAGTGTCATCCGTGCCAAATCTTCTCTCGGAAGATGAGGGCACATCCAGCTCCCATGTTTCCTGTCATCACAGTTGGTCCCTTCACTAAGTGGGGGATTGATTACAATACATGCAACCCCCCATCAGCAAGGGGGCACCGCTATATCATCGTAGTTGTCAACTACTTCACTAAGTGGGTCGAATCTATGCCAACATTTAAAGATGATGGAGAGACTTCAGCTCTCTTCTTATTCAACCAGATTATAGCACGGTTCAGCGTCCCGAGAGAGATTTTCACTGAACATGGCAGTCACTTTCAGAACCAAATGATGTCCAAATTAACATCAAAGCTTGGGTTACGGCAAGAACATTCATCACCTTACTACCCCCAAGCCAATGGGCAGGTGGAAGTTGTAAACAAAACTCTTAAGATGATTCTACAGCAAACTATCAAATCAGCCAAGTCAAATTGGCATTTGATGTTATACTCGGCATTATGGGCGTACCGAACATCAGTTAAGACTGCAACCGGTTTCTCACCTTTCCAACTCATTTACGGGTTGGAGGCAGTCTTGCCCATCGAATGTCAAATCCCATCTCTGAAATTGGTAGTACAGTTATTGCCAGACACTTCTCCGCTTGAAGAGCGGTTAGTACACCTTGAGCAACTTGATGAGCAGCGTCGCGATGCGGCCCTAGCCAACGAGGCTCATAAACATAAGTTCAAGTGTCAATATGATAGGTCCATTCATCCTCGGATATTTTCTGAGGGCGACCTTTTCCTGGTCTATGACCAAGATAAGGACCCCCTGGGGGCAGGAAAGTTTAAACCCATGTGGTTCGGACCCTTGATTATTAAAGAGGTATTAAAAAAGGGCGCTTATCGTTTGGTCGATTTTGAAGGGGAATGCTTTGGCGGAGCCTAGAAATGGGCTCTACCTCAAGAAGTATTACTCATAGAAAGGTCACTGTGGGTAACTTGTTGTAACATATGTATAGTCTTTGTACTATTACTTTTTTACGGTTCTTTTAAAAGTGCTATGGACGTGTCATTGATGTTATCTTTGGTCAATATGGCAGATGTCAAGTGAGTCTGAGGTGTTCGTTGGGTATGCGGATGGTGCTAGTCAACACACACGGAGGCTTGCCTCCACAGCTTGGGTAATATTTACACCACAGGGTCAGTTGTTATCTTCCGGAGGTATATGCTTAGGTGACACCACAAATAATGTTGCCAAGTATAGTGCAGTTATTGAGTTGCTTTGTGATGCATTGTCACTGGGTATCTCTCGTCTCTGGGTCTATCTAGACGCTCAACTGGTTGTGTCGTAGCTAAACAGAATATACCGGGTTCATGATCCAACTTTACACCGACGATTCCTTAGGGTACGTCTCTTAGAACGCAACTTTGATTATATTACATATTTTCATGTTCCTAGGAGATTAAACCAAATCACAGATACTCTAGCTAATCACATTTTAGATTGGCATCTTGCCCACATATAAAAAGATCATGGACATAAACATGTAAATACGTTTTTGTACACATAATCCATAAGACACAAAAAGAGATAAAAACCATATATAAACATCATAAAATCCTCAGAGTACATAGATGGACGCAAGCGCCTCAAAAGTGGGAACAGTAACGAGTCACCGGGCTTATGCCCTCAACAAATATATACAACAAGGTGCTCGTGGCACATAAAGAGTCTAAAGTTTGTTCAGGGCCTATGGGCCCTGTTATAATCATCTACAGCACGGGCTAAACGCCTAAACAATCGGACCCATGTCCGAGGTGCCCCCAAACATGAGTCTACATGGATGGCGGCAGGTCCTCTATCTCTGCCATCGGGACTGTGCGAGTGAGCGCAGTAAAGTTCCGCTCAATTCGCCTAAGGACCCTCTCGGCCTCTCCTGTTGGAAGGTTCCCTGCTACTGTTGCTCCCCCAGCGGCGGCAACTACGGCTTCCAGCCGTGGGCGACGCCTATTCCGTGCATAGTCGGCAGGTCGCACGGGTCCCACATCTGCATACAATAAACGTTCACCCATCAAATACTCTGGCATACAAAAACATGATATATATATCAAAAAAAGACATAAAAATTACATATGCAA
>ML782287.1:303324-319839 GCA_009831015.1 Picea engelmannii
GATAAGGTGAGGAGGTTAGGATGATCCCACTAAATCATGAAAGCGAGTAAGATCCAAACCATTCGGATGCCACCTCACCATGGAAGTTTCTCCTTCTAGAAGATTCGAGAAAATGCTCATTTTTCCCATGTGTAAGCATTCTCTCACCTTGCTTATAGTGCAACCTGCGAATTGTTCGTGCCCTAGCTATGGTGAAACCTGCGAGAATTAGTCATTCTCGCACCCTAATACATAGGCAGCCTGCGAAATTCCTCTTTTACAGGGTTTTTACAAGGGAAAATGCAACTTCGTTTCTCAGGAAAAGTTCTTCTCCCTTCTCTCTTCAGGAACTCAGGCCACTAACCCCTCTGAAGGAAACAGATAGGTTTACATCATTAACGGTCATAGGGATGACGAAAATAATGTGTAACAATAGTGGAGGATTGGTCGGACATTTCAGTCATGACAAAACATTCTCAAAATTAAATGGCTCATATTTTTGGCTAGGGATGAGGACCGATGTCAAAATATTTGTGGACAGATGTAGAATTTGTCAACACACAAAGGGAAAAAGGTGAAACACAGGGTTATACTATCCATTACCCATACCAGAGAGGCCATGGGATGCAGTGAGCATGAATTTTGTGTTGGGGTTGCCAAGGACACAAAGAGGATTTGATTCGATCTTTGTGGTGGTAGACAGATTTTCAAAGATGGCACATTTTATACCATGTCAGAAAACCAGTGACGCAACTCACATTGCGAATCTATTTTTCAAAGAAGTTGTCAGACTTCATGGCTTACCCAAAAGTATAGTTTCAGATCGAGACACCAAGTTCGTGGGACATTTCTGGAGGAATTTATGGAAGAAGCTGGGGACAAATTTTTCATTTAGCTCAGCTTATCATCCTCAGACGGATGGAAAAACAAAAGTTGTAAACAGAAGCTTGGGAGATTTGCTAAGGAGCCTAGTGACTGAACACCACAGTCAGTGGGACCACATTCTGCCACAGGCGGAATTTGCTTACAATGACTCATTGAACAAAAGCACGGGGCAGAGTCCATTCCAAATTGTGTATGGAATGCAGCCAAGAGGAGTTTTTGAATTGAAAGATTCGGAACAACCTAAATTTAGGAGTGCTAGTGCAAAGGATTTTGCAGAAGCGATGAAGGAGCTTCATAACCAAGTCAAGGAGTGATTGCAGAATTTGAATCAAGAGTACAAGCGTAGAGCAGATCAACACAGGCGAGAACTTCAGTTTGAAGTTGGCGATCTGATTCTTTCACATCTGAGGAAAGAAAGGTTCCTAAGGGGAACATATAACAAACTGAAGATGAAGAATATTGGACCATGCAAGATCGTGAAGAAATTTGGGGCAAACACATATGAGATTTAATTACCCGATGGGATCAGAATTTCACTGATATTCAACATATCAGATTTGTACCCTTACAAAGCTGAAGAAGCAAGAGTCAGTGGACTAAACAAATGCATGTAGCTGCAAAGCCACAGATGGAAAGTATACTTGACAAGAGAGTCAGTAAGAGGACCAGGAGAAAAGAGTATTTTGAATACTTGGTCAAATAGAAGGGACATCCAGTTGAAGATGTCAGCTGGGAGAATGAAGCAGAAATTCAGAAGCATGGACAGACCATGCAA
This sequence comes from Picea engelmannii, assembly GCA_009831015.1. Taxonomy (NCBI): domain Eukaryota; kingdom Viridiplantae; phylum Streptophyta; class Pinopsida; order Pinales; family Pinaceae; genus Picea; species Picea engelmannii. The sequence goes on from ML782287.1 coordinate 304,964, forward strand.
GAGCTCATGAACAGGAGTCCATGAAAATTTTCAAGCGAGAGAGTATGATGCAGGAGCATCATCAGCAGCAAGCAAGCGTGGAGGCGGAAGACAGCTGAGATGAACGCCATCACATTTCGGCACATGTCAAAAAAGTTTTGAAATGTTTTTCAAAGTTTGGATGCGTAGAAATCAATGAAATGATTTAAGAAGGTGTACTTCCATATTGTAAACATATCTTGAGCGATTTGCTCTCATCTGTAGAAGGTAGAGGCATTTATGCTAATTAATGAAAGTAGGTAGATTTAAAAATTCTAGATTAGACGGTTTTAGGAGCTGGAGGGAAAATGACTATAGACACCCTCATTCTTTGTATCATTGTATCAATCCAGGGATTGTAGAAGGAAGCACATTAGCATAAAGGAGAAGTAGAGAGTTGTACAGAAGAGCCCATGTACGGAAGTTCTGAATTTAATATATGAAGCTTTGATTCAGATTCATGGTGTTATAATGCTTTCTGTGTATACATGTTGAATGTTATGCTTATGGTTGTTTTACTCTTTCTGTTGTGCATTTGTTGTTATGCTATGTATGTATGATTTCATGTTAAGTGTTTGAAGTCTGAGAGAGTAAGGGAATGAGTTTCAATTGTTTCTCTTCTTGAGCAAGAGTTCCTGCAAGGAGTGCAGTGGAAGTGTCTAGAAGGTGTGCGTTGACAGGTTCAGAGTTTATCTCTAGAAGCTCAGGAGGGACACCATTGTTCTCATTTTCTACAGAAGTGTAGGAAAGGCACAGAAGTCATGCAAGGTGTGCACAGTCTGGTCGAGACCTTAGAACTTATGAACTAAGGCTGAGAGATCGAAGGACTATTGTTGCAGAGAGAGTTCACAGAGTCAAGAGATTCAAATACTCAGAAGCATTTGAAGGATTGTCTCAAGGAGTGTGTGCAAGAGTCTCCTTGAAGACTTGAGTTTGCAAAGAAAGCTCAGAAGGGTTAGGGCCTTGGAATTATTCAAGAGGAAGCAGGAAGCGCAAGTAGTTCTTAAAGAGGTTAAATTCCAGAGGAGGATTACAGGTTTGATTTGAGCAGAAGGTTCTTTGAGGAGAGATTGAACGGTCTGAATTCTCAGAAGAGAACTCCTGAAATAGCGAGGATCGTAGGATTTGTGGAAGTTGTAGGGGAGTTAAGCTTCGGACAAATCCACCTTCAAAAGTAGAGTCAACGTGGATCGTCGATCGTGATCTTTTCAGGTCATCCGATCATTTCGGAACTTCAGAGTTCGGGATTTTGAAAGTCCTGAGGATGGGTGATCGAGACTCAACAAGGAGGAAAGTTTGAAATCGGAGGCTGCGACAAAGTGTTTATCGGAATTTCGAGAATTGGGATTTCGGCATTCCCGTTGACAAGGGGCAGAACACTCCACATCAGAAATACCGAAATCGCTAAACGCAAAGGAAATTGAGGAAGTGTGTTTCAGCGTTTCGGCAAATCGGGGTTCGGGAATCCAGGGGTCATAGTGACATAAGGATAGGGTCAAGAGTTTCGAACTCCCGATACCCGAAAACCCAAAATAAAGGAAGTTGTCGAAGGGTGGTTCAAGTTCCGAAAATCGGAAAAGGTGACAAGTGGCAGGAGTCCACCTCAAGAGTATAGTACAGCTCGAGGGGACAGTTGGAAAGTCAAGAAACCTCGTAACAGGATTTGTGAAGTTCCGAGAAAGGAGACCATATTGGAATTTTGGGTTTCGGAAGTTGAAGAGGTAAGGCACCCAACGACGGGATTCACGAAATCGTGAAATCCGGTATCCCAAAAAGAAAAAAGGGAAAATCCCCGAAGTCAGTTGGGGTTTGATGGTGGGGTTTATGCCGATGAATGATCACATGGGCATAACTCAGGAGGGCCTGTGAACTATACTCAGAGAGGGGGAGTAAATAATTCCTGAGAGGAATTGAGAGAGTCGGTCAGACTCTAAAGGGCCGAAGTTGAAAGATCCTATGTGGACTCCAGCCTGAGGGTTTAGGGGTTTGCGTCACAATTGTTAGCTTAGCTTGGATATTATTGATTCAGTATGATTGAATTTTGAATTATTTGTTTTCTTTATTATTTATAGATATTGTTTAGATTGGATTTGCTCGGGATTAAGTTTCATTACATACTTTGAAATTCTCGTTTTCATATGGTTTCTAGTAAATATTGTATTCGTGTACAACTTGAAAATTTTGTGAATTTATGTAATTAAGTGTAAGGTTATCTAATCTAATAGATCGTTGTAAATACTCGAAATCTGATAGTCAGTATCTAGGATCTTAGACAACTTTTCATTTATTTATTAGATAGATCCTTTCACCGACCAATGGAGTCGTTAAACCCATCAGGGATAGTTACCTTAGATGGCTTAGGTTACACTTAAACAACCTTGGACCAGACTACTCCCTTTCATTTGACTAGTGGTCAATATCACCTGACAACAAATGGTGCTAGAAGGAGGGCCAGAATGACAAGTTGGCCTTGCGGAGTTTTTATTTCAAATTTATTTAATTTCTCATGGCTCCTGCCCAAATCACTGTGTTGGAACATGTTTTCCATTTATCATTGCCCAATATTCCCAACGAGACAATCATTCTCTTGTCAAAACTCACATTTGACGATGAAGGGAATACATCTACAAAGACTCGTCTTAATAAGTTTTCTTGTAAATGTATCAAACATGGTATTACTGATTTAAACGTTTTATGCATATTGTCTGCATTCAATTTCAGAGGTTGAATCAAATATTGGTTTGAATCTTTTCCATCCTATTCTATTTTTTATTGGTTTCAATTTGCGAATGAATTTTTAGATGCCTTTGAGGTTTATGATAATGATAAATTATGTGAAGAGTTCAAGGCTCTACTAATCAAGGATTATTCATCTTCATAATATTTTTCAAAAAAGATCAACTATGTTCTTTGTAAGTTTCGCCTAGATGATTTATCTTTCATACTAAATATTATTTCATATGTTTGTGCCCCTTTTATTCAGCAAGATTCAATTGCAAATGATGAATTAGATACAAATCATAACATCAATTTGTAATATGAATTTTGTTTACAAAATGAGATGGATCCGTTGGAAAATTTTTAACAAACAGGAGGGGTAGAACCAATTGAGAATAATTTTACTGACAAAGAAACTAGTCTTTCTTACAAACAACTTCATATTCAATCTTCTACTAACGTAGATATAGTGGAAGAGGATTTGATTGTGAATCAAGGTGCATGTTTATATTCTTCTAACTCTTTCTCTGATCAGTTCCCAAATTCAATTACTGAAGGACACATAGGTGATGAGTATGATCTTAAGTGTTTTAATATTTTAATAGAACCGATTAGAGATATAGATCTTCAATTAAAAGAAAAAAACCTTAAATTATTATCCACAAATCACACCTTGTTTACAATAAATATTAGATACATGTCATGAAATTGTTTTCGAAAATCTTGTTGAGCATATTATGTTTGAGAGTGTATCATCAAAACAAACTGAAAGCATTAAGGCAAGTGAAGAGTAATGTCTTGGAAATATCATTGTTGATTATCATTTCTCAAGAGAATCTTTTCATTTTCTTAGTGACGATTCTTTTTATTCTTTATAATTTGATCTTTTTGATATATAAAGTATTGGTGATGTAACTGTTAAACATAAGAATAATAAAGATGAATTTGACATTCTTCCACTACAATCATTCACAAGAGAGAAATATATGTTGTGAGATGATCCTTCTCAATTGATTTCTGAAAAAGACAATGCATTCATTATGGAGATCAAAGATTCCATACTTCATATTCATTCATTGATTAGATTAAACTCTCATGATTCTACTGCACATTTGGAACCAATTCATCTCATCAAAAGGAATGTGCAAACCAACAATTTGATTTCTATAATGAATCATCATATGATGTGTTTATCAATTATAGATATAACTCATCAAAGTGATAATTTGCATTCTGAATTTCATGATAGGATTGAATATTGGCTTCATAATGCATATCTATAAAATCTTCGGAGTAATGGTAAAGTCTTTCTTACTTTGTTTCTTATTGAAAATCTAGGAGGTAAGCATGACGTGTTTTTTTCATATCCTCCATGCGAAGAAATTCATGAACAGGTGGAGAATTGTCAGAAGAGTGGGGCACTTCGGTCTTGGTCGATGGTTATGTCAGGTCCCCATAATTTTGGCAAGTTTTCTAAATTTAGTTACATTCTTCCATGCTTTTATGATCTGTATCGTGATAGAATTGCAAATTGTCTTGAGGGTTCATATATTAAAAAAAATCGATAGAATGGTAAGGATGTACTTACTTTTTTTCTGAATGAAGAACATAAAGGTAAAGGTAAGTATGATGTGTTTATTTTCATTTTTGAAATACTTCAATCCATGTTACTAATTGGAAATTTTTTTGTCTTTACAGGATTGGAATTACTTCAATGGTTACATTGGAAACTCCATTTCACTTAGTTCCTATAGACTAGAATAGTGTAGAGTAGATTAGGAATAGGTTAGATTTTATTTTCTATCTTTCACTTTGTCAATTTGAATAAGTGCAGCAAAGCATCATTTTCGGGACAAATGAAAATCATCATTCAGGGAAGTCTTCTCTCCTTTTCTTTTTCATTACTTATTTCCTTTCTTATCATGTTTAAGTGTTTCCCTTCAAATCATATATTTAATTTCTTTTTTTTTTAGCTTTATTGCGGAACGTATTAATATGATCATTTTTTCAAAACTAGCAAGCAAGGATCATCTAAGTAAACTAATGAAAAGGATCTCAACTTTTGATTATATTCCATTTAACATTACCTTTAAAAGGTCGTATATTAAAATAATTTATCAATACATGTGACTTAACTTTGCAATGTTTATATGGTCATTTCTCTACAATTTTAAAAATTGAAATGTTGTAAAGGAGACGAGTGATAAACAATTGAAATTGATTTTAGTCTTGACTTCTTGAATGGAATTAACTTGTTTTGAAAATGACAAATCATGACTGCACATTCTAATAAAAGGTTCATTTGTTTTTCTTCATGTACATAATATGTAATAAAGAAGGCCTTATTAGCTTAACATTTTATGCGGAAAATGAGAATTTTGATACTAATTCTTCATCCGAAGGAAATATATACATTTAAAGGGTTTCGCTACAATCAATTCAATTAATCAATTTAATTGATGAATTTGTATTTTATGAATTGATAAACTTATCCCCTTTACGATACACATTCCTTCTATTGAGACAAAAAATTTCACATTATATTTTCACATAAGATGTTACTCATATTGATAAATCATGTTTTGGTTTAATTTTATTCTTTTCTTTTAATTTTGTTTTCAAATTTGTTTGATTAAAGTTGGATTTATTAGCTTATTTCATAGTCTTTTATTTTGAAGATGTGTGGTGTGACAATCATTTGTTTTAGGGTTTTAAAAGATGAAATGTTGATTCTATTATGACTATCAAATTTTAAGATTAATGGATAAGGATTTGTTAATCCTAAAAAAAATGCTACTATGGTTCAAGTAAGTCATCTGAGCTTTCATCATTCTAAAGTTTTGTGCTTGAAGAAATCTTTGCAAGGTAATTTTCAAGAAGAGAATCACCCTTCCTGTGGTGGAATACTTTCCAAGTTTTACCCTCATATTAAAACCTAGCTGCATTGATTGTTTTTCCTTTTGACTATTACAAATTAGTACAAAATGCTATATTTATATAATTTTTGCAATTATGTTTTAATTGGTTCCCTCTTTAGGAACAAATGAGTGAGACTTGTATTGTTATTATCTCAAACCTCTTAACGCCATCCCACACTCTTAGGGAGTAAAGTTTTCTTCCCCATCCATTAAGTAATCTCTAATGAGATTGACTTTAATCATAGTGCAACCTTTTTCATATAACAAATGGAATTTAAGGGGTTAGTTAGATGATAGGAGGTCTCAATGCAAGTTGACCTATCATGATCATGGTTATTTACGGTATGACATTACCATCATCTGGTCACCAAGCCAAGGTAATGCCTCTCAGTTACATGACTAAGGCAAAGGAGGTCTCATCACGAGCATGTTAGAATAAAAGAGATGTGCTTGTTTTTCCATAAACAATATCTCAATATTGTCACCCAACCATAGGCACGCAGCCACCCCTGAGCACCATAACCTTAACAGATAGAATAATTCTGGAAGCAGTACCAGACTCAACAAATAACCAAGAGATAGCAAATTTCTCTTTCTCCAAGAATAACGCACCAAATAGAAAGTCCATAAACCAGAAACCAAGACCAAAATCCCAGTTGCAGTAGTTGCAACTACACTCCTTCTCCAAACTTGCAAACCACTTGTCTTGTGTGAGATTTGAGAGTGTGAATGACCAAATGAGCTACAACACCCTCTATTTATATTTCTCTTTATCTCATGTCCATGCCGACTTGTTCTTTTAGAGGCCAATACTTAAATATTAATTATTTTAATGAGCCGACATGTCTTATAGGGTTTATATACACATGTTTAGGGTTTCTCTAGCTTACGAAACATTCTAATCTGTAGAGGTTATACATGGAGGTTAATACCTCCCACAGCTACCATAATATCAACACTCCCTCCTATCTAAGGAGGTATTAAAGGAAATGGTCTTGAGCACAAACATACCATTCAACCGGTAGCATCATCATAGCCACACAGGATATCTCATGATCATGTAGATCAACTCACGAGCAACATCACCACTATCAGTATCATCTAATACAATCAACTACATAATCTCTTGAAGCCATACTCCATCTGAGTAATCAAGCATGATTTTGAATAAGTCATTTACTCAACAGAGTGATACAAGGACCATTCTTCTATTCCAGACATACGTCTTAGAAGAACAGTTGTCCCAACAAATGATGAAAGCCCCACAATGGGCTACAAGGATCATTCTTCTAATCTGGACCTACATCCTAGAAGAATGTCAGTCCTCCCAGATGTTGAAAGCCACCCCATGGGATACAAGGACCATTCTTCTAATCCATGCATATGTCCTAGAAGAATGATTGTCCTGGACCATTTTCCCTCCGGCCACTACTTTGAACTCAAGGAAAATGTATGTCATGTACCAATCTCTCCACTCTGGTCACTACTGTGAACTCAGGGAGACGGACCATTCTTCTAATCCGTACATATGTACTAGAAGAATATTTTTCCATGGTACATCAACAATATATCAACCTAGACCATTCTCCACAGGGAGAATGTCTTTTCCACCAGCAATCTTTGAACCTGGACCATCCTCCACAGGAAGGATGTCTGTCCACCACCAATTTTTCCTTCCTGGACCATTTTCCACCTGGAGAATGTATTTCCATCAACACACTGACTATCCATCTAGCTATCAATCATCTCCAACACTAGTGGTAGTCTCCATGGAAATCAGAACAATTCCATTCAATAGAACACAATTGGGTCTATACATAGTAGTATACAACTACTATCCAGTGGTACACAACCACTCCTAGTAGCACACTGCTACTAACCAATGGCTCACAGTCACTACCAGTGGATCAAATCCACCATAGTAGCATACATCTATTGTCCAGAGACATACAGTCTCCACAACAATCATATCATCTGATATCAACATGCATAACAATATCATGATACAAACTGAGTCATCTGGGCCATTCTTCCACTCAAATTTGTGAGATTTGGAAGTGTCTCTGCCCTCGGAAAGTTAAACATTAGCCATGGGATATCTTGACTATTCTTCTCAAACATAGAAGAATAATTGTCCCTGATTTATGAACCTGGACCATTCACCTAACTAAGCCATTCTTCTAGCACTAATCATAGTGCAACCTGGAAAGAATGAGTCTGCCCTAGTGAATGAATGTGATTGATTGTTGAACATAGACCATTCACCTAACTGGGTCATTCTTCTGGCACTAATCATAGTGCATCCTGGAGAGAATGAGTCTACCCTAGGGAATGATTGTCTGGACCATTTCCTATGGAAATGACTGTCCTGCACCAACCTCCTATAATGGACCATTCTTCGAAACTACTCACAACTATGAACTTCGAAAGAATGATTGCCCGGAGAGGTGAACCATTCTGCTTGACCACTACTCAGAGTGACTTCCAAGAAGAATGACTTTCCTAGACCATTCCCCCACACTAGCCACAATGGGAATCATTGTCTATGGTACATTATCAATCTATTAGACCATTTTCATTACGAAAATGATTGTCTGATCTGAACCATTTTCCAAACTAGAAAATGATTGTCCATCAGAAATCTTGGGCCACTTTCTGAACTGAAAAGTGACTACTCATCCTGGACCATTTTCCAAACTGGAAAATTACTGTCCATATATCAATAACATATCAGTGCTCCCTCCCAACCTGGGGGTAATCACTTCCCTTTCCAATAAGGAATTCATCTCCACGAGTCCACCTTGTCCCTTAATTATGTAAACCTTTCATCTTGGATAGAAGCTTTACCAAAATATTTGTTATCTGCTCATCAGTGGAGATATACTGGAGAACCACTTCTCCCCTCTAGACTTTATCATGAAGAAAATAGTACTTTATCTCAATGTGCTTCAACTTGTCATGGAACATCGGGTTCTCTGAGAACTTCACGCAGCTTCGGTTATCACAATATATCACAGTCGAATACAGCACCTGATCAAGCAATGTAGAAACCATATTACAGAGCCACACTGCTTCCATACAAGCATCACAAGCTACAATATATCCTGCTTATGTAGTGTTGAGTGCAACAAACTTTTGTTTCTTGCTATCCCATGATATCGTGGAAAATCTCAAACTGAAACATATCCAAGAAGCACTTCTTCTGTCATATGCACTCCCTACCCAATTTGAATCAATAAATCCATGCAGCTTTATATCATAACTCAAACATCCCACAAAGATATTTCAAGGCATGCTTTGCAGTTATTCAATTTTCATGGCTAAGTTCCACCTAGAACTATTTTCACAGCAAACCAAATATCTGGCTAAGTATTCTCCAAATACATTAACGAGTCATTCAATTGTCGATTCAGGGATGGGTCTACTGGATCAGAGTCTCTCATCTTATTCAGATCTGTTATCATGGGAGTTTTCCATAGATTTGCAATCCATCATCCCAGACTTCTAAAGAATCATTTCAATACACTTCCTCTATCATAGGAAGTTTTCACCACGCTTTTTCTATACATGAGAGGCTCTACACCATGTTGCTTGAATCCATACAAGGTCTTATTCTATCTTCATACATGGGTCTCTTTCTGGTATACCTCAAAACCTTGAGGTTTTCCTATATGCTTCTTCTTTAATTACTATGTTGAGAAGAACATTCTTTACATTCATTTGATGTAAACTCCAACCCATGGATATTGCAAGAGATATAATGGCTCAGGTAGAGGTATACTGGAACAATATGTTATCATATTCTTCTCCCTCCTTCTAGGAGAACCCTCTAGCCCTGAATCTCGCCTTGTATCTATCAATGCTTCCATTTATATAAGTCTTTTTCACAATTTCTCACATACATTGATCTTCATCATAGCTTCCTTCTTCAACATTGGAGCTCATGGAATCTTCTATAGATTCCATGCCCTTCCTTCCTGAAGGTTCCAAATTCTTCCTTTCACCATAGGAACATAAATGTAGATGGAAAACCATGGATATTCAAGGCTTATTTTCAAAAAAGACTTCTTCTAAAGTCATGATTAACACATGATGCTTATCATGGTTGCTACTTCCAATGAAGAACATGGATAGATACTTCATAGTATTCACAGATTTCTTCAATCGATCATATTATTGGAAATTATCTCCCTCCTAATCCTGGATTCATGCATGAATTAGCAATATGCATATTATTTTGGAATTTTGTAATCAACTCCCTCCATCTGAGAGAGTCCATGTGTAACGTCCCCGACCACCAACAAGTCGGGAAATGTCACTGAGTAAACATATTTTTGCTCTGATATCGTTTTGTAACATCCCTGGCCACCAATATGTCGGCCATGCTACCTCATAGAAATAACAATTATCATCTTCATATATATAAAAACATAAGAAGACAACATATTTTGCTAATACACAGATTAATGTGAAATAATAGTAAGCCTATACATACATCATATACAGGCAATACTCATCAATATAGCATGTACAAATACACAGCATGTAAGTGAACAAAGGATTGGTACTTATCTTTTACTTGAAGTACATCAACTGCGTACAGACCTTCCACAAACCTCCCAGCCATAGACCACGCTGCTCATCATTCTCAGCAGTGAGTCACCACCGAGTTGGGACTAAACTCCACCCGGGTAAAGGGATTCCTAGACTAGGCAGGGACAACAGGAATTTGCACAGTAAAATAGGAAGGATTTCCTCCAAGGAGCCATTTACGCCCACAAATCACAGACTCTCATTCCCCACATGCATGTCCCACCCCAAGAGTATACACCTTCACTGTCCCATAGTCCATCGGTTGCTTCACCTCCCTTTCTGGGGCTTCAGCAACAGGTTGGATCAGTAATTATTAGAGCTTTGTAGCTGTTATTGGACTCCCTCTAGAAGAACTCACTTCCTTAGCACACTCTCTCACCTAGAGAGAGTTGCTCATAGGCCTGACAACCTGCTTCTTCTATCCACAGGCCTGAAAACCCACTTATTCACTCCCGCTCCTCAACACACGGGCATGGTGATGGAAACAACAGTAACTGGACATGGGGGACGGTAATGACAGAGCAATATGTAGGCAGCCCGCAAGGTACAGGTGTTGCAAGGGTATCAAATCGGGCTTGTAGCAGAGGTTCAAGGTGGTTGAGGAATTCAACAATGGCGAACATGACTGACTGCGTGCTTGCTCAGTGCATAAGTGAATGGGGCAACCCCTGGTCAGAATCCTCTGAATGGCCAGAAGGGACAGAAGGGAGAGAATGGTGAGAATGGTGAGAGTTCCCCCATAAATATGCATGTGTCTTAGATGACACTTGGCTCTCCAAGAGCAAATTCCGCTCCACTTGGAACTTGTTACTCTCTCCAAAGGAACTTAGGATAAATTAATATCCTCTTTACATTCTTTAGAATAATAATTATATCTTATTCTCTTGGGTTTAAGCTCTTAAGCTTAGCCCTTTTCCCCCAATCTCCTAGCCTCCTCCCTTGCCCAACCTAGTGGAGCTTAGTCCCCCATACTCTTTCTTCTTGGTCGGTCTACATGGAGCGATGTTGTTTATATTAATAATATGAATATTTGTATGTACAAAAGAGGCTCTTGGCCTTTAACATCTAAGATCTCCAGCCTAATATGCACATAAGATTCCTAGCTTATAACACTTGGCTCACCATCCTACAAAACATGTTACAATTTATGATTACAACCGAGGCTCGGCCTTGGGATATTACAATCCCCTCCCCTAATTTTTGCATTGTCCTCAGTGCAACTTGTTTATACATATACAATTCAAAAATTCTTCAAAAAGGCTCCAAGATTTAGCTATTGGAAGCATGTTATCCACCTAATGCTATACTTTTAAGCACCAATTCCAGTGTCCATACTACATTTGGAATTCAATTTCTCTATTCCATAGAGCTTCTTCAGAAAGAATTCAACTCATTGTTCCTTATTACATGCTTCAATTAAACCTCATTGAAAGCACCGACTAGTTGTAGATCCATGACGTTCCACCCAGCCTTAGATCTCACTGCTGATAAACTCTCAGTAGTGTATCACCCCCGAGAAGGGGCTATGACTCCATCAGGGAAATGGCTTCCCAAGATAACCACGGCCCACAATCAATATCAACATGGTCTAGGGCAAGGTACCAAACCTCAGCAGCACTCCAACCAACGATCTCTCTTCCCCACAAGCCTGTACAACCCAAGGCAGTATGCACCTTCACTGTCCAACAATTCATCGGCTGTTAAACTTCCTTCCAAGGCTCCAGCACAGGTCAGACAGGAAGTCTCGGAGCACTATAGCTCCAGGAGTTCCAACTGCCCTCAGATTTATCCAAGTACCCTTCAGGTGTAACACACCCACTACCATCAATCCAAATTTTTGGTTGAATTCTCAATAATGAGACTCCCCGGAGCTTGTAGTAGAAAAATGCCAATCCCCGAATCACAGGTCTTCTATTTACCTACCCGATTCTCTGTACATAACCGTGGTCTTACGTCCCACCTGACACAGGCATGCCAAAAACGGGTATGTCCACTCACAGGGTCTTCTTCTTCTCATCCGAAGATCTCTGAGGTTCTTCTATTTCCCTATCGGGACATCTGCTCCCACAGTTCTCTTCGCGCGATCCCCTTTCCTTGATTTATCGGGGAATCGAAACTCGTGACTTCGTGAGTTCAAAGGTTGAACACTAGGTTCTCGAATCCCCGAGATCCGATGATCAGTCAACTCGCTGACTTTTCCTCGAGGGATTTCGCTACTCGCAACCTCGTGATTCCCGTGGCCAAATTCTCGGGCCTTTTCTCGCGAGGCTCTGATACATGATTCCCCGTGCGGATCCAACGGTCTTCCCATGATCCGGATCCAATGGTTATTACCTTCTCGCTTCTTGCATCCTCGTGACTTTGAATGCCCAATACTTGGGCTCTCACCCTGCGAACTCCCGAGTTCGCGAGATCTCTCGATCTCTTCCACCTGCCCTCCTTCGATGGATGGCTCACAGCCTCTCGCTACTTCAATGCTTCGTGACCTCGTGTCTCGCAACTTTTAACGCCAAATACTTGGGCGTTCACCCTGCGAGCTCCCGAGTTCGCGAGATCTCCTCCATCTCTGCCACCTGTCCTCCCCAAACGGATGGCTCACAACCTCTCGCTACTTCGCTGCTTCGCGACTTAGAGCATCCAAACTTCGGGCTCTTACCTTGTGAACCTCCAAGGTAGCGAGATCCCTGGATCTATGCCACCTGTCCTCTTCGGATGGACGGCTCAGATCCTCTCGTAGCCTCGCCACTCGCGACTTAAAGCGTCCAGCTTTTGGACTTCTACCCCGCGAGCCCCGAGCTCACGAGATCCCTGGATCTCTGCCACCTGTCCTCCTTGGATGGACGGCTCTGATCCTCTCGTGGCTTCACCACTCGCGACTTGGAGCATCCAACTTTTGGACTTCTTCACGAGGCTTAACCCTTGTCTATCTCCCTATAGATCTAACGACTGTCGGGTTTCCTAGCTAAGATCTGATGGTTCAGATCGATCCTGATGCCGCGCCCTTTCCTGCTTCCCTTTGGACGTGGAAAAACCAATGGTCCAGATGTTCTCATGGAGTATGGGGTTCTACGATTCGGATTTCCTCGCTATTCACGAAGATAAGGGAAAAAGGGTTAAGGCAATTTACGCCCTCATTCCTTCCTTCGATTTAACGGTCGTGAATGACCGCAGATTTCCCGACAGGATCTCATCCATTGATCAATACTTATCCTTACACGGCTACTTTGGGATTTCAAGAGGGTCATTCCTCTTCGCATAGGGTTGCTAAGACTTGCACATTCACACCCTTTTTCCAGGTTCTTGGTAAACCTTTCTGAGAAGGGAAATCTCCGTGAAGAGGTCTATTTCGGGCCATTCCTGGATACAGATAAGGGAAACAAATTCCCGAGAATAGACTGGATACCTGACTTAGTTCAACCTGGGCATGATTAGATTCATTTTTATCGACGTGAGTCGTGCATGGCTTCCTCTATTACAAGCATAGGTCCATTAGTTATTATCAAAACATTCACCGACATTCTTACACTAAAATCGTTCACAATCTCACAATGTTGTGAGTATATATGTATATCAGTATATGAATTTCAAGATGCAATACATAAAAATACTTATCATAAATAACACCCGAAGTGGGTACAACTACTGAGAGGGGTGCTCGTTTCCACCCAACCGTAGGCTCAGCGACTCCCAAAGGATTTACCACTAGCCACCCCCGAGCTAAGACCACGATGCTCTGAGACTGCGTCTCTCTGTCTGCCAGTGACCAGGAGCGAAGGTTGCAATCCTTCCTCTCTGTTATCACTCACTCTACGTAATGCCAGAGTTCCCCCTCGCGTCTACCCTTTCAATCGTCTCTGCCATACGCCTTATCCTCTCGCGAGGTTGCGTGTGGCACAATTACCCTCGCGGCGATCAGGCCTGACGGCTCTACGAATGGGCGGTTCACCATCCCATCCCTCATCAAGCCACCCGCCTACCAGCCTGTGAGGCATTGAATTTCAGGGCCAGCGAGCTGCTTTTGGTTCTCCGGGCCAGTGGAGTCCAAATATGGTAGTTTATTCTCGATGGAAGTTAACGCCACTTTTTTAGGTGCCTTCCACCACCATCGTGGTCTCTTTTCTGCACATCCCCTCTCAGCAGTCTGCAATAAATTCAAAATATTATTCACATTCATTGACCTCCTCCTGCAGGTCCATTTACATCACATATTCGTACTTATGAGTTTGCCATAGTCCTTGGCTAGTCTAGTTATATTTACAATCTGGGGGAAACAGGGTGTTACAATTCCCTCCCCCTTAAAGGAACATCATCCTCGATGTTCTTAGCTACTAACATGAATTACATGTACAGAAGTAACCAAAATCGGATATGCCTGTCTTATGGCATCCTCCATTTCCCATGTAGCTTCATCTGGGCCAAAATGTTTCCACTGCACCTTGAACTGTGCAATGGTTCTGTTCCAGAGTCGGGTTTCTCTTCTGTCCAATATGCATTGGGGTTCTGGTAGAAATTCTCCCTCCGGTTCCACCTGGATCACAGACCAGTCAATTATATGATTAGCATCATGTACATATTTCTTTAATAATGAAACATGGAAAACATTATGTGCTTTTACTATGGGAGGAAGTG
>ML782287.1:323908-345596 GCA_009831015.1 Picea engelmannii
CGAAATACCTTTCCGAAAAATACTTCTTCCGGAAGTACTTCTCGAACCGTTTCCAAGACAGGTCCTCCTCGCGGACCCCTTTCATATTCTTAAGGTCTTCCCACCAGATGGAAGCCTTCCCGTTCAAATTGAAAGTGGCCACTCGGGCCTTCAGGTTCTCTGAGAAATCATGGACTCTGAAATATTTCTTCAGTCCAAGTAGCCAAGCCTCATATTCCTCTCCCTTCTTTATCTCACCATCGAAGGAGGGAGGTTTGGCCTTTTTGAACTCCTCAAATTTATGACTCTTAGAATTCTTTTGCTTCTTCTGTTTCTTTCGAGAATAGGAACTGGTCCTACTGCTGGAAGAGCCTTCTGAATCACCAGCTTCCTTCTCAGTGGAATCGTCTAGTACTGGTCCTTTACCTCTGGGGTGGACCTTTCTGGATGTGCCTCTCTCAGTGTGACCACTGATAGGACCACGATTTTGCATCTCAGGTTCATGCTACATTTGTCGCTGTAGGTCAGATAAGCTCTGCAGTAGAACTACATTAATTTCGGTTTGTTTTTCTTGTTCTTTCATCATCCTTTCATTATCGGCCTTGCAGCTTTGCAATTCGACCATGAGACTCCTCACAGTCTCAGCTAGGCCTAGAGGGGTTCCTATTGCTCTTCTTTCGTCTGACTCTTCATCTCTGTTGTGGGAGCCTTCTCCCACCTCTTGGTGAGTCACCATTCTTCTGCGTTTGTAGATTCCCGCGGTTGATCGTCCACTTGAGTGAAAAGACAAACGCTGACTATTAGTTAAGAGTTAAATTCATTTTTACAAAGGGCACATAAATTCATAACTCTTTCACATGCACACACAGTCGAGTTTTCATTTTCCAAGTTCTTAATCCTGGGTAAGATAGTTAAGTCAGGGGTTTACTCCTCATAGGAGTGTTTTGAACAAGGTTTATGCGTGACTCGTGCATGAGCCCAGTCAGGCTGAGTGTTGTAACCATGCTCTGATACCAATTTGTAACACACCCACTACCATCAATCCAAATTTTTGGTTGAATTCTCAATAATGAGACTCCTCGGAGCTTGTAGTAGCAAAATGCCAATCCCCGAATCAAAGGTCTTCTATTTACCTACTCGGTTCTCTGTACATAACCGTGGTCTTACGTCCCACCTGACACAGGCGCGCCAACCACGGGTATGTCCGCTCACAGGGTCTTCTTCTTCTCGCCCTAAGATCTCTGAGGTTCTTCTATTTCCCTATCGGTACATTTGCTCCCACAGTTCTCTTCGCGCGATCCCCTTTCCTTGATTTATCGGGGAATCGGAACTCGTGACTTTGCGAGTTCAAAGGTTGAACACTGGGTTCTCAGATCCCCGAGATCCGATGATCAGTCAACTCACTGACTTTTCCCCGAGGGATTTTGCTACTCGCAACCTCGTGATTCTCGTGGCCAAATTCTCGGGCCTTTTCTCGCGAGGCTCCGATACACGATTCCCCGTGCAGATCCAACGGTCTTCCTGTGATCCAGATCCAACGGTTATTACCTTCTCGCTTCTTGCATCCTCGTGACTTTGAATGCCCAATACTTGGGCTCTCACCCTGTGAACTCCCGAGTTCGCGAGATCTCTCGATCTCTTCCACCTGTCATCCTTCGATGGACGGCTCACAGCCTCTTGCTACTTCGTTGCTTCGCGACCTTGTGTCTCGCAACTTTTAACGCCAAATACTTGGGCGTTTACCCTGCGAGATCCCGAGTTCACGAGATCTCCTCAATCTCTGCCACATGTCCTCCCCAGACGGATGGCTCACAGCCTCTCGCTACTTCGCTACTTCACGACTTAGAGCATCCAAACTTCGGGCTCTTACCTCGCGAACCTCCGAGGTAGCGAGATCCCTGGATCTCTGCCACCTATCCTCTTTGGATGGACGGCTCAGATCCTCTCGTAGCCTCGCCACTCGTGACTTAAAGCATCCAGCTTTTGGACTTCTACCCCGCGAGCCCCGAGCTCATGAGATCCCTGGATCTCTTCCACCTGTCCTCCTCGGATGGACGTCTCTGATCCTCTCGTGGCTTCGCCACTCGCGACTTAGAGCGTCCAACTTTTGGACTTATTCACGAGGCTTAACCCTCGTCTATCTCCCTATATATCTAACGACTGTCGGGTTTCCTAGCTAAGATCTGACGGTTCAGATCGATCCCAATGCCGCGTCGTTTCCTGCTGCCCTTTGGACGTGGAAAAACCAATGGTCCAGATGTTCTCATGGAGTCTGGGGTTCTACAATTCGGATTTCCTCGCTATTCATGAAGATAAGGGAAAAGGGGTTAAGGCAATTTACGCCCTCATTCCTTCCTTCGATTTAACGGTCGTGAATGACCGCAGATTTCCCGACAGGATCTCATCCATTGAACAATACTTATCCTTACACGGCTACTTTGGGATTTCAAGAGGGTCATTCCTCTTCGCATAGGGTTGCTAAGACTTGCACATTCACGCCCTTTTTCCAGGTTCTTGGTAAACCTTTCTGAGAAGGGAAATCTCCGTGAAGAGGTCTATTTCGGGCCATTCCTGGATACAGATAAGGGAAACAAATTCTCGAGAACGGACTGGATACCTGACTTAGTTCAACCTGGGCATGATTAGATTCATTTTTATCGACGTGAGTCGTGCATGGCTTCCTCTATTACAAGCATAGGTCCATTAGTTATTATCAAAACATTCACCGACATTCTTACACTAAAATCGTTCAGAATATCACAGTGTTGTGAGTATATATGTATATCAGTATATGAATTTCAAGATGCAATACATAAAAATACTTATCAGAAATAACACCCGAAGTGGGTACGACTACTGAGAGGGGTGCTCGTTTCCACCCAACCGTAGGCTCAGCGACTCCCAAAGGATTTACCACTAGCCACCCCCGAGCTGAGACCACGATGCTCTGAGACTGCGTCTCTCTGTCTGCCAGTGACCAGGAGCGAAGGTTGCAATCCTTCCTCTCTGCTATCACTCACTCTACGTAATGCCAGAGTTCCCCCTCGCATCTGCCTTTTCAATCGTCTCTGCCATACGCCTTATCCTCTCGCGAGGTTGTGTGTGGCACAATTACCCTCGCGCCGATCAGTCCTGACGGCTCTATGGATGGGCGGTTCACCATCCCATCCCTCATCAAGCCACCCGCCTACCAGCCTGTGAGGCATTGAATTTCAGGGCCAGCGAGCCGCTTTTGGTTCTCCGGGCCAATGGATTCCAAATATGGTAGTTTATTCTCGGTGGAAGTTAACGCCACCTTTTTAGGTGCCTTCCACCGCCATCGTGGTCTCTTTTCTGCACATCCCCTCTCAGCAGTCTGCAATAAATTCAAAATATTATTCACATTCATTGACCTCCTCCTGTAGGTCCATTTACATTACATATTCGTACTTATGAGTTTGCCATAGTCCTTGGCTAGTCTATTTATATTTACAATCTGGGGGAAACAGGGTGTTACATCAGGCCTCATACCAGGGAACCTATCCCCACACTCCTCCCTCCAAGGCTCTATCCTTCTCCAAGGAAACCCAAGGAGAACTTTACACACACTCAGATCCACCGAGGATCCATAGGGTAAGATATGTTGTCTCCAATCAGCGTCTTCCCCAGAGCTATTCTTTGCAATCAACATTCCAACTTTAATCAATATCATCTCATCTGCATCACACACATGTGGTTATCATGAGATAACATAAAAGAATTCATTTAGGAACTCAAACTTAGTTCAAAGGGAATTCAAATTTTCCCCAAAACATGAAATTCTATTTCATAATTCTTCTTGGTTGTTGCCATATTAGGAATGTAGCCTTTCTTGTGGTTTTCCACACTCACCAAACTGCGTACCATTTTTCTTGCAATGCTTCATCTTGCATATAGCCAACAAATTGTCAGTATTTCTTGTACATCATAATTCAATTGCAATATGTACAAAACCTTATGCAGTGATCTTATAATTGCCTGCACCTAGCAATTCAATGACAATTACCAAACAATTTAACAAATAGAATGACTCGTCATTCTACACATATGCATGTTCATAATTAATACATGTAAGTTCATTACTTATTTTTTTGAACAAGAAATTTTATGTAGTCAATACTTACGTGACTACTTGACTTACAACTTTCCTGTTGCAATGTCTAACAACTCCCGAAATGTCCTCAACTTCATGAGTTAACAAAACTTCAGTTGTCAGTAACAATTATTTCCATGCACTAATATATATGCATGTACTTACAAAACACATTCAGCAATTGCATTTAAGTATACGATTCTATCACTTATAGTGCATGAGTGTAATTCTCAATGCATCTTGCATTGAATTACATAATTCTCTTTATCTCAGTCATGTATCTCACCATCCATAAGTTGGAATTCTAGCGTATGTCTTGACATATTCTCCACACACTTCCTATTGTCTTCCCAATTAATTGGATGCCTTCATTTTCAACCCGAACACTACACCAAAAATATAATTATGTGGTGTTCATTAGTCTTAGCAAAAAGCTTGCAATCCAAGTTTTATTTAAAGGTAGGAAGCTTTTGGTACATGTGTGGTTCATAATATCCATACTTTGTCATATCCAACCATGTCTTGGTCTCATACATGACTAGCTTTGTCGGCATTCCATCCTATAACAAGTTCTTATCTTTGATTTATTTGGTTATTACCCCATAACCAAATTAACATGACATTATACTATGTCAGTGTGTGCATTCAAAAGATAAAAGCTTTGATAACTATAACGGGCCTTTAGCCTTTACCACCTCTAGTGTTATCTTATTCATGTTAATGCATTTAAATAATAACATATTGTGTATTATAAAATTCTATCAGAGAAATTATTACATGAATTTCCCTTTGGAATTTATGCAACATAATTTCAAAAGAGAAATACTTACCTGCATAGCTGCCATTGAATGAATTTGATGTTACCTGACTAGTTGATGATAGTAGAAGCTTTCATGCTTATTTTATCAAAATTATAACCAACACTTCAACGTTTTGATGCTTCCTTCCATATGCAGCAACATCATCAACAAAACTTGCAACATGAAAGAATTATTTCCTTTGGTTGTCCCAACAAGCCATAACATACTTGCTACCACAGAAATTGCAGCAACTTCCTTCTCCATGTACAACTTTTCCTTGCTGATCCTAGAAGTCTTCAATTCTTCTCGAATTCCTAAATCTTCTTATGCTCTCATTGTAGTCATTGTACATGATTAGTTTTGACCTGAGTAGTTTCTAGTCAATCACTCTTGGTTTCCTTCACATTTCCAGGCACATAATAAGCTGATATTAACCTTCAGCTTTCATTAAATTCCTGGATCCAACTATCCCAAGTCATACTTGGATGAATTAAAATTCCAAACCAAGTTGTTTTATAGACTCTGTATTCTTCAACATCCATTTACTTTTTCAAACTTAACTACTTCAGCATTTTTCTGACTGACTACCTTAGTACTTGAGGTTTCTTGTACCTTCTCTTCCCTTTGACTACTAGTCTCAAACTTGAATTGCATAGCCAATCTCTATTCATACTATAAGAATGCACATATGACCCCTTTTCTAGCTGCATAGAATTATTTGACATCCATCTTTTATTTTTTTGAGACATTTCTTCAGCTGCATTGCTGAAATTTCTCTGATAGCTACAGCCCTGGGAATTCCTTGGACTGTTCTTAAATTCCTTCTTTATTCAGGAAAGGGAATGCCTTGTGATGGAAGTCTAAGACAGTATGGTGTTGGTCCAACCAATCCATACCGATTTAACAATCATATGAACCCAAAGGAAAGATGTTCCAATCTGCCTTGGTGCTCAGACCAATCATGCCCACTGGACCTGACTTAACCAACTCAATTAATTTTATCTCGGCTCCTGTATCCAACTGTACCATCCAATATTTCCGATGCTTGCTTCTTGGAAATTGCAATCTTTCCACTTCCTGGGAATCTATATAGCTATGACTAGCTCCTGAATCAGCTAAAAATAGTAAATGCATGGTTATTGATCATACCTTCTACTTCAATCATGTGTGATTGAAACTTTGTTTGCTTGTTGTCCATGCTACATAGGTCCTTGCTACACTTCTGATGCAAACCCCCTCTTCCTCTTGGGCTTCGCAACCTTCCAGCCTAGGATCGATCAATTTGA
Organism: Picea engelmannii; assembly: GCA_009831015.1. Lineage (NCBI taxonomy): Eukaryota > Viridiplantae > Streptophyta > Pinopsida > Pinales > Pinaceae > Picea > Picea engelmannii. The sequence continues at coordinate 330,085 of ML782287.1, forward strand.
TGGAGTTGAATTGGCTCTCAGGCTCCTGTTGAGCCCCAAAACCTTATCCACAAGCTTTTGTTTCCTTCCTCGTGCTCGAAATAGCGAACGAGGATATTTTCAAATCCTACAGAATCCTTTAAGGGACCCTGTGCCAAGTAAGGGGCCAATCTAATGATACACGAGGAATTTAGGGACTTCTCACTCCACCTGGTGCAGGTCCGAACTCACCTAACCTTTCGAACACTTCTTTAGGCTTCCCGTGCTTCCAAATTCATCTTTCAGGCCCTAGCCCTTTTTCCTTTGGTAGTGATAGCATATGACCATGGATATGACCAGGCACTTAATATGTGCTTCAGATTTTCAGGCTTCGAGTGTTTTCAACTCACCACAATGCCAATCTTCCGAACTCCAAACTCACAAAGTTCGCAACTAATGTGAGAGGGATCAATGGTCCCTGCTCTCTATCCAAATCAATGGTCACAAATAGCTTCACGACTTTGTGCTTCTGGATTTCCAAATTCCTCAATGCCACAAACCTCTAGAGTGACAACTCTTCGGAGTTTCAGATCTTCTGACACGTGTCCATGACTGTCAACGGTCACGATGAACTTTGGTGCTTCGGCCTTCAGGAGTTCTCAACCCATGCAACCCCACTTTCCTCCGAAGTGGCTATCCTTCAAAATGAAGGATATGATGACACTTGTCCTCTGTTGATGGATGGCGTAGGTGAACTCCAGCTCTCCAGCCTTCGGGAGTTCTTGCTCCATCCAACTCCATATTCCTCTGGAGTGTTCCTGCTCTAGAGTGCAGGATCTAGTGACACCTATCCCCACAGGATCAACAGCCCAAACCTGCTTCGACTACCAATGACTTCGGAATTTCTCCACCCTTTTGCACTAGCTTCCTCTGAAATGCAGGATCTTTCTCCATGTGTCTCCAAATAACAGACGGCTGAGATCTTCTCCGCTACTCCAGGCTTCAGGGATTTTTGAGGTACAACACTTCAAATCCTCTAAAGTTAATGATCAACTGTCACATGTTCTCCTACGCCAATGACTAGGATTTACTTCTATCCTTAGAGCCTTCGAGATTTTTTCACACTGCTCGATTGAAATCTCCCGAAGTGTTGTTGCTCCGGATTTCATGATCTGTTGACACGTACTTTCGGGTTCCAAAGGCCAAGATCTACTCTAGCCTTCAGAACTTCGGCGATTTCGCTCTCCTATGCACTCAAGCTCTAAATGCCTGAATTTCATGAATTCTGAAGGACTTCGAGGATCAACCTTCATGCAACTTACCTAGATCCAAAGACTCTCTATCCTTCGTGCTCAGATCCAACAGTTGGGATCTGTCTTCCTCCTCTGTGCACTCCTCCTTGTCTAGACATAGATCTTTGATGGTCCAGATGAAATCTCATAGCCAATATGATGATTGTAGTAGCTCCTCCCTCCTGAGCTTTGTTACTTCCTTCCGATGAAGGAACTTTGAAAAGATTCAAAGGTTGCAGCCTTTGATTCGACTGTGAGCCCGACTGCTTGGATCTCGACTACGCTTATGAGAAAACGCTATCCCTCTAGAACTCTTGAACTTGAAGCAAGTTTGTATGTGCGCACTTATGCTATCACTCCTGAGCTTTGAACTTTCTCTAACTTCCAAAGGGTCTCAGAACTTCGCTCCCTCAAACGATTCTTGCACCCTCCTGGCACTCTATGTACTTCTTGCACTGGCTCTATGCACACATGGTAGAGCTTACAGGGTTTTCAGTAACACTAGTTGTGCCTCCTCTGCACATAATTTTCTTACTTCTTTCGATGCAGTCTACTCAATCAAGAATCCTCATGGTTCCTTCTCTAAGCCTTTTTCTGTTCTTAAAACAAGAATTCGGTTGCTATCCCCCCTTTTCTTCGGTCCCCAAATCATGTAACTACAAGTTGTGACTAAGCACTAAGCTGATAGGCTCTTATCCGAAACTTCGGCGCTTCAGAACTTCTAGCTTTGGAGAATTTCACACCTTCTTCTCTCATTTATTTTAAACGTCAAACTGGAAAACACGCGAAGTGGGGTGGATCTACAGTCCATGGCTCCACAGCAACTGACGGCTGAGATTTACTACGGAGCTCCGGCTTCGTGAGTTTTCGAAGTACTATTGCATACATCCACCGAAGTGACGGACCAGTGAATTCACAAACAACACATCAACGGTTCACAAATTCTTGTTAACCAACGGCCACGATCAACTCTTGGACTCCATATTCAGGAGTTCTAAACTGTCCATACTCTCAATTCTTTCAGAGTGTCAAGTCTCTAGACTACCACATTTGTTGTTGTGTTTCCTCTGTGATCAACGGTCGAGGTAAACTACAGCCTTTGGGTCTTTGGGATTCTTCATACTTAAACACTCGTTGACCAAGTTCCTCCATAGTGCCAAGTCTCTGGACTTCACGATCTGGTGCCACGCGTCCATTATGGCCATCAGAGGCCCCACTAACCATGCTTAAGAAGAGTGCCACATGGTGGAATACTAGAAGCGGACATGTGGCCCAATCAGACTGGTGACACATGTCACATTCTAACTGTAATTTAAATCTTCCAAAGGTTCTTAACTCACTGACACGTGGCACATATCCCATGTTTCCATGTCATCCCACGTGACATCAGCAAGCCACGTCACTTCGGGCCTTTGGGATTTGGGACTTCAGAAGATTTATCACTACCACACTTCAATTCTCCCAAATTTCGAACTCCTGAATATGATGATCTACCAACACGTGCCTCCTTTAATGAATGGTCCAGATGAATTTCAGACTTCGGGAGTTTTCACTCTATCACACCTTGTTTCTCCCGAATGTTGAATTCTCGAACAAGCTAATCTGTCGACATGTGTTTCTTTTGACGAATGGTCCATATTAAATCCAAACTTCGGGACTTTGGGAGTTTTCGCCTTAGAACACTTTTTTTCTCTCGAAAGCCAAATTCTCGAACAATCCAATCCGTCGATATGTGTCTCTTTCGATGAACGGTCCAGATTAACTCCGGACTTCGGGACTTCAGGACTTTGGGGATTCGAGACTTTTCGCCTTAGTACACTTTGTTTCTTTCGAATGTTGAATTCATGAACAAGCTAATCTGTCAACACATGTTTCTTTTGACGAACAATCCAGATTAACTCTGGACTTCGGGACTTTGGGAGTTTTCTCTCTATCACACCTTATTACTCCCGAATGTCGAATTTCCACACTATTGTGAGATCTACATCTCACAATCATTCACACACAGATATGTCAGTTGAAATCTATTTTTCACCACTGTGTCTTACCTTCTGCTCTTGGCTTGATCTAACGGTTTTGATCTGTCTTCGGTTGATCCAATGGTCAAGCACTCTTCCCTAGATCTATGGCGTATATCCCCTTTGGGACTTTGGAGCTTCGACACTTTTTCTCCCACTTACGACATGTAACTTCAAACATCTGGAGTAGTGAAGTCCCAAAGGACTTCGTTGCTTAACCACCATGCTCCTTTTCCCCGATCTCACAGTTTTGAAGGATCCTCCTTCTTCCGAACAGATCCTATGGTGCAAATTATAAAGTTTGTGGCCCAATACCATGATTGCGGTGGTATCCTTCCTCTATAGGTTTTCTTGAACTGTTATACTTCCTGAACTTCTGAACACAGTCCAAGTGTTCACGCGGTGCCTTCCTGACACTCAGGAATGCTCTGAACTTAAAATTTTGTCCCTCTCAATAACGATTCACTATGAGACCTTTTCTTCATTAACCACTTGTCCAGCCCATCCAGACTCAGTGTTTAAACCATGGCTCTGATACCATTTTGTAATGTCCTCGGCCACCAACAAGCATGGCAATGTCACTGAGTAAACATCTTTTTGCTCTGATACCATTTTGTAACATCCCTGGTCACCAACAGGTCGGTCATGCTACCTCATAGAAATAACAATTATCATTTGAATATATATATAAACAGACAACAAACAACATATTTTGCTAATACACAGATTAATGCGAAATAACAGTAAGCCTACATACAGCATATACAGGAAATACTCATCAATATAGCATGTACAAATACACAGCATGTAAATGAACAGAGGATTGGTACTTATATTTAATTGAAGTACACCAACTGCATGCAGACCTTCCATGAACCTCCCAGCCATAGACCATGCTACTCATCACTCTCAGCAGTGAGTCACCCCCGAGCTGGGACTAAACTCCACCCGAGTAAAGGGATTCCTAGGCTAGGCATGGATAACAGGAAGTTGCACATTACAATAGAAAGGATTTCCTCCAAGGAGCCACTTACGCCCACAACTCACAGAATCTCATTCCCGCATGCCTGTCCCACCCTAGGAGTATACACCTTCATTGTCCCACAGTCCATCGACTGCTTCACCTCCCTTTCTGGGGCTTCAGCAAAAGGTTGGATCAAGAATTTTGAGAGCTCTGTAGCTACTATTGGACTCCCTCCATAAGAACTCACTTGCTCAGCACACTCTCTCACCTGGAGAGAGTTGCTCACAGGCCTGACAACCTGCTTCTTCTATCTACGGGCCTGAAAACCCACTTCTTCACTCTTGCTCCTGAACACACGGGCATGGTGAGGCAACAACAGTAACTGGACATGGGGTACGGTAATGATGAAGCAATACGTAGGCAACCGATAGGGTACAGGTGTCGCAAGGGTATCAAATCGGGCTTGTAGCAGAGGTTCAGAGTGGTTGAGGAATTCAACAATGGCAGACATGATTGACTACGTGCTTGCTCAGTGCATGAGTGAATTGGGAAATCCATGGCCATAATCCTTTGAATGGTCAGAAGGGAGAGAATGGTGAGAATGGTGAGAGTGCCCCCATAAATCTACATGCATCTTGGATGACACTTGGCTCTCCAAGAGCACGTTCCTCTCCACTTGGAACTTGTTCCTCTCCCCAAAGGAACTTAGGATAAATTAATATCCTCTTTACAGTCTTTACAATAAGAATTGTATATTATTATCTTGGGTTTAATCTCTTCATCTTATCCCTTTTTCCCCCAATCTCCTAGCCTCCTCCCTTGCCTAACCTAGTGGAGATTAGTCCCCCATACTCTTTCTTTGTGGTTAGTCTACACACAGCGATGTTGTTTATATTAATAATATGAATATTTATATGTACAAAACAGGCTCCTGGCATTTAACATCTAGGCTCTCCGGCCTAATAAGCACATAAGCCTCTTCGCTTATAACACTTGGCTCACCAGCCTACAAAACATGTTACAATTTATGATTACAACCGGGGCTCGGCCTTGGGATATTACACCATTCTTTCGTCTACATCCTTCTTTCTTTCTACAAAGTGTTACAAGTTTATTCTAGTTTCCTCTTGATTATTGACTTCTTTATGAGTCTGACTCCCTCTGAATCACTTCAAGTTTGTTTCTATTTGTTCTGATTGCTACCCATCTTGTAGTTGTCGTAAGCATTGTGTCATCCTTATAATATTCTTCTATGATAGCTTCCACAAAGATTGTTCATCAAACATATTTCACAAGGGTACTTGCTATGGAGCAAGAACAACAAGAGCAAACAAGAAATATTTCTCTAGAGGAAAATGTTAGTTCATCTTGCAAACAAGTACAATAGGAATCTATATCAATGGTATTCATATGCAGTCAAGTATTCATTGTTCCTAGCAATAATAGAAACTTTCAAAGACTGTTTTTGTAATGTAGCAATTATCACTATTGACATATACAAATTTGAAGCTTAACAATTTAATCAAACGTGGAACCTAAAGCCTCACTTGCAATGGAGGGTGCACTTGTTCTTCCGAATGCATTGAATCCAATATTACATCTTGGACAAGGTCTCTAGTACTTTCCCTACAAACACACTCATGTTTTGCTAGATGATATAGCTTGGACAACATATACAAGTGCATACCTTTGAAGTCTTGTAGCACTGTCCAACTTGTCTTCCAATCTGAAACTAGATACCATCTTGACAAGAAGACATTAGAAACTAAATCAAGAGATTCAATTATTAGAACAAGCTAGAAACTCTAGAATTTCAACTTTGACCACAAAATCAATTTGACTAGAAGTCAACCTTGGACTTTGACTTTGACCAATCAACCTTTGAATTTGACCAATCAACCTTTGACTTTGACCAATCAAACTTTGACTTTGACCAAAAATTAAAACCTGACGTTTTTGCTAGCTGAGGGTACCAAGAGGTGCGCTAGGATATGGTGCACTAGGATGTCAAGAAATTAGGTCAAATGCTTCACCATAAGTGCTCGAACACAAGGGTTAGGGTTTGTTGCACTTGGATAATCAGAAAACCTAGTTGCAGTTGTAATTGGTGCCACAACGAGCTTAACAAATAACTTCCCAATCTATCTTTCACAACGAACTTAACAAATAACTTCTCAATCTATCTTCCAATGGTTAGACTGTCTAAAGATAGTGTGGGCCCATAACCTTTTAGAATAAAAGAGATGTGCTCATTTTTCCATAGAGAATATCTCAATATTGTCACCCAACCATAGGCACGCATCCACCCCCGAGCACCATAACCTTGACAGATAGAATAATTTTGGAAGTAGTACTAGACCCAACAGATAACCAAGAGATAGAATATTTCTCTTTCTCCAAGAATAGCACACCAAACAGAAAGTCTATAAACCAGAAACCAAGACCAAAATCTCAGTTGTAGTAGCTACAACTACACTCCTTCTCCAAACTTGTGCACCACTTGTCTTGTGCGAGCTATGAGAGTGTGAATGACCAAATGAGCTCAAGCACCCTCTATTTATAGTGCTCTTTGTCTCATGTTCAGACCAACTTCTTCTTTTAGAGGCCAATACTTAAATATTAATTATTTTAATGAGCTGACATGTCTTCTAGGGTTTATATACATTTGTTTAGGGTTTCTCTAGCTTCCGGAACATTCTAATATGCATAGGTTATACATGGAGGTTAATACCTCCCGTAGCTACCATAATATCAACAGAGCCGACCTTTTCATTTCTGAATATATTTGTGAATGATGATGTCACTATCTGATTACCAAGTCAGGATAGTGGCTTCCAGCTCATCCTTTAGAAAAGTAAAGAAAGTAAGTTTTAACAAAAGGTTTATAAGTTATGCATGTTTAACTAGTGGATGGGATAAAAGCAGCTAAATGGGTTAAAAGGTATCCTTGTCGAGGATATGGACGCATGTTGGCTGCAGTGGCTATGCCTATGGTATTAGAGGTAAACTATAAGATAACATCTTTTAGTCATCACGAATTGTTCCTTGGGGTGTGTTTCGATGAAGAATATATTTTGTAGGAAGTTTGATCAATGAATACTCTTGTCTTTGCTTTTTGGGTCATAGTTAGAAGGTTATATTTTAAAAATTAATTGTAGCTTCTTAAATCTTTAAAAGATTGACTTTTTAATGAGGTACACAAGTTTCAAGACAAACTCTCTATTTGTCAAAAACCTTATCTCTTGTCTTCTTGTACATGTAAATATTCTATTATCTAGCCAGAGATAACTACTTCGTCCCAGTGTGTCGTCATTTGGTGTCCCCCCAACAGTCCCCCTTGAATTTTTTGTAAAAAATCAAGGAGACCCCCTTAACGATTCGAAAATATTGCTTTCAAGACATCCAACTCTATTTTACTTGATCTGAGAAGATGATTTTATGGATTTTTTTGGTGTGATGGCTGGCTTGTAATGTAATAAATTCACAAAATTGTATAGACTAGATCTTTGGTCTTTTGATAATCCTTTTATCTTTTTCTAATTTTTTTCTTATTTGAGTGGTTTGCTTTGAATTATGTGAATATTTTGTGATTTAAATGTTTCCACTGGACATCATTACATTGAATATACTAACTATTGAAAGTGACTTTAACATTGGTTCTTCATTCTTATATGTATTATTTTTCATTTTGAATTTCTTGATTTTCAACATGAAAATTCAAAACAAGAGTATGAAGGATTTTGTGATGTCTTTCCATGATTAGCAAATAATTTCATAACATGTTTTTATTTTCAGGCCTTCTTTGTTGGTTAATGAATGAAAACTTTGGTTATCATCATGATTCGACAATGGAATCCAATAATAGATTTATTGTTACTTGTATACACTTATTCTTGTTTTCCTAATACTATTTGATGATATTTCAAAAATGAATGATCTCATTTGAGCATGAGTTAGAGAACTAGATTTCGATGAATAATCAAGACATGGCTTGCTTTGCTCTTAGTCCTAATGATCATAATCCTTATCTTGAGTTAAAACTATGAACAATGGTTAAATTTTCTTTATGTATTTGGACCTTTCATTTGAATTACATGACATTGCAAAGGTCATTACTATAAAAGTTATTGTTATTATCATGTCATCATTTTCAAGTCATTATTGTTATTACTTGGTTATTATGCAAAGTTCTTTGCAATTAATTGTTTTAACGATCGTTCTTAATAACCACGTAATTCGAAAAACTAGATTGATTACATTTTACACTATGTTTAAGACATGCGGCTAATAAAACAATTAAGAATCACATTGTTTACCGTCAATTAAATGGAAAAGTGGCCAAAGTGAGTGACATAGAAATTTTAATGGATAAGATAGTAATAACAGGAGTTACCCATTTGTCGGTAGAAAGAGAAAAGTGACCCAAGAGTTGTCCAATGATTTAACAATTCATTTTTGTGCATTTGTTTATAGTTTGTTTGAAAATAAGCATAGATATGAGTTTATTTATTATTTTTTGTATTGTTTTATTATATTAATAATTAAATATTTGATTTAAAACAATACATAATGGAACATTCCATAGTTATTCTCAAATATTTTTGTTATTATTAGGGTTTGATTTTTTTATCGTGAAGAGACGTTTAAATTATTTGTTTGATTTTGTTTGCTATTATTAATAATTATTTTAATGTTTTTGTTTACAAGATCTCATACTCCAGATCATGGAAGAGAATTGGAATTGCTCATTTTGGGAAAATAGTTGTTAAAGGATTGAAATGAGAAAACTAAAAAATCGCTTCACTTCTCAGGAGGCGAAACAAAATCTTCATTTCTAAGAAAATAGTAATGAATTTACGGAAATGCTTGAAAACCCATCTGCAAAATGGATCGATTTACTTTACTCACAAGGATTGTCTCTAGAAACAAAACAGTTTGGGAGATACGAACAGATATTTGACATGAATTTTTCTAGATTTTGTGTTGCAATCAGCCTCCAATTTGGCTTTTGTTTGAACGACTCATGATATCAGAGATTGATGTTTAGCATGAAATTAATTAAATTAAATCAGTTTATGTAGTCTGGGCTTATAAAAAGAAGAATAGAGCTCTGGAAGAAAGGAGGAGCCTGGAATAGCGAATGGACTTGGTATTGTAATGGAAAGACAGTGAATCTCATTTTGCTTCAGACTTTTGTTCTATGAGTAATTTTTGAGCTTTTTTTTTAATATAATATCATTTGTTTTTATTTATGTGTTCATTTTCTTCCTGTCATAACTTTGTAGAATGAAACCTTGGCTTTTGTCCACGTTTTATTAATACATTGTTATGATATTAATTTGTGTATCTCTTGTTCCAAATATTAATATTTAAAAAATATTATTTGTTATCTCAGCTTTATCAATTCTTTGTGTGATTGATAGATAAATGCATGTGTAAAATGTATTAGAATTTTCTTATGCAAATTACATGTGTTTAATTATTTCTTTTTAATGAAATGTGTTTCGTTAATTGAAATAATACATCATTATTCTCCATAAAGGATTGATCTTAAAGTTGCTTCATTTCCTTATTTGTATTAAATCTACTCTATTTTGTTGAAATTTATTTCACCAGAATTTTGTTGGACTTGAAGTGCAACAGTGTGTGTATCATAATTTCTTTTACATGTGGACAATCTAACAAATATTTGAAGGAGAGGATTCAACCATTAGATTGCAACTCTGCTCCTGATCAGGATAGTTTAGTCATTGTATTTTGTCATATTTTGTTTGTATGGTTTGTTTGAATGTAAATTTTTAATTGTAACGATTTAATTTAAATACTTTGATCATTTGAATAACTCCTGTCATAAATTACATTCAAAATCATTTAGTTTAGTTCAATTGTTAGCTTAGGTTGAATATTATTGTTTTAGTATGATTGAAGTTTGAATTATTTGTTTTCTTTATTATTTATAGATATTGTTTAGATTGGATTTGCTCGGGATTAAGTTCCATTACATACTTTGAAATTCTCGTTTTCACAAGGTTTCTAGTAAATCTTGTACTCATCTACAACTTGTAAATTTTGTGAATTTATGTAATTAAGTGTAAGGTTATCTAATCTAATATATCATTGTAAATACTCGAAATATGACACTTAGTAGTTAGGATCTTAGACAACTTTTCATTTATTTATTAGATAGATCCTTTCATCGACCAACGGAGTCGTTAAACCCGTCAAGGATAGTTACCTTAAACGGATTAAGTTACACTTAAACAAACTCGGACCAGACTATTCCCTTTTAGTTGATAAGTGGTCAATATCACTCGACAACATGCCTTAACATAGCCCCTCTTTAAAAAGTATTTTCCCTCAAAGTTTGTAATTGAGGGTGTTTCTTCACAAACTGCTCATTTTTCCTTGTAGCTTTTTCTAGAGTCATATTATTCCATTTGATTAAGTACTCCATAATGGTTTTATTCTGAAGAGATAGAGAATGCTTATCTGTAACTTTTTTGGGTTCAAGAATCAACTTCCCTTCTTCATCTAATTCCGAAAGTTCTATTTACACTGGCATAGTTTTTCCCAAAACCTTTTTTAGGCAAGATACATGAAAAACCTTATGAATGTGTGAAGAAGGAAAATCTAACTCATACACCACTTGTCCAATCCTATGAATAATCTTGTAGGGTCCATAAAATTTTAGAGATAGCTTATGATTCTTCTTTTGCTTGAGTGTGGATTGCTTATAAGGTTGTAGTCTCAAAGATACCTAATCGCCCTCCTCAAATTTTATTTCACTTCGATGTTGATATGCTTGTTGTTTCATCCTATTTTTTTTTCCATTTCAAGGTTTTCCTTAAGAATTTTCAACATTTTTTTAGTATTCTTCATATGTGACTCTATTGCATGTACTTTGGAATTATCTTGCAAAAAGTGTGAGATACTAGAGGTGGATATCCATAAAGGGCCTCAAATGGGGACATTTTAGTAGATGTGTGATGGGTAGTATTATACCACCATTCTTCCAAAGGAAGCCACTTCATCCATTAAGATTGCTTGGTTGAAGAATAACGTCATAGATAACCCTCTAGACATTTGTTAACTATTTATGTTTGAACATCTATTTGTGGATGACATGTTGAACTCATAGCTAGTATTGTTCCACTCATCTTCAATAATTATTTTCAATTTTTCCTATGAATTTTGGATCTCTGTCATTACTATTACTTTAGGAAGACCATGAATTCTATGAATTTCTTTTATGAACACTTTTTCCACTTGTCTTGTTGTATATGTACTTTGAATTCTGCAAAAATGTGCATATTTTGTGAGTCTATCAATGACCACAAAAATGGCATCCTTACCTTCAAATTTTGGTAACCCTGTAATGAAGTCCATTGATATATCTTCCCATATTTGATTAAGTATGTGTAATGGTTGAAGCAACCCAAGATATTTTATTATCTCTCCTTTATTTCTTTGGAAAACCTGGCATTCTCTTAAAAATATATATATATATATATATATTTCTTCATTCCTTCCTAAAAGAAATATTTTTTTATCCTTTGATATGTTTTAAGGAACCCTGCATGTCCTTCCATTGGAGTGTCATGGGACTCCCTTAATATTTTTTTCTCCAACTTTGATTGAGGGCATAAAAATATTATACCTTTGTACCAAAGTATATATCCCTTACACTCCCAATGTTCCATAGAATTCATCCCTTCCTTTATACATTGTATTTTTTGTTTAGTACTATTGTCATTTTTCCATTCATGGTGAGCTTCTTCCAACCACACAGGAATAGATGTAATAGAATATAATATTGTGGCTTCTTCTATTCTAAAAAGAGTATCCACTACTACATTGTCCTTTCCCTTTTTGTAGATTATTTCAAAATCAAACCCTTGCATTTTCGCTACCTATTTTTGTTGCTCTTCTGATGAAAATCTTTGCTGCAAAAATTACTTTAGGCTATCATGGTCTGTCTTGAATTTAAAGTGCCCTCAATGAGATACTGTCACCATTTTTTTATTGCATGTAAAATTGTTTCCATTTCTTTTTCATATGTATATTTCACCAAATCTTTTCCCTTGAATTGTTTTCTTTCAAAATCCAATGGTCTCCCTTCTTGTGTTAATATAGCTCCCATTCCTAGTCCTAATACATCACATTTTACTATGAATGTTTTACCAAAATATGTGTTGCCAATAATGGTGTAGAATGCATCGCATCCTTTAAGAGAGAGAGAATGCCAAAGTAGCCTTGTCATTCCATATAAAAGAATTTTTCATCAAGAAAGATGTGAGTGGGCCTACAATGCGTGCATAATTCTTAACAAATTTTCGATAATGTCTCGTAAGACCCAAAAATCCTCTAAGACTCTTGATGTTCTTAGGTGTAGGCCATTTTGTAATAGCTTGGATCATTTGAGGGCCCACCTTAACACCTTCCCTTGAAACAATATGACCCAAATATTATACTTCTTGTTTCCTAAAAGAACATTTGGATCTTTCTACATACAATTGATTGTTCTCAAGAATTTGTAGGACTTGATCCACATGTTTAATGTAGTCTTCCCACAATTTGTTATAGACAAGTATATCATTAAAGAAAACCAACACAAACTTTCTAAGATGGGGTCAAAAAAAATCATAAGACTTTGGAAAGTCGAAGGAGCATTAGTCAACCCAAAAGGCATGACGAAGAACTCATAGTGTCCATCATGAGTTCTAAAAGTTGTTTTGGGAATGTCATATTTTCTTAATCTAATCTAATGGTATCTTGATTTAATATCTAGCTTTGTAAAATAAGCCACTCCATGAAGCTCATCTAATAGCTCATCAATATTTGGAATATGGAATTTATCCTTTATGGTGATTTTGTTTAGATCTCTATAATCCGAACACATCCTCCAAGAATTATATTTTCTTCTCACCATCATTACTGGAGCTTAAAATAAAATCCTCCTCCTTGGTTGAATAATACCCGATTCTAGCATGTCTTGTACTATTTTCTCAATCTCCCCTTTTTGTTGATGAGGATATCTATAATGTCTTTATTAGGATTACTTCCTAGAATTAGCTTGAATTGAACTTCATGATTTCTAGATGGAGGTAGACCTTTAGGAATTTCTTGGAAGGCCCTATAGTGTTTTTCCAATGTGCATCTTAATTCCTATGGAATATTTTCATCTTCTTGTTGAACATCCATAAAATAAAGTTTAACCACAACTCCCTTGCTACCCTTTTATAGGAGATTTTCCATGCTATGAGAGATGATGACTTGAGAAAGCCTTGATTTTAACCCTTTGAGTTCATAGTGAATTCTTTCCAATTCAAATCTCATGAATAAATCGTTATAGTTTGTAGAAATTGTACCTAATGTTCTCAACCATTGAATCCCTAGAAAAACATATACACCTCCAATGGGAATGGAATACATCGGGCTTTCCAAATTATATTCTCCCATACTTAGTTTTTGTTGTGGAATTTTTCCACACAATCAATACTCCCTCTATTAGCAACCAAAACTTGAAAATTTGTCACAGGATATACAAAACAATTGAGATGGTTTGCTAATGTTTTATCAATGAAGTTATGGGTACTACCCAAGTAAATGAGCACTATAACCTTTTGCTTCTTAATGTAACCTACAATATTCATGGTTTGAGGTGCTGACAAACCTACCAATGCATGAACATATATTCCACAAGTGTCTGAATTAATGTTGTGCACAATTTCTACCTCTATTTCCTAGTCTTCTAAGTTGACAATTTCTTCCTCATTTCTTTGTGTAGATGCCTCCACTTCCTTTTCATCATTATTTTCCAAGGTGAACAATTTTGTTTATTTACATTTATTCCCTTTTGACCATTTGTTGTTACAACCAAAGCATAGTCATTTTTCTCGTCTTTCCTCCATTTCCTTCTGTGATATTCGAGTAGGTTGAGGTGAGGTTGTCTTATGAACCCCAAAATGATCTATGCTTCCTATGTATGATCCAATGGTAGACTTGTGTGTAACCTTATTCTTTGCTTGAATATGATGAGCAAATTGCATAGCTTCCATAATATTTTCAGGATGTTTTAGGAAAAGATCATGTTTAGTGCTTCTTTTAATCCACCCATGTAAGCTTCCAACAAATGTTCATCACTTATTTTATCCACATTTGTAGCCAATACCTGAAATTATGAATTATTATCTTAAATATCACCTAAGTGCTTGATTCTTGTCAATTGACTGAAGTATTCTTGTTCCCAAACTTTCCCATATTGTGCTTCTAAGTCTCTTGTAAATAAACCCCAAGTATAATGATAAGAATGGGAATTCCTTTTAACTACCCATTGATACGATTGATATGGTTTTATCTCAAATTTCAAAGTTTCTATGTGAATCCTTTGCTTATCATCCATAATATTATGTAGTTCAAAATATTTCTCTATTTCGTTCACCTAGGTAAAGACCTATGTTCCATCAAACTTAATTCAACCTTGGGAAGGTTCATTCCTTTTGAAGACCATCCATTAGTAACTCCATTATTGGAGTTAAATCCTTCCTAGAAAATTCTTATTATTGGAAAGTTGTTGAACCTGAATATTTCATTTATTTTCATGAATCCCTTCAGACACGTTATCAATTTTAAGGAACCTCCCATTTAGGGCTTCTATAATCTTCTCTAATTTTCCAACAGAAGCAAGCAATGTTTTCTAATAATTTGGATGGCCTCTAATTACTCAAAGATCCAATAGTCACATCAGCATGTTGTCCCAGATATGGTTTACTTTTTTTTTGCAACCCAAGCCTATATTCATTTTTGGATCTAAGGCAGCAATAGTAAGGTATGGGTCCTGACACATTGATTATTGCAGTATACAACACTATACCTCAACAAAAATATATGAAATAAATCCCATGCAAATGCCTTTAGAAGTTTCATAAAATAGTTATAGTGTACAAGACATATGGGACTCTTTGTGTGATATGATGATTTATGAAATGTGTGGCCTAATAAAAAAAAAGGGTAAAAGAACCAAATTGAATGAGTAAAGTCAGTAATAAGGAAGCCTCCATGTATGGAACCCCAACAAGCACTGAGTGAAGCTAAAAATTAAGAGAAGATTTGGTTCTGGTATTGCACACCCAGCTGCTTCCAATCCTCTGTTATCTATTTTTTGTCCATCTGAATTAATTTTCTGTTGAGTATTTACACAGAGATATATGGCATCCTTTGCAATACCCTCTGTTCCATCACAAATTTAAAGGAATTCTACCATCATTATTGGTTGTTCTA
>ML782287.1:346986-366762 GCA_009831015.1 Picea engelmannii
ATTTTCTGCACTTCTTTCCAATATGTATGTTTTGATTAACTGGTTGGCACCTTTCAGAAGCATAAACTTTTTGTTTCTTTTGAAAAGAATATGAATTTTCAGTTTCAAAATCAATTTTGGAGGTTGAATCTAGGGATATATTAGATACATCCTTATCTGTCTACCTCTAAAGCACACTGCTCTGGGTAAAGCAACAATTTCCTATTCATGATTTCTACATCCTTTCTCATGTTAATTATATTTGTTGCTTTCTAAATGCATTAATGAGAATGTTCTTGGTGTAAACATCAGGGATAAGCCATTGTTCTACCGTTACTCTTGAGCCCATACAGCTCCGAGTGTTGTAAGCCTGCTCTGATACCATATGTAACATGCTCATATTTTAAAAATATAAAAATATTTCTAAAAATTAAATCAAAATCACTGTTGCAAAGCCACTTGTCATTGTCATTTGTAGTTAAAATTTTGGTTGTACGTGTGTAGGTATTTTTGAGCTCCAAGTCACTCAACCATTTCTCTTCCACAATTAAATGACTACTCTGCACATATATATGCTAACTCAATTTGCATCAAATACGCATCATGTCACATTGCTTCCCAATGCATTCGCCTACTTGCACTATTGATAAGCAAACTAATTAGAAATCAACATAATAGATTTACTCTTACTTCCGGAACTATGCTTACAATACTAGATTTGCATTGACATTTCATGTATTAATGGCTCAACAAATCTTGATAAGAAGGATTGCTTGTCATACTTTTAAATGGATTCATCTTTCTACTTGTCTTGAATCCAACGCAACCAGAATTCTTAAGTGAGTTGGGCTACTCTAAGAAAAGACTTGTATACAGTGTATGGAAACCATATTTCATGTCTACAACAGTTCATGCAGATGCCAACAAGATTCACAATTACCATTATTGTAAGATCATATCATGTTTACAATAGTTCATGCATATGCCAACACAAAGAACCAATCTGCAAATGTTTTCAGTAGATACTGCAGAATCATGAATATGTATCCCACTGCCACAGCTAAAAGTGCTACCAATAGCTATCAAAGATTCCAACGATGGACTCACAACAAACATCAATGTCTCACTTCCATCAAGACAATGAAATTCACGATAATAAAAAAATGGAAAATAATTAAAAGCAGAGATAAGGGTTGTTGTCATCGAATTGCTCTTTCCTTCCATTGACAAATTTTAACTCAAGGCATATAGCCTTTGATGATTTAGCCACCAGCCATGGTAACCATGGCATGTTGTTGTGGCTTCCTTGGAAAGTTTTTCCTTGGTTTCTATGGCCCATGAAGTTGATACCATGGTTGCTACAACCATGGCTTTGCATCATGCATAACTGCTACAAAAATAATTCAAAGTGTTGGGAAAACCTTTCTTAAGGTAATTAAATTTTTAAGAACCATTTATTATTGGGTTTTCCAAAACAGTTTATTGTTTGAATAAAAAAAAAAGGATCCCTATTATTGCAATGAAATAACTCAAGTCACACAATTACATTCACATATAAATCTAAAGAAAACAAAATGCCACAAATTTGCATTTTACTCCATTTCACAACCATTTTCTATTCAAACTCTGCATGCATGAGATAACCAGAAGTCATATTAAAGAGACCGCAAGATATTTCCCACAAAAGACAGAGATTTACCATTAACCCAGTTGTCCATTACAATGTGAAGGTAGGGATCTTTCCCATTTTGGTTTTCTTAGCATGCCTTGCCCATTAGAAACCAACAAGATCGATTTTACCCTTTATTATAATTTCATTTCTAAGGTAGTGAGTGAGTATTTCATTAACCCGTCAATTTCTAAGAAAGTATGGCGTCATCGAAGGTTGGGATGTTGATTACAAAGGTAGGGTTTCAAATTTGACTCCCTGACCTACTACTTGTTGATATTATGGTAGTTGTGGGAGGTATTAACCTCTACGTGTAACCTTTGACAAGTCTAGAATATTCTGGGAAGCAAGAGAAACACTAGAAGGTTAAGAAATAAACTTAGAAGACAAGTTGGCTCAAGATAATAATATATATTAAATTATTATCCTCCAGAAGTAGAATTCGGCCTAGTTAGGTCACTTGGACTATAAATAAGAGGGTATTAGAGCTCATTTCTCACACACACTCTCAAAACTGCATAAGGACAAGTGGTGTGCATGACTAGAGGAGAGTTGCAGCTGTTGCAGTGGTGACTTGGTCTTTGGTTATGGTTGGACTTTCTGCTTGGCTATGGTTTGAAATTTCAGCTAGGTATGCTAACAGAAAGGTACGCTACCTTTCTAGAGAGAGGTATGCTAACTTCAAACTTTCTGGAGAGAGGTACGCTACCTTGGTTGGCTATCGATTCTAGAGTTTGCTTCGGAAATTATTTTATCTGTCAAGGTTAAGGTGCTCAGGGGTGGAATTTGTGCCTATGGTTGGGTGACAATATTGAGATATTGTCTACGGTGAAAGGAGCACACATATTTTCTAATAGGTTATGGGCCCACACTATCTTCGGATAGTCTAACCACTGGAAGGTAGATTGGGAGGATTTGCTCAGTTGCAGTTGCAGCTGTTGTCAAAGTTTTGTTGCAACAACGAAACCCTAACCCTCATGTTAAGGCACCTTAATTGAAGTGCTTGACCTAATTCCTAGATAACCTAGTGCGCCCTAGCCTAGCACACCTCCTGGCACTCTCAACAAGCCAAGACATCAAGTTTGAAATTTTGGTCAAAGTCAACGTTTGACCAAGTCAAAGGTTGACCAATTCAAAGTTGTCATGACTTACTCTATGAAGTCAAAAAACAAGTTAGAAGGGGCTTCTAACTTAAGAGCATGGAAGACAAGGATTGACCTCATCCTTGCCAAGAATAAAGTGTTGGATATCGTGAAAGGGAAGATCATGGAACCACACTTTGAAGCAGGAAAAGAGAAGGAACCTCATAACATTGTAGTTATGGAGAAGTTCAAGGACAATGACATCAATGCTATGAGTATCATAGTGGACTCTGTAAAGGACCATTTGATACCCTACATTTCTCATCTTGACTCATCTAAGAAGATGTATGATGCCCTAACTATCTCTTCTCAGTCAGAAATATTGGACAAGTAATGAGTCTGACGAATGAACTCCGTGATCTAAAAATGAATGATGATGACACCATAACATCATACTTTGTAAGAATCTCTCAGTTAAGATATCAACTACAAGCTATTGAGGAAATCATTTCAGAAAAGGAACTAGTAAATATAGTACTTAATGGCCTTCCCAAAACATGGGATGCATTTGCCGCAAGCATGAACACAAGAACGGAGTATCCCACATTTGAAGAACATTGTACTTTTTGTGCACAAGAAGAATCAAGGATTAGCGCAAAAGAGAAATCCCAAAAGAAAGATGATGATCAAGCCTACATAGCAAAGTTCAAGAAATTCAGGAATAAGAAGAAGTTTGGCTCAAGGAAGAAACCAAATCAAGAAAGGGATATGTCAAAAATACAATGCTTCAACTATTGAAAATATGGTCACTACAAGAACCAGTGTCTGATTTAAAGAAAAGGAAGGAAACACACGAAGCAACAGTTTCCAAAGAAAAGGAACCCTCAAAAAAAGTCAAGCAAGATGAAGCAAACTTTTTCTTCTAGTCAAGGTAACAATATTCTTATGTAACCTACGGGTGGTAGGTGTGGGGGGAGTCATCTATAATTCTGATGGACAAAAGTTAGCTGACTTTTCCTGGGGTTTGGGAAAAACTACCAACAACAGAGTAGCAACTCTAGCAGTGTACATGGGGCTAAAACTAGCTCACGAGCCAAGTATTCGAACTCTAATGGTGCTAGGGGAATCTGAAATAGTCATAAAGGATCTTCTGGGCCTCTCAACCTCAGCAGATCATCCTCCCAATGGCCTCTACTCATGAATAAACACCCTGAAACATCACTTCATCATCTTACGCTTCTTTCATATCCTCCGCACTCAGAACACTAAGGCAGATAACCTAGTTAAAGCTATGAAATCCCTAGAACAAAGCCATCTAGTCATCAATCAAGCCTCCTCCTATGATTGGTTTCCATAACTGTGTCAGTCCAAACAGTCTCCCACTCACAACTAAGGAATTATCCCCTCAGTCCTCTCTATCTACCCTAACTCGCCCTCTCTCTAGACCTCCTCACCCCCCCATATCCACCCCTTCTCCCNGTGGCCCCGCTCCTCAACCCACGTTCCTCCTTTATTGATCCCCGTGTCCTTTCTCCAACCGCATGTACTCGACCTTATTACCGCGGATCTTCTCATGCCTTCTCTAACAATCAGCCACAAGCCTATGGCGTCATCTCCGTTTTTTCATCTTGCGCGAAGTCACTTCTGTTCATGGGTGATTATGGCTCCCTTTTCCCTCAAGGGAACATCTCTTCAGCACTCATGGTTGCTCCGGCTATTTCCCAATGTTTTCCCTTGGCTCTTCAGATCATTCGGCCTCCATTCAGGTTGGAATCTCCCCTCTGCTCATTTCGTCCATGCTCGTCGTTTCTTCAGCCTCTGCTCGATTTGTATGCTCAGCTCTTGCTTGTATTCTCTGCTCCCGAGTCTCTGCACCAACATTTGGCGAAGGTCAAGAGCACCCTGCTCTTGTCCGAATTGCATTTCAGAGGAGCTTCAAGAGAAGTTTCGAGCGCTACGCACAGACGTTAGGAGGGCGGAGGAGCGTACAGATGCTCGCCACTAGGAATTCCAGTGAGAGAAACAAGGGATTCATGAGGAATTGGAAAGCCTACAGACACAGTTGCATCAGCAAGAAACTCGTCATAATCAAGAACTGGCAATAGTCTTAAGGGGAATTAACAGAAATACGAGACAACTTGGGGTTTTCACCCAGCAATTGGCAAACCCACAACAACCAGTGAATTATGATGGCTCTGGTGAGTCTTGACTCCCTTCCACTTTTCACTCAATAGCCAGTAATGACCATCACTCGGTACCCTCAGCTCCAGGACATGCAGACCGCCACCATGCAAAGGCGAACCCAGCAAAGGCGAATCCATCAGCGCAATAGGAAGAACAACAAGAAGATCTTGAGTTTTCTCTAAACCACTAATCAGGTCTCAAATGAACTGTAAATTTTTGTTGCTTTTGAATATGTATATTGTCATTTTTACATGGCAAAACTGCAGCACATATGGATTGGTTGATACAGTTTTTATAGATCCCCATAGACAGTTAAGCTCTTTTGGAAGCAGCAGAGGTGCTCACACCCTACCATGTGTAATTTTTGAATTTTTGCTGTTCTTTTTTTAATATAAAAACCTCCAACCATTTCTATTAAAATATATATATATATATATATATATATATATATATATATTCTTATATAACCTAGTCCTTGTATATACCATGTTTACATAGTTCCTATACATATCATTTGTATCTATTTCTTGGAGGATAAGATGGTATGTATCAATGAAACAACACCTATGGAAGAATAACAATATAAGGATTGGCATTACAATGACTACTAGTCAAACAATGTATCTGAAAAAGATGAAGTACGTTGACAACCTTTGGTGATAATTCTTGTAAGTAACAACTACCAGATGGACCGCAATCAGAACCAAACTTGAAGAGACCCGAAAGGAGTCAGACCAGAAAGAAGACAGTAATCAAGAGGAAACTAGAATAGACTTGTGACACTTTACAGAAAGAAATAAGGATGCAGACGAAAGCATGGACTCTCTTAGATGGAGGGAGCTGATCACATAATTCCAAAAGAAGAGCATGAATATTTCTCATTCAGGCATGAAGCTGGGATTAGGAGGGAGTTAATCCTCAATGATTTGATCCATTAAAGAACCCATGAAGACTATGAAGTATATGTCCATGTTCTTCATTAGAAGTAGCAGCCATGGTACGCAGCATGTGTTCAGTTTGACTCTAGAAGAAGTCTCCTTTTTATGTTCCTTATTCTTAGAAGTAGGAACTGTTATCCCCGATTTCTAGGGATAACTAGAAGATCATGTCTCGAGGCCCACGGGTCCTAGACATGGAGTATCGAGAGCAGGATTGACCTGAGCTTGGCCCTGGAGGCCCATCCTTCTTCTTCTTCACCAGATTTGTCCTGTCAGCAGCAGTAGCATCCATCACCATCAGCCTGGACTTGCATCAAAGAAGACTCTTTCTCCATGAGGTAATTGGTCCAGGTATCATGGTATGTGTCATTATTTATCGTTATAACTTTCAGATATATGCATCAGGTTCCTTACATTTCTGACAACTGCTTGGATCTTACACTAACCCACTTGACCATTGTTGGGGGGATTGACGGGGTGCCCTAGCAAGCTTGTACCCATAGGTTTTGGTTAGCCACCAGAGGGGATTTGAAGAGCCATCGTCCGCTTCCACCATACTATCATTTTACATCTTATCTCCCATACATCCATCCCATTCCCCTAGTCCGGGCATTAGGATGACCTATTTGAGGGGTTACACTTTGTCCTGTGGGAAGAAGGGGCTAAAGGCCCAGGGGGTAAAAGCAGTTGGTAAAAGATAAAAGCCATAGGAAATAAAACCTAGAGATGCCTCACCCAGGGATCCCCGAGAAGGCAATAAAAGGCCTCTCGATAAGAAACAAAGGGGACCCAAAGAAAAATGATAAAACAAGGCCTAACCAAGAGGATGGGAGATCTCATCACGAGCTGGCCCATTATGTTCATAGGTATCTAGCAGTATGACGTTGCCATTATCTGGTCACCATGCCAGGGCAATGACCCTTGATTGCATGGCCAAGGGAAAGGGGGTCTCATCACGAGCCAGCCTTATCATTTCTGCAAAAATACTAGTGGGTAACACTGTCAGCTCTGGTCACCACGCCAAGGCAGTGTCCTCTGGTCAGATCTTGAAGCAAAAAAGAAAGAAAAAGGTAATGAATAAAGAAAGAATAAAGGCAATAAAAGGGCTTGGAAAGAACTGCATCCAGGACAGGTACAGCTCGCCTCCTACAAAGGCACCCACGGATAATACCTACCCCTGGTCTTCACTGTGTCTGAACATCCTTAAACCATACCATCTCATGTTACATGGCTTGAATGATGTCCTTTGGAAACTTTCCTCTTCTTGTGGATGCTGGCCCAATAGGTTATTCTGTCTCTTTCTTCAACTTTGTATAGTAGATCAGTGTAATATCTTTGAGCTATTAAAGGATATGCTAGGGGTTTTATGCATGTATTTGATAAATTTAATGATGAAATATGATTGACATTGCTATGATCCTGAGGACTGATGAGCCCATGGAGGGCGAAGTTTTTGATGTGTAGGACCATGCCCGACGGACAGGTACCAGTGGACCGGTACACATGGGGAGATGATTAGCTCGGACCTCCATGGGGCTGAAGAGCCCATCAAATGGTTGTTGGGATGGTAGAGGTAGGACAGTGTTATGATGAGCCTTTGCACATGAAGAAAGAAGGACGTTCCACCCAGGACACTTTGGAAGAGCCCAGCCTAGGGGGGATCACCCACTTCAGATGGAACGTTTTCCTCTTGATGTCAGGACATCACCTAGGAGAGTTGGACGTTACCTTGAGCGTGTGGCAGTGTGATGAGGTTACTGGCACGTGTGGCAGCTTGGAGGAGCCCTGAGAGGGCTAACGTCTTACTTCTGGATGTTGGATATGCCCAAAAAGGGCCAACGTCTCCCTCAGAAGGGCTTGACATCCCACCTTTTGCTCATTTTATGTCAATTGTCTAGCAGTTAATGTAAAAACAGCGTAAATTTTGTAGTCAGCCTTGTCGGCTATTTTAATGACCTATTTTGTAATTTAAAGGTCATGGATTGGTATATATTGAGGATGTTTTTCCCTCATTTGAACATAACACAACTCACTCTCTTGTGAGATCTAAAGACTTGCGCCCTAGTTGGGTATTTTTGGTGTTTTAAGTGAGGTGCTACT
The DNA here is from genome assembly GCA_009831015.1 of Picea engelmannii. Taxonomy (NCBI): domain Eukaryota; kingdom Viridiplantae; phylum Streptophyta; class Pinopsida; order Pinales; family Pinaceae; genus Picea; species Picea engelmannii. The sequence continues at coordinate 354,939 of ML782287.1, forward strand.
CTTCTTGGAGGATTTTCTTGGCATTTATGGCATTTCTCTCAAGGAAGGTTTACAACTAGGGTTTGATTATGCTTTCTTCATGACATGTAAGTGAATTTTTCATGCAAAACTTCTTAAGTGAATGGTTGTAGGCTTAATTTCTTACATTTTTCTATTATATTGTTGAATTTTAAAACCCTAGGTAGCAAGCACACAAGTAGGTCATTGCTATATGTCCCCTTGATTGAGAAATAGTTTTCAGCCATTGAAAGAAGAAGATATAGCCTAGTCGTTGCTACACTTTTCATTCTTTTTTCTGAGCTAACGTTGAGGTTGTAGGTTGAAAAGAGAAGACGTCCTAGGCCTAGTTGAACTACACCTAGGGTTTCACCTTCTAGGGTTTGAAGGCCTTGCCTTTGCAACACCTTCTCCCTTAAATTTATACTTTGATGCTAGTCGTTTTGCCAAGTTTTTTTAGAGAAGGAGGAAGGAGCACGAGGCCTTGCTTAAGCAACACCGGAGTGAGCCTCCTTCCCCTAGGGTTTTGATTCTAGGGCCCTGCCATTGCAACACCTTAGAACCCTACCTTCCAGTCTCTAAGTTTTAATCCTCCCGAGACTTTGTGCCCTTGCTTATGACTCCATTTACCCTAAGGCACTGGTAATATCTCCAACGTTGAGTTTTAGTATACAAAACCATCTTCCAAAATTTAATTTTTGAAACCCTAACACTGCTAACCTAGGTTGATGTCATACTTGACGCAGCAAGCATTTGACTAATAATAAGCAATTGAATGATGACGTCAAGCCTTTATTGAGCAAGTTATTGATTGGATATACTGTAGGCTTGGTCATTTTGGTAGATATTGATGAATTGTTGATCTTTCATAGGCTAATTAGCATAACGTTGACTTCATCTTATCTATTACATTGCTTATTGAATGAAATCAGATAGTTAAGAAGTACTAACCCTTTGAGTTATAGCCTGCAAATATACATATCGTCTTGTTGTTATCTTGTTCCAGGCAGGTGTTTTCAACAGGGACTTCATTTCTTTATTGGTTGATTAGCCGACTATCTGATACTGGTGGTAACCTGCGAGGAGGGAAATCTTAACACTAGACTTTGTATCCATTGCCTCTTCAAACCCCAGGTTACCGGGGACGTCTCCCCTGGGCTAACCTTCCTAAACAGAAAGAACCTCCCCATCGAGGTGACATTGGGTGGGGAAGGTTCCTGTTATGCCAGTTTGTCCTCTATCCTATAGCCTGTGACCTGAAGTACAAACTGCGTGATAACATGAACCATGAAAAGAAGCCTTGAATATCCTTAGTTTTTCATCTACATTTATGTTCCTATGACAAAAAGAAGAAGTTGGAACCCTCAAAAAGGAAGGGCATAGAATCTATAGAATATTCCATGGACTCCAACATTGAAGAGAAACATGAGGAAGAACATGAATATTCCAAGAAAGAAGAAAATTCAAAACAACCAATTGAACCAGTTATTATACCGAGAATCATAAGACTACCAGCATAGTTTGAACCTACTTGAAGCAGTCAAACAGAAGGAATGGAAGGAATTTGTGATGAAGAACAATGTATGTGAAAATTTGTGAAAAAGACTTATAAATGGAAGCATTGATAGATACAAGGCGAGATTCGGAACTAGAGGGTTCTCCCAGAAAGAGGGAGAAGACTATGATGATAGCTTGTTCCAGTAAACCAGATATACCTCTAGCTAAGCCATTGTATCTCTTGCAGTATCCATGGGTTGGAGTTTACATCAGATGGATGTAAAGACTATTCTTCTCAACAGAGTAATTGAAGAAGAAGCATACGTAGAGCAACCTCAAGGTTTTGAGGTATACCAAAAAGAGACCCATGTATGCAGATGGAAGAAGACCTTGCATCGATTCAATCAATTAGGTGCAGAGCCTCTCATGTACAGCAGAAGCATGGTGAAAAATTCCTATGACAGTGGAAGTGTATCGAAATGCTTCTTCAGAAGTCCGAGATAATGGATTGCAAATCCATGGCAAGCTCCCATGATGACAGATCTGAAGAAGTTGAGAGACTCTAATCCAGTAGACCCGTCCCTGTATCAAAAATTGAATGGCTTGTTGATGAATTTGGAGAATACTCAGCCAGATATTTTTTTTACTGTGAAAATAGTTCCAGGTGGAACCTAGCCATGAGAATTGAATAAATCATTCCTTAAAATATCTTCGTGGGACTTTTGAGTTATAATATAAAGCTACATGGTTTTTATCGATTCAGATTGGGCAGGGAGTGTAGATGACATAAGAAGTGCTTCTTGGATATGTTTCAGTTTGAGCTTTGCCATGATATCATGGGCTAGCAGGAAACAAAAGTCTGTTGCACTCAGCATTGCAGAAGTAGAATACATATTGCAGCTTGTGATGCTTGTTTGGAAGCAATGTGGCTCTGTAAGCCAGTTTCTGGACTGTTTGATCAGGTGTTGGATTCGACCGTGATATATTGTGTAAATTAGAGTTGTGTGAAGCTTTCAGAGAACTCAATGTTCCATGAGAGGTCGAAGCACATTGAGATCAAGTATTATTTTCTCCGTGATAGATTCTAGAGGGGAGAAGTGGTTCTCCAGTATATTTCCACTAATGAGCAAATAACAGATATTTTGGTAAAGCCTATGTCCAAGATGAAAAGTTTGCGTACTTAAGGGACAAGATGGACTCATGGAGATGGCTTCCTTATTGGAAAGGGAAGTGATTACTCCCTAGGTTGGGAGGGAGAACTGATATGTTATTGATATATGGACATTCATTTTCCAGTTTGGAAAATGGTCCAGGTTGGGCAGTCACTTTCCAGTTTAGAAAGTGGTCCAAGATTTCTGACAGAAAGTCATTTTCTAGTTCGGAAAATGACTTTCTGTCAGAAATCTTGGACCACTTTCTGAACTGGAAAGTGACTTTCTGTCAGAAATCTTGGACCACTTTCTGAACTGGAAAGTGACTGTGGTCCAATAGATTGTTGATGTACCATAGACAGTGATTCCCCTTATGGCCAGTGTGGGGGAATGGTCTAAGATAGTCATTCTCCTTGGAAGTCACTATGAGAAGTGGTCAAGCATAATGGTTTGCCTCTCTGGGTAGTTATTCTTTCGAAGTTCACAGTTGTGAGTGATTTCTAAGAATGGTCCAATGTAGGAGGTTGGTTCAAGACAGTCATTTCCATAGGAAATGGTTCGGACAGTTATTCCCTAGGGTAGACTCATTCTCTCCAGGTTGCACTGTGATTAGTGCCAGAAGAATGGTCTAGTTAGGTTGAATGGTCCAGGTTCAACAATTAGGGACAATCATTCCCTAGGGAAGACTCATTCTCTCCAGGTTGCACTATGAATTGTGCTGGAAGAATGGCCTAGTTAGGTTGAATGGTCTAGGTTCAGAAATCAGGAACAGTTATTCTTCTATGATTGGGAAGAATAGTCTAGATAGCCCATGGTTGATGTTTAAACCTTCCGAGGGCAGATGCTCTTCCAGATCTCACAGATGTGAGTGGAAGAATGGCCCAGATGACTCAGTTTGTATCATGACATTGTTAATGCAGGTTGATATCAGATGATATGATTGTTGTGGAGACTATATGTCTTTGGACAGTGGTTGTATGCTACTATAGTGGATGTGATCCACTAGTAGTGACTGTGTGTCACTCGTTAGTAGTAGTGTGCTACTAAGAGTGGTTGTGTACCACTGGATAGTAGTTGTATACTACTATGATAACACAGTTTTGTTCTATTGGATAGCATTGTTTTGATTTCCATGGAGACTATATAGTTGGATAGTGATGATGGTGCTCGTGATTGGATCATGAGATAGCATGTGTGGCTATGATGATGCTACTGGTTGAATGGTTTGTTTGTGATCAAGACCATTGTCTCTAATACCTCCCTAGCTAGGAGAGAGTGTTGATATTATGGTAGTTGCGGGAGGTATTAACCTCTACGTGTAACCTTTGACAAGTCTAGAATATTCTGGGAAGCAAGAGAAACCCTAGAAGGTTGGGAATTAACCTTAGAAGACAAGTCGACTCAAGATAATAATTTATATTAAATTATTATCCTCCAAAAGTAGAAGTCGGCCTAGTTAGGTCACTTGGAGGACTATAAATAAGAGGGAGCTAGAGCTCATTTGTCACACACACTCTCAAAAATGCATAAGGACAAGTGGTGTGCATGACTGGAGGAGAGTTTCAACTACTGCAGTGGTGACTTGGTCTTTGGTTATGGTTGGACTTTCTGATTGGTTATGGTTTGAAATTTCTGCTAGGTATGCTAGCTCTGGAGAGAGGTACGCTACATTGGTTGGCTATTGGTTCTAGGCTTTGCTTCCGAAATTATTCTATCTATCAAGGTTAAGGTTCTCGGGGTGGAATTTTTTCGTATGATTGGGTGAAAATATCGAGATATTGTCTACGGTGAAACGAGCACACCTATTTTCTAACACTACTGTCATTACTTAAAGAGAGAATATCATGCAAAAGTACCATTCTATGTTCCATCTCTTCACTACACTTCTCATTAGACAACCTGACAAGGACCTTGGATAAATCCCACTAATTTGTTGTTTCCATGTTTTGATTAATATACAGCTGGTGGGTAAACAATCAAGAATCAGATCAAGAGGCTATTGGGAATGAATCCAACAGGAAACTAAAGTCAGAGTGCCAAAATGTTTACTTTGTCAAGCAAAGGACCATGGAATATTAATGGAGAAACCTTGACCAAGAGGACTCCAATTATACACCAATGAATATTCTGGAAATTTTCAACAACAAAAAAACAGTGTCCTTGAAGAATATAAAAGAAAAAATACCTGAAATATACATTGTTGGTCAAACTAGTTGTCAACTTAAGTCACAACTAGATACTATACAATAAATGGATTGTATCTTTAATTATGAGGATGAATCTCTTATGGAAAGCTGCAGCTATTTTCAATCTTGAGTAATGTACCCACTATTCTTTTTTAAAAACTAGATATATCTATGAAGATGAGGGCTCGTTGTATTACAGAAAAAAAATAAAAATAAAATATTCTTGTCACCAAGTCCCTTCAAACAACCAGTAATATCTTTATAGGATGAGGAAAATCAATTTTCAATGCTAGTAGAGTGCTAGTTAATGACATGAGAACTTCAATATTCACCTTAACAGTATTCAAGGGCCCAACATCGGCAAAGTGCATAAGTGTATCTTTCAACCTACTTACAAGTTCATTCCCAAAAACAATTGAAAATGAATATTATCATGGCAAAAGTTACAAACCTGAGATATCACACTCCTTAAGAGACAAACCTGAGATATCACACTCCTTAAGAGACAAACCTGAGATATCGCACTCACCTCTTTGTGAAAAATCTGGAAGGGCCAAAACTAAATCTTTAAGTATACATCTCTTGATGGAAATTGTCATTTGTCACCTTTGATGATATATACACATTATTTTGTATCGTCAAATGTGTGGAAAGTGTTGCAATTTTGCTAAGGTTTCAATGAACTTTCTATAAAATTTCACAACTACATGGGATCTTTGTTCTACCACAGCATTGTATGGGGTTGATCACTCCAGAATTATCTTCCCTATACTTTGATCTTTTTCCAACCCATTTTTCTATCCCTCATGCCTACAGAATGTTGACTTGTGTTCAGAAAAATATACTCTCCAAATTCAAAAACAATTGTTGGTCTTGCACTTTTTCCAACAAAACTTGGAAATGCATAAATGTTACTCCTAAGTTATGCTATAAACCATAATATCATCCAAACAATTCACAATAAAATTACCAATTAGTGGGCACGATGCTTCTTTCATTAGTTGCATAAAGGTACTAAGAGCATGGACGAGACCTAATGGCATCAACATATTAATACTCAACCAAGGCTACTGAAATTGATTTTTACGGTCTTCAACTTGCAGGATCTTGTACTCACAGTAACATGAATGCCACACATTCTACGGCCATACTCATTGAATGGAACATCTGACTCGATTTAAAACGATGTGTAATAACATAACAGTGCCCAGGTCTCATACAACAGTGCCCAGATCCAAAACATGGCTATAATATAATATTCTACGGAAAATCCATATTCTAAGAATTTAAATTACAACACCATAGTCTTATACAAAGAATAGAGATAAATTTTGACATAAATAAACCCAACATTAAACCAGAATATAGCTTAAAATCCATATGCACAGGTGGAGGTAACTTATCTGTTCCAAGTTGCAGACCAACCACCAGCTGAGCAAGTAGTTTCCACCCAACCGTAGGAAAATCCATAGTGGACGCCACTCCCTAGCCAAGCTATGATATCACCAGGGCGAAGTAGGAATAGTTAACTCTGAAATTTGGACTCTAATCGATGTTTACCTCTGCAGATTTCTTGATGATAGATCAATCATATGGCACCAACATACTTGCCCCACACAACACAATGAGTATTTCCTTCTATGTTGTTCAGTACCTCGGAAATTACTCACTCTCATGCTATTCAGTGTGTGCATATAAGGTCCAAACTATGTCCCAAGTTTCAACATAGTTTTCCATGTTTTCTTGGCTTCTTATCAAGTCTACCAGCTTGCATTCATGGTTGGTTGGTCTATGATGGTTTTGGCTCTCTTTCTCCCATGTCTAACCTCTCCAAACTCTTCTTTATCACCATCCACAACGTCCTTCCTCCCTCTATTCTAATTATAACCGGCAGATGCTATTAGAGGACCGAGTAAGTAGTAGTTTCTCGGCAAACTTGATAAACGATCGATATTGGTAAACTCCCTGAACAAAGTGATTTAGTTTATAGAAAATGAATCGACGATAATAGTTCCCCATGATATAAGATACCGAACAGGCTTCTAAAACTGGATAGAGATGATATTTGATTAAATAAACCACCCTTCCTCTCATGCATAGTGGATGGAGAGTTCAAATTCAACTTCTCTTCCTAATTCCAAGAATATAGGGGAGAGAGTTTGTAAAATTTAGGATTTGTGGCTTAGATTGAGTAGTTGGTTTCCTCCACTCCTCTTAACTCAATTTTTTTTTGAATTCCAAATTTGAAAATGGGTGAGGGTTTAATATAGCATAAGGTAGGTAACTTAGTCATAAACCCCCCTTTAGACCCCCTCACCTTTCCCCTCTTGTGGTATCATAGCCCCTATAGGCACTCAAATTCAACTGATTTTGGTCTTCATCTTTATCGACTACAAAACAAAAAGATATACAATATTCACAATACCATGGTTTATCTAACCCATGGAGGTAGTGTACCACAGTTAGAAAGTAATCATGCAAAGTATTTAAGCATTTATTTATAAATAATTCAAGGAATAAAAATTGGGATATTACAAGCATCGATAACGGAGTGTCCCATAAGATGCACTACTATGCTAAGTTGTTATATATTTTTCCTAGTGCTTTGTTGTAAATCCCACCAATGCATTTGGTTAAAATTGATGCACCGCCAGACTAAATTTTCCATGGCAAAGACTAGCCAATGTGATTGGTTAATGGAATGCATCGATGCTCCATTTGTCATGGAGCACTAGTGTTTTGTTTAACGGTGTGTTGTGTCTTTTAATGTACCGATAACAGGGTATCCAAAAAAGACGCATCGACATGCTTATTTTTTGTCATTTTCGTGGTGTCATTCCGTGAACAACACTAGTGCATTTATCAATCATATACACCATGATCACAATGCTTCCTTTAAATTCATGAGACACACCGAATTCCAAGGCGAGTCGAAGCGTTTAAACGCACCGCGTAGAATAAAAAAAATCTAAAAAAAAGAATTTGAATTCAATGAAAATGCAAATAACAATGTAATAAACAATTTACCTAGTCTCTTTTGTCTTGAGGAGGCATGGTTGCACCGTCGAGAAGAAATGAAAATTTGCGGTATTTTGTAAAATTTGGAAATGTGTGGAATCTACTGGTGGAGCTATCGAACTGACTATAGAGCACTGCAAATAGGGCAGCCATGGAAGGAAAGTAAGCATTGGTGCTTGTCTGAGAGGTTGGAAGCACAAAATGAGGTGTAACAATGAAAATCAGTATAGTGAGTTTTTTTTTTTTTTTTACACTGCCTCGGTGCGCCAAACAGTTGTACGCATCAGTGTGTCATGTGAACTCTCACTGGCATGCTTTATTTAGAGTAGAGCATTGTTATGTATTTTATTTTGTTTATAGCGGCTAATAGTGCATCTTACTATATCAACATTGGGGCGTTATTTTTATGTGCGCACAGGTGTGTATCTCCCTTACAAGAGCACCGGTGAAAAAACCTCCGCAAAAACCTTTGATCGAAAACCTCCACTATAAGGTGTTCTCCTTGTAGTGTTTTTTTTATATCCCATGTCCTTGTTTTTATATGATCATCATCACCCCATCCCATGTCCTTGTTTTAAGAATATATATAATTTTAATTAATCTTATAATCTTATGTATAATCTTGTATTATTTTAATTAAAAATAATTTAAGATTTCTTATAAAAATCATCACCACATTCTATGTCCTTGTTATAATTTTTTTTTTTTAAATAAAAACAATCCATAAAGTTATTTGTATTTAAAATTTAAAATTTATTTTTAAATATAATCACATCTTTTTCAATTTAATTTAAATATAAAATAACATTAATTTCACATTTTGTAAGTTTTCAAAATATTCTTATATTATTTTTAAGACGAGATTTTGCTTAATATTGATTTTTATTCAAAATTGCAATTTTAAAATGAGGAAATTGTTATTTTTAATGAAAAATAAATTTAACATTTTCAAATATTTTTAATACAATATAATTGTATCATGTTAAAGAGCTAGAAGAAAAGTTAATGAACGATTTGACCCTAAATAGTTTGGAATATAAATTGGATATCAAACTCATTAAAGAGGAAATGAATAACCTCATAGAGTTAGACCATGAGCATAACAAAAGAGCCCTAAACCTCATTGTTTTTGGTATAAAAGAGCATAAAGATGAGAACATGCTCACATAGTCAAGGAAGAACTAAAAAATAAATTACAAATTTAAACAACTTGTCTCATAGAAGCAAAGAGGAGCCTTGAACCTCATTATTTTTTGTATAAAAGAGCATAAGTATGAGAACATGCTCACATAGTCAAGGAAGAACTAAAAAATAAATCACAAATTTAAACAACTTGTCTCATAGAAGCAAAGAGGCTGGGAAAAATAATTGAACATAAAGATAGGTTGATTCGAGTTAATGTAAGCTATAATTACCATAAATATGGCATACTCAATAAAACTCTGAGCTTAAAAAGCTCAGGAATATTTATAAATGAAGACCTAATTCCTGAAGACCAAGCGAAATTAAGGAAGGAAGTTGAAAAGGAAAAGAAGCTAGGAAGGAGAGAAAATGGGAAATAAATAGGAATCAAAAAGTTGTTATCGGGGATAAAGACTAGAAACATAATAATAAATAGGAATTTGGGACACTCTGAATTCTCTCATGAAACTATCATGGTTTTCCATGAAGCAAAAGGCATATATTAAGTTGGATCCTGAGTGAAATTGATATTATATTTTTGGTTGAAACCTGGGAGCATAAAGAATCTAAGGCCCCTAACATATAAGGATTTGTATTGTGGTCGGATTGGAACAAGAAATCATCCTGTAGAGGGATTGGAGGCATAGCTTACTACATAAAAATGAATGTTTCTCCTCACATTTGGCTTCATAAGAAAGACCCTTTCAATCAGTGCATTTGTATGGAGATTTCCAATATTAATGCTAATAATATTTATATAGCAATATGTTACTTTGCACCTCTCAATTCTACTTGTTATAAGAAAAACAATCTAGATAAGAATTGTCCCTACAAAAACTTAGAATAAAATATTTACATCCTGAGAAATGAAGGTAGTATCATCCTGCTAGGAGAATTTAATGCTAGAACTAAAACTAATCAAGCTATTCTTCTAAGTAACGATTCCAACCCTGATCCTATGTGGCTAGATGAGGACCTTGTTTCTGCTAATAGGTACAAAAAAAACTCTGAAGACCTGACCAAGAATGTATCTAGTACCAAGCTAATCAAGCTCTGTAGTTCTCAAGATCTAATCATTTGCAATGATCTAACAAAGTGGCCAAATTCTAACCAGATGACTTATATCCATGGGCAGTAGTGTCCTAGATTATGTGATATCTAATATCCCCATATACAACCAAATAGTAAATTTTGATCTTTTAAATGATCATGAGTTTGAACCTAATCATAGACCTTTATCCCTAATGTTGAACTTTGTCATGCACAAAATCTCCATTGAAGAAAACTCTAGTAACCAAAGGCACTTGCTTTTTGACAAAAATAAATTTGATATTCTCTTAAATCACTTAAATAGTGAATTAAATTTTCTATCATATAAGAACAATATTGAAGACATCTATCATAATTTTATGACAACCCTCTCTACTTCCATTAACAAATTCTCTATGAAGGTGTTATGTAAAAGGAATAATAGAACAACCAACCCTTGGTATGATAATGAGTGTAAGATTGCTACAAAATTCATTAGGGATGCCTCTAACGAGTCCTTAAAATCTAATAAGATAAATAGACCCAAAGCCCTAATTAAAAAGGGGAAAAGGCACTACATAAATAGAAAGCAAGAGAATCTTTTGCACCTATCTAAGCTAGATCCGAAGAGATTCTGGAAGCAAATTCTTACTCATAAAACTAAATAAAATAATATGATTCCCCTAAAGGACTAGAATTCCTACTTCAAAAATCTTTATGAATCCCTTATTGTCGTGGAAAACATTCCAAACATTTCTATAGAGGATGAAGTGTTCTCTATAGAAGATATATTTTGGGGGGTTAATCAACTCGCAAAAGGGAAATTTGAAGACATTAAATGCTACCAAGCTGAAATCTTAAAAATTGGAGGGCCTATCCTCATCCCTCACATACATAAGCTCTTCAATTTAGCAGTCAAGAAGGGCTTCCCTAAACCCTGGACTCAAAGCCTCATTGTTCCTGTCTTTAAAAGTGGGGATAAAATCAATCCCTCTAATTATAGGACCATTATGATTAGCCCCATCTTAGACAAACTATATGGAAGTATTTTGGAAAAGAAGATTGTCATATGGCTTGAAATCCATGGAAAAAGAGCTAAAGGCCAAGTTGGAATTAGAGACCGTCACTCAACTATGGACCATCTTGTTATACATAGGATCATTATGGAGGAGTGTCACAATAATAAAACCAATCTCCTTTGTTGTTTCATTGGTTTTAGAAAAGATTTTGACATAATTCCCAAGACTAACCTTGGGAATAGGTTAGAAGAGATAAAAGTTCATTCTGAGCTAAGAGCTTCTACAGTAAGGTTATATGAGAATGTTATTGTCAAGTGTAGGAACACTAAGGGCCGATCAGAAGAAATTAAATGTCATATAGGAGTCAAGCAAGGTTGTCCCCCATCTCCTACTCTCTTTGGAATATACATTGATAAGTTAGAATATTGTTTGCAAGATGTTGGTGGTACTGGCCTGACTCTCACTGGTATAGTCATCATCCTTCTTCTTTTCGTTGATGATATTTTTCTTATGGTGAGAAATCCCTATGAACTCGATAAGCAACTAAGAATCTTCAAGGACGTCTACTCTAGTATGGGTATTACTATGAACATGAACAAAATGAAGGTTATGATAATTAAATCTCAAAAGATCACCTACAATACTTTCCTATATGACAACCATAGCTTGGAGGAAGTGCCTTCATACAAATATCTCAAAATCGATATTCATCACAAGCTCAATTGGAACAATAGCATTGAGAAAA
>ML782287.1:366812-378955 GCA_009831015.1 Picea engelmannii
TAAACTTAAATTTATTGAATATTAAAAAAATGATAAAAAAAAAAAAGTATAAATGTGGAATGAAATTTTATTATAAAAATGTCATTATAATAATAATAATAATAATAATCTAATTTTAAGGTCATGGCAAAGTCGGACACCAAATTAGTGTATGAGACCTTCTTTGTTTATGGGACAAGGGATTGGTGTATGAGATCTTCTCGTTTGTGGGACAAGGGTTTGGTGTATGAGATCTCATTTGTGGGACAAGAGTCCCTCTAGCGATAAAGGGACTCCCTTGTGATTTGACTCCTAAAGTCTACGGAAGTGTACATACCCTACCCCCTTTTGTAACCTCCGAAAAGGAAACACATATTATTATTGGATATAAATAACAATCACAAATTAAAGACAATTCATTAAATATGATACTAAAACCACCATTAAAAATATTAGTAATAAATTTATAAAGTGAAAAAAAAAAATATTATTTAAAATTAATTTTTAAATCCATAAATATAAATATAAATAATACCATCTTAGTATTTATTAATAATATATAATTGTGAGAAAAAACTATATTTAAATTTAAAGGTTTTTATATTTTCAAATTAAAATAAATCTATCAAATATTTTCAAAACCTATAACACTCAAATTATTATGGATTTAATTAAATAATCATGATTTGATTAAATAATTTTAAGTGGAAAGTGATTTTCACCACCATAATCTAATTTTCTATTATGTATTTAATTAAATAATCATGATTGGATTAAATAATTTTAAGTCGATAGTGATTTTGGTCACATAATCTAATTTTCTTAGTACATAGTAAGTCTTACTACAAATTATAACAAAACGTTCTAGATTTTTTTCATAAAGTTTGATTTACAAAATTTATGGCTATTATGACAATAAAACATTCATTTAATAAAAACATAGAGGTTGGTTGCCTTGTTTTGGTCAACGTCTAAGCGATTGTTTCTTGATATCTATTGGGTCCTTGAGTTGGTGCGCTATTTCTTCTTCTTGAGCTTCAACATGAGTGGAATTTGCAATGGCTTTTTTCTTCAAGGTTGTAGAGAGAGTTTTTATGCATATTAATCATAATGGAATTTGCAATGGCTTTTTTCTTCAAGGTTGTAGAGAGAGTTTTTATGCATATTAATCATAAGATTTTTAAGCATATTGTACTCAACCTCTTTCCATCATTTGTTTATGTTCAGTCTGCATTTTCATTAATGATGCATGTTGAGTGATATAGAGGTGTTAGTTTTGTGTATCTTGGTGGTAACAAAAAACATAAAGGTCTGATTGGAGTGGATAAACTCTTCATGTCTTCTTAAGACTTTTTTTATTTCCATTATTTCCTAACTGCACCCACAAAACAGAACTAAAATGTCAAATAAGCGAGATCAAATATGCTAATAAAGAACTACAGTTGATAACTTACACCAGATTGGTAAGACCAGAACCAAAGTGATACAAAGAATTCGTCCCCTGGCTTGGGGAATTCACTGAAATAACAGAGAACCTACACCAAATTTTCCTCATAGTCTACTCCATAATGTCTTTGTATAAGCAAGCATGAGGGTGGAATAACATGGGGCTCTCTGACTTCTTCTTAGGGAATTTATGTATCTAAACCAACATTAAAAACTTGACAGGAAACCAGATTCAAAAAGGATGCTCCTAGGATAATAACCCAAAGCCAGAGTTATAGGAGAGACTTAAAGAAACTACCTAGAGAGCCACTAAAACCACAAGATGTCACACACCCAACCCCTAAGTACCTTTTTGAGGGATGAGGCATGTTATCGTACAATCTATACTTTCCCAATCCAAGAGGCAAGTAGGCCTAGATTGACCTAACACGGAGGTAAACCTATCACTGTCACCCCAATAGGGTACCTTTTTCTCTTTAAGAGGAGGAAAACCTCACTCCAAGGGAAATGTCCCAGGACCTAGTTGGTTGATGAAGGAGGATAAGACAAGGTAATACCACCCCTCTCTTTAGGTCACTCGAATGAATGAAGTCACTTGGAATGGTTGAGTCAAGGGGGTTAAGGGGAAATAAGGTGAATGATACATGCCCTTTACCAAAGAAACAACAAACGTTATATAATAACCAAATATCAATGCTTTCATTCAGTGACTTCAATATAAAAGTCTGCTACCAAGCAAGTTTATGCATAAAAGATAGATGTGTAGCAATAGTAATAAATCAAGAAATTGTAACTTATAAGGACAATGTAATAAAATATAAAGACCTTGCAATGATAGCACTTTTTCCACTTCCAATTTCTAGATTGATATAAGCCAAGTAATGACTTAAAAAGGGTTGTCAAAGTACTTATAACAGTAGCAAATTAACAGTTATGACAGCAGTAAACAACTTCAAAAAAAGTACCTCGCTAAGGAAATTTAGTGAACACTTTAGGCATTTATTGATTGTGGCTTGCCTAGTACAAATTATGGGTGGCTTATCAACCAGCAAATGAGTTTAACAAACCATCAAAAGTGACTGTAACAGCACCAAAACAAGAGTGGTGACATCTGCAACAAACCTTCATAAATGCACTTTGTAAAGAGCAATTAAAGCACACTTTAACTCCAACTGATAGTACTTTGATTCATGCAATTTTCTGGGTTGGTTTAGTTAAATTATAAGATAAAATAAATTGTTATATAGTGGTTGTAGCAGTGTTAGTAACAACAGCAAGTTAGTACCTTAAAACTAGGTTAGTAAGTTAGGCTAAGTTGGTAGAGATAGCAAGTGAAGTTGAGTGTAGTCTTGTCAAGGAATAGGAGAAGAGAACTAGTGCCTTCAAGGGTAATGGAGTCAAGGTGGATGGCTTCTTCTAAGGCTGCAAATCAATTGATGATGATGCACAAAAGTCTAAGAGGGGAAAAGGCCTACAAGAAGTAGTAACTTAAGTCCTCTTAGGCTTTAACCTCAAGAGACAAAATGCTAGGGTGTAGGAAATTCTAGGCCCTGGCGCCTTGCTCTCCTTATCCTTCTTATCGAGTAAAAACTTATGCAACAATAACTAAGTCTAAATCCTTAGAGTGCTAGCAATTTAGGGCTCTAGGGTTTTACTAGTTACTAGATCAATTAAATGGAAAGCTTGGCAAATAAAAAGTAAGAAAGCATCAATTTAAGTTTCTTACTTCAAGCATTAAGTACACCATGCAATTTCATAATCTTGTATGAGCAAATAAAACCATACAACAAACCATTCAATAGATGACAAAATGCAGATTTCACTTACTTGCACCAAGAATAATCATAAGAATACCATGCAAGATCACCATAAAACTTCCGAGATTGATCCAAGTTGCAAAAAAATAGCCTTAAACAAGAATGGTGCCTCACAATTTCAGCCAATAACCCTCACTAGGGCACGAATTTCAGACCTCTTGTCTTAAATGACAATTTGTGTTGTTAAAAATGAGAGTACTTTATGTTTATTTATACAAAATTTTGACCTTTATTTCATCTTTAGGTCAAAACAAGGCCGACCTGGCCAAATTGCAACAGAAATTCAATTTTGACATAATTAAAAGTAATTTGCATCTGGAAACATCTCCAAGGGTGACATCATGCCCCTCTAGGGTGATGTTGAGCCCTAAATGTGGAACTTTGAGCTAGAAAAGTGGGGCGCTTAACCTCCAAAGGCCCAAAATGATGCCCACACGTGCCACCAGGCTCACAAATGCCTCCAAAAATGGAACCCTAGCTATGGATGACGTCTAGGGCTATGATGGTGACATCCAGAACCCTCAAGGGCTAACGTCCATGCGGGAAGGGAAAGGTCCCATGGGTCTAGGTCTACCAAGGTGCCTCCAAAGGCAACATCCTTCTTTTTCTCAGTGCAAGTCTTCAATTTCTTCTTACCCCTGGCTGGGCTTTCAGCATCCATCTATGGGCTTTAAGCCCCCATGAAGGTCTGAGCTAATCATTCCCTCATGTGTACCTACCCACCGAGCAAGGTCCTATAACAACAACAAGTACGCCCTCCAAGGGTTCATAAGTCACAAGGATCATAGCATGTAAATCACATCCAATAATTGAATTACACAAACATGTGAATCAAACCTCCCCTAACCCAGACAAATGCTCAAAGATGTTATGCAATTTGACAAGTTAGGTTTGGAGAAGATCTCAGGGTGTCCTATTGGGCTAACCTCTCTTAAGTTTGGGGTGTTTCCCAGGTGGGATATATTCTAAGTCATGTAAGACTTGTATGAGGTGGCATAGGTTAGATGTTTAGGCATGGGGTGCATGTAATAACATGGAAATGTAAAGTCTTACCTGCAGGTGCGTTTGTAGAGGGCGAGTTGCACCTTGTCATAAATGCAATTGTTTCCTAGCCCATTCATTGCCTTTTATTCTTAGATTTATTTCTTTTGATCTTTTTCTCTTGTGCTTCAAGTGAATAGTTGAAGGCCATTGTCATGGCTTGATGACCAGAGGTGACAGCGTTATCCATAAACATTGCACAGAGATGAGAAGGTTGGATCATGATGAGATTCCCTTTCTCTTAGCTATGCCACCAAGAGCCACTACCCTGGCTTGGTGACCATATGTTGGTAGTGTCATTCTGCTACATGCCCATGGTCATAATAGGTCAACTCGTGATGAGACCCCTTATCCATCAACTAATACCTTGAGTGTTTATGTTATTTATAGGTCCCCTTTCTTACTGAGAAGCTTTTCACTGCTTTCTCGAGGATCCCTGGGTGAAGTATCTCGAAGGTTTCAACTTTGGATTTTAACTCTTTCCAGCTAATTTTACCCTCTGGGCCTTTAGCCCCTTCTTCCCATGAGGTAAGGTATAACCCTTCCTAGAGTAGTCAATCCCAATTCCCAAACAAGGATAGAGGAGATGAAAGGAATAAATATGGAAAATGGTAAGTATGGAGGGAACGGAAGATGACTTTTCACAGATCCACCCAGTAGCAACCCATCCTAAAGGGAAATCAACTTATTAGGGAACCATGTCACCCTTCCAGGTATGAACGAGGCAAAGAGCATAATGTTCAAGCAAACATCATGAAATGAAGAAGGATTCAATACAACATATTCAAGTGCTTCAAAAATCAGAGTGATACATACCATGATACCCAAACTCATTACCTCATGGAGCAAGACTCACCGCTACTTCAGGACCAGGCTGGTGTGATGGATATTGTTGCCGGTGATATGTGGATTGCACTGAAGAAAAGAGGGGCCCTCCAGGGCCATGATTAAGTCATCTGGCTCTCGATACTCCATATCTAGGACCTGTGGGCCTCGAGATGTGATCTCCTTAGTTATCCCTAGGCTAGGGGATAACATCTGGCTCCAACTTGAGGACATGTTCTCACCGTAGAGTGCATGAGAACCTCAGCATCTTTGTTATTACCTGTGCCTGCTAAATCTCAACAAAAGATATTAGTAATCCCTAGGGTGATGATATCACCCCTCGTCCATATGATAAAATAAACAAATAAAAGAATCTCTAGTCTAACATATGATTATGAGCATACATATATACATAATGAAACAAGACAATATGAAAAATGAAACTACAACTATGCTAACATGATATGCTATGGTATATACAATGGATGCAAATGCCTACCTACCTCTACTTACATGTTGTTTGAATTCTAGGTGTAGTCAAATAACCAGTGAAACCATCCTAGCAATACCTCGTAATACCTGCCTATGTGCTTCATCATAAACCAAAACATTGACAAGTCAAGCACAAAATAAACATGAGTTAGAGAATGCATTATATCATAGGAAGTCGTAAATTCTAGCTCATGGAGGTGGGAGGGAGGGACAAAATCATGCCAAGTCACCCTTCCATAAAAGTGATCAATCCATCTCAGAAAATGATCGTGAGAGGTCAAGGACTCAAAAGGCTTGCTCAAAGAGTCTGAGGGTTGACTACCTTGGACGTCATCACTCCCTGGGGTCTGAGAAGGGATTAACAAGAACTTAGAGGGAAACTGATAAGTTCTTAGGGGAAAGATGAAAGATTGAGATAATAAACTTCTTAAGGCATTCAACCTCCCCTTGAATTCTAACTAAAAGATTTTCCCTAAAGAAAACTATAAACAAGAGACATGTTCCCCAACTGCATCCTTAGTGACATAATGAGGTAAAGAAATCGGAGGGAGCTGGAAAACCTTGTCACAAGTATCATGCTTCAGGCAAGCAATGTCCTCTCCTTTATCAAAATTTGAGCACAACGGCAATTGATAATCTTCTTCATAGAATAAATCCAAGTGCTCAAAGGAATACTCATCAAAATCCTCAAGGTGTGACCGAAAATCATCAGGAGAACATTGCACTGGGTCATCCTTGGTTGCTTGGAAAACTTTTGTAATTATATCATCATCGTGTTTCCAAACGTCAAAATCATTAGGAACATCATATGGTTGTTGTAAAGGCAACATTCGAAGATATCCTTCCATATCATAAATGGGATCCTCATGAGAACCAATCACATCCCACTTACGTCTTCCAACATGTATGAACTCATCAATATTATCAACCATGTCACTATATAACATGAAGGATTTAATGCATCCAAGGGATCCTCCAATACTTCTTCTCTTTCCAAATCATAAAATAAAGCATCATCAAAATCTTGGAAAGGGAAGTAACTTACCATGTTCGCTTCTTGTTGTGCAGGAGCGTCAAAGGCTTGGATGACTTCATCAAATGGAAGAGCATCTAGTACATCATCCCTAAGACTCGTCTCTTTAATCATCTTTTCACCTTCATCAGAAAATGAAGGACCTAGCTCTTCCAAGGTTTCCTTTACTTCTTCACCTTTTGAATCATAGAACAAAGTGTTGTCAAAAACCTAGAAAGGAAGATGATTCACCTCATTCTCTTTGTCTTGTGCAGGTGAGATAGGATATTGTAGAGCTTCATCGGACGGAGGAGCAAATACTAGTACTTCATCCTCATAACTTACTTATTTAGTCAAGTATTTACTGCACTCTATTGAATCATGGGAAAAATATTGCTCCTCTTCAAGGAGTTGACAACCTTCTTCATAAATCTCTCCTTCTACATCATAGAGTTCTTGGTATTGAGTATGGTACACATCCCTAAGATCTTCCACAATCTCAGTAATGAATCCCTCGTCCTTTAGGGCTATTGTGATATTTTGAAGGGCATCTTCATATGTCTGGCATTGTGGTTTCACAAACTCGATAAACCTATTGATGAGGTCTATGAAAGATTATATACATTATCTTCGCAACAACCCTTAATCCAATCTTGCAAAAAGAATGACAGGGAAAGTATGAACAATTTTACCAGAACATCCTCCCCTTCAAATTTTATCTCACTTATATACTTCAAGAATTCTATAATGTGAGTAATTGGGAGGCCTACGAATCTTGGAGAGTTGTTTAACCATTTTATATCAAAATAATGCGGGTATCCTTGAAAACTTTTGAAATCAATAGTCGGATACACTTGTTCCCAAGACTCCATGATCCCATATCTTGGAAATATCACAAAGTTGAGAGTAAGGTGGCACATTGGAAAAGGCCAGTGGAGTCATCGGATATCCTCTTAAGGACTATCAAAGGGAGTAGGGGAATAACCCTCAGTGGAGTCGCCATGTAAGCTTCATACAATGAAGGCTTTGAGGAAAAGGCTTACCAAAAAAGTTTTGTTGAGGAATATTGACTCGATGTTCCCCAGTAGCGGCGCCAAAAATGTTATCGCACAATCTATACTTTCCCAAGACAAGAGGCATGTAGACCTAGATTGACGTAACACGGAGGTAACCCTATCATTGTCACCCCAATAGGGTACCTCTTTGTCTTTAGGAGGAGGAAAACCTCACTCCAAGGGAGATGTCCCAGGACCTAGTTGGTCGATGAAGGAGGAGAAGACAAGGTAATACCACCCCTCTCTTTGGGTCACTCAAATGAATGAAGTCACTTGGAATGGTTGAGTCAAGAAGGTTAAAGGGAAATAAGGTGAATAATACCTTCCCTTTACCAAAGAAAAAAAAAACGTTATATAATAACCAATGATATCAATGCTTTCATTCAGTGACTTCAATATAAAAGTCTTCTACCAAGCAAGTTTATGCATAAAAGATAGATGTGTAGCAACAGTAATAAGTCCAGAAATTGTAACTTATAAGGACAATGTAATAAAATATAAAGACCTTGCAATGATAGCAATTTTGCCACTTACAATTTCTAGATTAATATAATCCAAGTAATGACTTAAAAAGGATGTCAAAGTACTTATAATAGTAGCAGATTAACAGTTATGATAGCAGTAAACAACTTCAGAAAAAGTACCTCACTAAGGCAATTTAGTGAACACTTTAGGAATTTATTGATTGTGGCTTGCCTAGTACAAATTCTGGGTGGCTTATCAATCAACAAATGAGTTTAACAAGCTATCAAAAATGACTGTAACAACACCAAAACAAGAGTGATGACAATTGCAAGAAACCTTCAAAAATACACTTTGTAAAGAGCAATTTAGGCACACTTTAACTCCAACTGATAGTACTTTGCTTCATGCAATTTTATGGGTTGGTTTAGTTAACTTATAAGCTAAAATAAGTTGTTATATAGTGGTTGTAGCAGTGTTAGTAACAACAGCAAGTTAGTACCTTAAAACTAGGTTAGTAAGTTAGGCCAAGTTGGTAGAGATAGCAAGTGAAGTTGAGTGTAGTCTTGTCAAGGAATAGGAGAAGAGGACTAGTGCCTTCAAGGGAAATGGATTCAAGGTGGGCGGCTTCTTCTAAGGCTGCAAATCAATTGATGATGATGCACAAAAGTCTAAGAGGGTAAAAGGCCTAGGAGAAGTAGTAACTTAAGTCCTCCTAGGCTTTGACCTCAAGAGACAAGATGTTAGGGTGTAGGCAATTCTAGGCCCTAGCGCATTTCTCTCCTTAGCCTTCTTATGGAGTAAAAACTTATGCAACAATAACTAAGTCTAAATCCTTAGAGTGCTAGCAATTTAGGGCTCTAGGGTTTCACTAGTTACTAGATCAATTCAATGAAAATCTTGGCAAATAAAAAGTAAGAAAGTAGCAATTTAAGTTTTTTACTTCAAGCATTAAGTACACCATGCAATTTCATAATCTTGTATGAGAAAATAAAACCATACAACAAACCATTCAATAGATGACAAAATGCAGATTTCACTTACTTGCACCAAGAATAATCACGAGAATACCATGCAAGATCACCATAAAACTTCCAAGATTGATCCAAGTTGCAAAAAAATAGACTTAAACAAGAATGGCGCCTCACAATTTCAGCCAATAACCCTCACTAGGGCGCAAATTTCAGACCTCTTGTCTTAAATGACAAGTTGTGTTGTTAAAAATGAGACCTCCCTTAACCCAGACAAATGCTTAAAGACGTTATGCAATTTAACAAGTTAGGTTTGGAGAAGGTCTCAGAGTGTCCTATCGGGCTAACCTCTCTTAAGTTTGGGGTGTTTCCTAGGTGGGATCTATTCCAGGTCATGTAAGTGTATGAGGTGGCAAGGGGTAGATGTTTGGGCATGGGGTGCATGTAATAACAGGGAAATGCAAAGTCTTACCTGCAGGTGCCTTTGTAGAGGGTGAGTTGCACCTTGTCATAAATGCAATTGTTTCCTATCCCATTCATTGCCTTTTATTCTTAGCTTTATTTCTTTTGATCCTTTTCTCTTGTGCTTCAAGGGAATAGTTGAAGGCCACTGTCCTAGCTTGATGACCAGAGGCGAGAGCGTTATCCACAAAGGTCGGCCCTACGTATACGCAGATTTTCCTATGACAGCCTGCGTGTGCACGCGGGCAAGAGAAAAGCTGCATGTGTGTTCACGCGACTGTGTAAACTACAACTCGCATATACCCTCCATTTTGTGGAAAAAAATCAAAAAAAGGAAGAGCTAATCCCTCATGAACTTGTGAATTATAGGATGTATGTTCATTGGAGAGAGAGGGAGCATGAGGACATTGATTTTCTGGTCGGTGAGGACCCTACTGCTACCGCCGCATTGGTGCAATGTGGTTTGTTAAAGTTCTTCCAGTGTCCTTTCATGCGGGCACAACCTAGGCTACTGAACGCCTTGGTTGATTATTGGCATCCTGACGCAGAGGCCTTCATGCTTGAGGGACAGTCATTGACTCCAACGACCAAGGATATCTACTTTCTCACTGGCCTCTCAAGGAGAGGGGAACCAGTTAATTTTCATACTTTTCCCTCTGGGCCTCACAACATAGCGGAGTTGATTAGAATCCATTGTGAAGCCAGCAGAGACAAAATGGGCACATAGGTGCCAATAAACAAGATCTCAGACCTATCACTGAAAGTGATAGTTTTTCTCATCGGGCGGATCACTAGATCCATAGCTTTGCATCAGGCTTTCCGAGCACATATGAATTGTGTTGTTCAGTGCTTAAATGCACAAGTTTTTGAATGGAGTAGACTTTACTAGATTGCATGAAGAGGCAACTGACAGAGTGTCGCATGCAGAGGCATAGAAACTTTGGGTTTGGGACTATTATTTGTTCTTTCTTCTTCGAGAGGGTACCTAGTCTTAGTCTGAGGGAGACAGTACGAGGGAACATAGCCTCTTCTCCAGCAGTATGCAGATGGGCGACGTTATTTCCACGACAGGGGGGAGGGAGGACCATTGAGGCCTTCGACGACAAGTTTTTTGACTGGTGGTCTCAGCAGATTCTGGCGATAGAGGACTATCCCTATGACGGAATTGACTTTTCCAGGGACCCTGACATGGGCGTACCTCCCGGTGTGGTACGAGGAGAGTTAGGTATGCTTGTAGTTTTTTTTTTCTTTTAAAGTTATTTAATTTTTATGTCTTTTTAAATATATCAAATTTTTTGTGTACCAGAGTATCTCACAACTATGTATCTGGTCTGTGCAGATGTGGGGCCAGTGCGTCCAGTGGACTTTTCGAGGATTAGGTGGAGCAGCAGCAGCAAGGGGACCTCCAGCTGGAGAGGCTGAGAGAGTATTGAGACGGGTAGAGCAGAACCTCACCGTGCTTACTCGAACAGTCCCCATGGCGGAGATAGAGGATCTCCCACCGTCCATGCAGAATCGTGTTGTTGGGGTACCACGGACCTGGGTCCATCTTTTTCGGCGTCTGGCTAATGTCGTTGTTCACTATGACAGGGCCAACATGCCCCGTCCTTAGATTAGACTAGAATTATTATGTGCCAAGGGCACCTTTTGTATACTTTTGAGGGCATAAGCTCCGTGACTCTTTACTGGACACATATTTTTTGAGGCGCTCGCGCCCACTTATGTACTCTGATACTTTGCGATATATATATGCGTATTTACATCTCTTGTTTTTTATAGATTACATTTATTTACAAATGTATTTACATGTGTGTGTATGTGTGTTTCTTATATGTGTGCAAGAAGCCAATCTAATATATGATTAGCTAGAGTATCTGTAACTTGATTCAATCTCCTAGGAACATGGATATACGTAATGTAATCAAAGCTTCGTTCTAAGAGACGTACCCTAAGTAACCATCGGTGTAGAGTAGGATCATAACACGATAAACCCCATTTAACTGATACACAACTAGCTGAGCGTCTAGATAGACCCGGAGATGAGAGATACCAAGTGACAAAGTGTCACGAAGCAACTCAATAACTGCGTTGTATTGGGTGACATTGTTTGTGGTGTCACCTAAACAGATACCTCTTGAAGATAGCAACTGGCCTTGAGGTGTGAAAATCACCCAAGCTACGGAAGCAAGCCTCCGAGTGTGCTGGCTAGCTGTTATAACCCTAAATTGCACCACACATGCTTACCTGGCATCAGGCCAACTCATATCCCTTCTTTGCCAAAAAACTACTGAACAACTCTTCTAAAAACTCCATTTTTAAAAAGTAAACGCTAGCAGGCCCACTACAGCCCGCGTTTATACAAAAAAAAAACTCTAGCAGGCCCACTACAGCCCGCGTGTAAACGCTAGCAGGCCCACTACAGCCTGCGTTTGCCTTCAGAATCACAAAAAACGGAAAGTTTCCGACGGGACAAAAAGCTATGGGTCAGTTAACTGAAACTCCCGGCCATGCATGGCCGAGAGTTCATCCAAAACCCTAGCTCCTTCTAGCCTATAAAAGAAGGGGTAGGGGTACCATTTGG
>ML782287.1:385515-406324 GCA_009831015.1 Picea engelmannii
GGTCTAGAAGAACGTTCCTTAAACGGGTCTTCTTTTAAGCCCTTTTCAGACCCTTTAAACATGAAAAGATTGTCGAGCGATCTTGTGGCCTTTCACGCTCGTTAAACTGAAATTTGAAGTCACGTCTGTCCGGCGGTAGTTTAACCCTTTTTCGGTCTGGACAATCAACTGTACGAACAAAGGAATACTCTATTGAATTCCCATTCTTTAGAAGAGTATCCTCAGGTAAGATTTTATTCCTTTTTCGGGCCTGAGGGACTAAATTTACGAAAAAGAAACCCCCCTGGAGTCCATAGTTAAGCTCTTTTCAGACTCCCTAAAATTGAAAAGATCGCCGACTGACCTTATTCTTTCACACTCGTTAAAATGGTCCAGAAGAACATTCCTGACGGAGTCCATAGTTAAGCTTTTTTTCAGACTCCTTAAAAGTGAAAAAATAGCCGAGTGATCTTGTCCTTTTCACACTCGTTAAAATGGTTTTGAATTGACGTCTAATCGGTGCTACTTTATCCCTTTTTCGAACCGATTAGACTATTGACGAAAAAGGTACCCCAATGGAGTTTCCTTTTATGCTTTTTCAGACTCTCTAAATATGAAAAATCACCGAGCTTCCCTTCTCTGGGCTCGTTAAACTTACATTGAAGGACGTTACCATTGTGTGTTCTATCAACCGCATTTGCATACCTTACCTATCAGTCTAGTAACAGTTTGCCTTTGAGTCTTAACACCTTTGGCCACTGGAGGATTTTTCCCGAGTATCATTTCCTTAGAACATCAGTCTTGTCCTTGTGCCTTGAGCTTGTATGTTTGTTGTACTCGTTCCTCCATTGTAACGTAATATTCTTTTATTCTTTTTTCAAAATCATCAAAAAGAACAAAAAAATCAAATATACCCCAAAAAGAGGATGGGAAAAGTATTTTCTTTATTGGCAGCATAATGAGTCGCCCTTGGATGAAGCACATCTGTTCGTTTGATCATTAGACTATGGGATGTAGTACGACCTTAGGAAGCTTTGCTCGCTATATAGAGTTGTGTCCTCCACCGTTTGGCTCCTCTTCCAAACATATGGAGAGTTTGCGTTGCCTCCTGCTTCGTAGAATTATGATTAACAGATATGTTGCCTGAGTCTTATCACTTGTCGTGCTATTATCCAAGGGAAGTTTGTCACTAAGCCTGAGTCGTCCCCTCTGCAATATGTCTCTTGTCCGCATACCCGGCCATCCTGAACGTCCAATCAAGTCTTTGTTCGAAATCACTGAACCCTTCAGTCCGATCATCAAAATTATCAAGTTCATAACCAGCGAGCCGTCGAAGACCTCTGGGTAGTGCAGTCGTACACTCATATTACACTCCTACCCGAGTTTTAGAAGATTTTGAAGTTGTTGCTCGAGCTCTGAAGTACAGTTATCACGCTGAATCAGCTTCTGGGAGATGGATACTTTATATGTATATCTTTCTGATTTCGAGATGTAGCTCCGCTGTGTATTATTCGCGGCTACTCTTCATAGTTGTTTGACATGAATCTACAGTGTATTTGATTGATAGCCATGGTTCTATTTTATCCCGAGCATGGGTATGCCCGCCTCGGTGAGACATTTGATATTTTGCAGATGGCACCTCCTGATTCCTGATTCTTGGGCTCACTCATTCAGCATATCAATACAGATTGGTAAAATATTGGTAATGTATTTCGGCCATCAGATGCTCTTCTGACCTCACACATTAGGGGGCATCTGTTATAACCCTAAATTGCACCACACATGCTTACCTGGCATCAGGCCAACTCATATCCCTTCTTTGCCAAAAAACTACTGAACAACTCTTCTAAAAACTCCATTTTTAAAAAGTAAACGCTAGCAGGCCCACTACAGCCCGCGTTTATCCAAAAGAAAACTCTAGCAGGCCCACTACAGCCCGCGTGTAAACGCTAGTAGGACCACTACATCCCGCGTTTGCCTTCAGAATCACAAAAAACGGAAAGTTGCCGACGGGACAAAAAGCTATGGGTCAGTTAACTGAAACTCCCGGTCATGCATGGTCGAGAGTTCGTCCAAAACCCTAGCTCCTTCTAGCCTATAAAAGAAGGGGTAGGGGTACCATTTGGAGGAGGAAAAAGATAGCAAATAAACTCTACCCAATTGCCGAATCCATTTGTCCCAACCCTTTATCCTTTCCTCGAGCCTAAGAAGAATTCAAGCAAAGCAGTTGGAGGACAAAGAAGAGGAGGAGCCTAGGATCAGGATCGAGGAACGGTGGCCGATCTCTATCATTATTGTAAGTTGATTCATCTTGAGATTAATAAAAGAATACTTTTCCCGTCCCAATGCATGAGTTATATATGATTTATTCGATTTATGCTTAATCTCTAACCCTCAAGTAGAAAAATAGCATGCATGCGTAGTGTTTTGTAGTGATTACAGGATTGTCTTTAGAAGGAGCAGCACAAACAAACGGACAAAGCGTAATGGAGGATCTACACCAAACATCAGTAAAAAGGTTAGTAGGTATTTTCCATGCTTGTATGTGAAAACGGGGTTTGAGTTTTGGGGTGATAGGTTAAAAGTGTTCTCTTTGAGGTCATGATCTGCATGCAATTCCAAACCCTAGCTTGCTAGTCCGTAGGGTATTATTTCCCCACAACACTAGCGCCGTCCGCGAACCCAATAAACACCTCTGATTCACTTGACATCTGCCACAGTGAAAAACATAACATCAAAAATGACACGTCCATAAAACCAAAAGACAAAACTAAAAAGTAATAGTACAAAGACTATACATATGTTACAAAAAGTCACCCAAGGCAACCCACCTATGAGGAATACTTCTTGAGGTAGAACCCATTTCTAGGCTCCGCCAAAACATTTCCCTCAAAGTCCACCAGATGATAAGCGCCCTTCTATAGTACTTCTTTCACGATGAAAGGTCCAAACCACATGGGTTTGAACTTGCCTACCCCTAGGGGGTCCTTCTCTTGGTCATAGACCAAGACAAGGTCGCCTTCAAAGAAAATCCGAGGACGAACGGACCGATCATATTGACACTTGACTTTTTGTTTGTGAACCTTGTTAGCTAAGGTTGCATCACAACGCTGCGCATTGAGCTGCTCAAGATATAATAAACATTCTTCAAGCGGTGAAGTGTCTGGAAATAATTGTAATGCCAACTTTAAAGACGGGATTTGACACTCTATGGGTAAGACTGCTTACAGCCCGTAAACGAGTTGAAAAGGTGAGAAACCGGTTGCAGTCTTAAGAGACATTCGGTAGGCCCATAATGCCGAGTATAACATAAAATTCCAATTTGACTTGGCCGAATTGATCGTTCGTTGTAGAATGGTCTTAAGAGATTTATTTACAGCTTCTACCTGACCATTCGCTTGTGAGTAGTAGGGTGATGAATGTTCTTGCCTCAACCCAAGCTTTGACGTTAACTCGGTCATCATTTTGTTCTAAAAGTCACTGCCATGGTCAGTGACAATCTCACTCGGGACGCCAAACCTTGTTATTATTTGGTAGAACAAAAAGAGAGGTGTGGTCTCCCCGTCATCTTTGAACGTTGGCATAGCTTCGACCCACTTGGTGAAGTAGTCTACTGCTACGATGATGTAACGGTGCCCCCTTGTTGAAGGGGATTTGCATGTAGTGTAATCAATCCCCCACTTAGTGAAGGGACCAACGGTAATAACGGGAAACATGGGAGCGAGGTGTACCCTCATCTTCCGAGAGAAGATCTGACATGGGTGGCACTTCTTGACCGATTCAACACAATCTTTTATTAATGTCGGCCAGAAGTAACCGGCTCTTAGAATTTTTTGGGTTGTTGCCAACCCAGAAAAATGACCACCACATGCTCCAGTGTGGCAATCGTTAAGCACGATTTCCGCTTCTTCATGAGTGAGACATCGGAGAAGGATGAAGTCTACACCTCGATGATACAAAGTGTCCTCGAGTATGAGATAATTCCTGGCCTGATGGCGTATATGGCGACGCTCATCACAAGAAGCAGAGGTGGGGCACTTCAAATTATAGAGATAGACAAGCACATCTCCATACTAAGGGTTGGAAGATGCGATCAAAAACATGTCTCCTTTGATAGGCAACTCGTCGGGTATAACATCACCTTATTCGACTGGAAGTTCTGATATGAGTTCCGCGAAGACCAATGACTTTTTGGATTTTGCCGAAACAAAATACAAGTCAAATTCCTAGAGGATAACAATCCATCTACTGATCTTTCCGTCGATGATGCGTCGTGTCAACACGTATTGAAATGGATTCACAATGGCAATGACGGTGGTCTTGCGAAACAAGATGTAATGACGGAACCGTTGGACAGCATGGACTACTGCCAACGCAAGTTTTTCAATGTGGGAATAATTGAGTTCCAGTCCAACCAGGCCACGACTCAGGTAATAAATCATGTATTCTGAGAGAAAATCATCCTCCTGAACTAAGACCATACCGATGGTCGACTCCGCAGCGGCCAAGTACAATAAGAAATCTTTATTATAATTGGGTAGTCGAAGAAGAGGGGTAGATGTGAGGGCGCGTTTCAACGCTACGAAAGAGCATTGAGCAGCTTCATCCCAATGAAAATGAATGTCCTTCAATAAACGCATAAAACCCTTTGTGATCTTGGCATAGTTTGCGATGAAACGCCGTAAAAAGTTCGCTTTTCCCTGCAAACTTTGAAGCTGAGGGATGGTGCACGGGGGAGGCAAATGAACTATTGCCTCAACCTTTAGAGGATCGACCATGATCCCTGTTGTTGAAACTACGAAACCTAGCAGACGACCTGATGTGATGCAAAAACTGCACTTGTTTGGATTCAAACGGATTCGGTAGTAGCGACATCGTTCAAGGATAAGTCGGAGGTTTGCCTGATGATCATCTCTCTTGCGAGAACGTGACACTAAATCATCAACATATGCCTCGACTATGTGTTTGAGGTCGTGTAAAGAAAAATACATGGCCCACTGAAACGTAGCTCCAGCATTTTTCAGACCAAAAGGCATCTTTAGATAAGTGAATGTACCCCACGGACAAATGAAAGCAGTTTTATGTTGGTCTTCGAGCTTGATCTGTATCTGATTGTATCCTGAAAAACCATCCATGAAATAAAAAGCCTCGCAACCTGCGCATTCGTCAACTATCTGGTCAATAAATTGCGTGGGGAAATTATCCTTTGGGCAAGCCTTGTTCATATCATGGAAGTCCGTACATACGCGAATCATACCCTGTTTTTTGTTGACTATCACGGGATTTGACACCCATTGAGTCAATTGGATGGGGTAGATGAAACCAGCTTTAAGTAGTTTCTCTACTTCAGCCTTAATAGCTACTGCTTTCCTAGGATTGACCGGACAAAGCTTCTGTCGAACCGGCTTAACATCAGGATAAGTCGTGATTTCATGTTCGACGATTCTTGGATCTATGCCTGGCATTTCCTCGTAAGACCAGGAAAACACGTCGCGGAATTATTTAAATAAATCCATGTAGATTTGAATCTCCTCAGGGGAGCAGTCCACTCCGACAAAGATATTCTCAACGACGCCAGGGGTTCTGGAGATGTCGATAGGTATTGTTTCAGCTATTTTTTCCATAGTTCCTTCAGTGCAAACTGCGTGCGTTGCCAAAGGATTGATAGGACAATATTTATCTCCATTCATAGTCAGAGTGAATTCACCTACTTCAATTCGTCCTAACTCTGGGAGGAAGTAAGATCTATGATGAAGATTATACCAGGGTCTGTTTTGACTAGTCATTGCCTCAATAATCACCTCGTCTGAGGGCAAGACTAAGTCTAAAGAATCTATATCAACAAGGGAACCTTGATCCCAAGTAGGCTCGAGCACCGGATCTAACACTTGTGCTAGAGTCAGATCGAGGTCGGCAGAAGCTTGCTGAATTATCGAGTATGCAACTTCTGCTGCGGACAGAGGCATGGCCATGCCATGGTGCTCTATCCCTTCCATCGTGGCTGATGGGGAAGGAAGAGTCCACGGATCATTAAAGTACGTCATGCGAAACGACGAGAGTTGAAAAATTTCGGCCCGAGGCTGGTCGGGGACAGCCGACATGAAATGGACATTGTCGGTCAGAGGCGGGTAATCGAAAGTACCCATCAAAGGTGGGCACAAACCAACCCCTACGTTGATGATGTCGGGCTGAGGGTTATCAATCATCAGGACCGTGGAGACTCCCGATGAAGGGTCAGGACGAGAGAAGGATAACTGATCAACAGTCACAATCTGGCCCTTGTGTGGAAACAATAAGACCCGAAAGACTATCACGACCACTACTTGCATAGCATAGGTCCAACTCCTTCCTAACAAGAGATTGTAGTCGAGAGATGCATCGACCACTTCGACTTCGACATAGATAGTTTTTCCCCCTAACTGCACGGGGAAAGAAGGAATGATCCCATGTGGTTGGAAAGAACGATCGTCAAAAGCCGTAAGAAGAGTAGGTGACGGAGACAAAATGGGTTGGCCGATAACCTTCCAACATGCCAAGGACATCACGCATGTCGAAGCACCCTCATCCACCACTGTGCGGAAAATGTTCTGGGTAAAAATTTTCATGGTGTAAGACACTACTATCTGAAAAGCTACGTGGTAAGGAAGACAAAGTTTTAATTCGGTCATATCAAGCATGATCGTTCTCCGATTACAAGTCTCAGCAGATCCTAAGGCAGCTAACAGAGCCTTTCTCTGGGAAGGGAAACTCTGGGGACTTCCAAAGTAGACATTGCATAAGGGGTTTGTGACAAATCCTCCACCACAGAGTAGTTATGGGTGGCCCTTGCATTTAGGTTGTGGGAATCTTTCTTGAATGCACCTTTTGGGATGTGGGTCATTGTTTCACCCAACATCTTCTCAATCTGGAGAGGAAGAGGTGGGTTTTCGGCTTCTTTTCTCTTCTCAGAGGTGCTTGGAATTCTGTAATCATGTGCTCTAGTAGATATATAGGCATCACCTTTCATCATATACACATTTGCAGATGAAGGATTACTCGAAGACGGAGGGGGTCTTTGACTGCCCCCTTCCGTGTTGGAGGAGGCTTGAGTTAGATTTTGCCCGTGTGGAAACGGGTTTGTTAACATGGAAGGTTGTTGTTGTGCTAATAAGTTATAAGCCTCTGCAAGTCGAGGGCACTGATGGGTCGGGTGATCTTCCTTGCAAAGATTACAAGGATACTTCGAATTCTTTTTTTCAGTGTCGCCCCCGCTAACATAATCGGTGGGTTTCTTATCCCCCTTACCCTTCTTTCGTTGTTTCTTCTTTCCATCTGGCTACTGGGTGGCCTTTGGGTTTTTCGTTTGCACACTATGTACATCCGACTTTTGGGTAGGGAGAACAGCCGAACCAGTAGCCTGGCTGGCCGTTGTCTGTTGTATTGACAATTGTTGCAATTGATTTGACAATGGATCAGCGGGCTTTGTTTGTGCTGAACCAATAATGCCATCGGCATGTGGTCCAAACCTCTGTTTGGTCTTATCAAGTATTGACCTTGGTGCATCTGGCAAGATTTCGTAAAGTAAACCAGACTGAGAGTAAATCAGCTCTAGTTGTTGAGCTCTCATTATCGCATATTCCTCGGAAAACACCCTGTACATTACGACGTCTTTAGACAACTGGGGTACCAAAGACTTAAGGAACCACTCTAGCAGAAATGTTGGTGGGACTGGCACTTTTATCAAACTCTTTTGGTGTCTCCATTCTCGGATATGATCTGAGATATGGTCCTCTTTTGTCTGCTCAAAGTTGGCCAGCAATTTAGTGTCGGCGTCGTATCTCACAGGTAATTGGAAATGGCTTAAGAAAGCCATTGCCAATTCGTCGAAGGAAGAGTATCGTGAGTGATCGAGCTTGATGTACCATTTCGCAGCACTCCCTATGAGAGTGCGTTGAAACAATCGCAACAGGACGGAGTCGTCTCTCAAAGATTTGGACGAGCATCATAAGTGGAAGGCAGTCACATGATCTCCAGGATCTTCATTAGGCTTGGCTTCAAACTTTGGAATGTCTGAAGGCAACTTGGTCGGCATAGGAGACCAACTCAGATCATGACAGATGGGGTCATTTAATAACCTTGTCAAGTCTGGCAAGTGCAGAGTTGCCAGAAAGGGTAGTTTGGGTTGTGAATTGTAACCAGGGAAAAAGGAGGTTGGAGTTTGACTAGCACCAGGTTGCCAGGAAAATTTAGGTTGTTGGCCAGGGCTCTGGTAATAAACATTGTCGTGACTAGCGTATGGATTTTGCGCTTGTTGAGACGTCATCGGCTGATTCCCGAAATAGGACATAAAGGGTTGGGTTTGCGTCGCATTCCAAGGATTTTGGGAAGGGTTGCCCCCTGTCGATCTGACGGGCATAGGTGTTGAGACTTGACCAGGGTTCCACTGGGTATGGAAGGGGTTTCCCCCGATCAGCATCCCTGACAAGGGAACTGGTCCCTGCCACAGATTCCAAGGTCCTTGTGAGGAAGGAATTCCTAAGTGTGCCCCCTATGCAGGAATAGTACCCTATACAAGATGTTGTTGTCCATAACCGGGGTTGCCCCCGGCTAAGACGACAGCTGACAGGAAAGCGTTGTGACCAAACGCGTCGAACAAAGAGAACGGTGTCGAACCAACCAGCATATTATAAGAAGGGAGTGCTTGACTACCTACTCCAAACAAGTTTACGTTTGGGCCAACAGAGTGTTGATGAACACTGTCGAGCGAGGGGGACGAAGGGGGTACATGACCCCCGCCATAAGGGAAAGCGATAAAGGGGGTTGAAGTGTGCCCCATGGATCCTTGCAAAGGAGCGTTGGAACTCCTTGCCCCTAGACCTAAAGTCTGTAGAGTGGAGGAGGAAACTACAGTGCTCGTACCGAAGCCAGCCATCCTGTATGAGAACAAAGGACCTGTCACACTTTGGGTAAATGGAGCAGTGATCGCCACCATAAACGGAATCAAACCATTGCCCGAGGTAGAAGCAATCGAGATCATAGTGGCCCAGACCGACGACAGTTGGTTAGGAGCTGGAACACCCCCTGTAGTGACAGTCGTGGAGGGAATATGAATATTCCCTGAAGAAGTAGCAGCTTTTGGTTCCATTGCTGCTTGAGACATTATGATTGGTTCCTCCAGAATCAAATGTTCTCCTCTCGAAGATGGGTCGAGCACAGTTTCATGTAACCTGGTTGTCTCAAAAGACCCTTGCTGGTCTAGTTTTCGCCTTAGCGGTGGCAGAGGGGTTCGAGGTCAAACGGAAGCAGGCCCAAAAGCCTTTGTGACCGGCAGAACTCCTGATCCTCCACTATGAGAGAAGATCAAAGACACACTAGGGCTATCTATAATTGTCTGAAAACCAGCACGCACTAGAAAAAGTACCTATGAGATAAAAAAAGCAGTCACTAGCTAGTTGGAAGAACAGTTACAACAACCAACACTAGAGCAACTTACCGGTGCAAGTGCAACTCGAATTCGGAAGCACCCTCCGAGTATACTCTGCAAAGCATGGCCTGATGTCTGTCCTAGGTACCGCAGTATACCCCCGTAGTCACCTGTGTAAGTCACTAGAATGATAGGCAACTAGGTTGCCAGCGTGCAAACAGTCACCAGGAAGGTACAGTCAATAGTTGGGTGGACCGCAATGAGCAGGGTATCAAGCCCAAAACCTATCAAGGCTATCGAAAGCAAGTGTTTCGGAAGACGACTGAGGACCTCGAACTGATTCGAGACCCACAAAGCTCCATGGAAAATGCGATCAACGGAATCCCAAGATAAGCCCTATATATGCATTCCCCACTACGCTTGGTCCGGCTTTGGAGGGGTTATCTCCACTACCTTTCTGCACGCGACCTCATGTTTAGCCCCTGTGTTAGAGGGGGGTCCTAGATAACTTTCACGATACTGGACTTTTAACACTCCCTAGCACAGACTCTTATGTTTGTTTTTGCAGCCTTGAAGAGTTTCCTCTCCAATCCTGAATCAAGGCTCTAGCCTAGACTAGTTGATGGACCCTACAAACATAAAGTCTAGTTGATTTTAATTAATCGTTAATTTTAGTGGTTCTCTTAAGTCAAAGGGAACGAAAGTGAAACCCGTGATGTTTTTCAGAGACGAAAGGGAAGAGCATATAATGAAACTGGAAACAAATTACTTCTTCACAAATTCAAATTTGCACATTCAAACTCTTTAACCAACTTTTCAAACTGTTTTTTTTTCTAAGATCTTTTTACAGAAAACTCAAGACAAGCTTTCACTCGACTACAAGCTACTTATTGTCCTAAGTCAATCAGCTAAGAACTTACGAAAGCAATCTTTTTCCTAATGATTAATGCAAACAACCAACTACTTAACCAAACCGAGAAACAAAATATTTATTTTTTATTGTTTAATGCTTAAAAAGCAAAAAGGGAAAAATGATGACAAGTAAAGACCAAGAAATGACTTATGGCCTAAGTGCAGATCGCAAAGAGTTACTGACAATAACACACAAGTTGATTGAAGCAGATTCTCAAACTTGTCTAAAAACCCTATTAGAGACAAACATAGGAAAACTTTTAATGAAAAAAAAAGCTATGTTGTAATCAAACCTAAGCTACAAACTGCTATGACAGAGACCCAGACTAGATCAAGAAAATCCCTGAGAGGTGTAACTCCTGACAGGGAAGAGAATGACTACCTCTTTTATAATAAAAAAATTATCAAAAGGTACGCTACTGACAGTTCAACAGCCAGCGTATATACGTGGGTTGTGCAAGGGCAGGGCGTGTATGCACGCATGCAGACCCACTACAAGCCACATGCACCTCTGCAACTCCTCAAAAATTGAAAAACAAGCAATCAAGCACTGGCAAGGAGTACTGGTATTGAGAACCAGAATCCCTTGAAGACATAGAAACTTACTTTGACAGAAAAAGATACAAGGAAACTTTGTTAAAACCAAGCTAATCTGAGGTTATACCTAGGCTACAAACTGCAACAACAGAGAACAGAACTAGATCCAAAAAAACCCTGAGAAGGATCACTTCTGACAAGGAAGAGGATGACTGCCTCTCTAAAAAAAAAAAATTATGAACTCATGCACGCAGCTAACACTTCATCAGCCAACGTATGTACATGGGTTGTATAAAGGTAGGGCGCGTATATACGTGTGCAAGCCTTGTATAGGTCGTGTATACCTCTGTGACTTCCCGAGAAAGAAAAAAATAGTCAAGCAATGAAAGCAGGGAGTACTGGTATGGAAGACCAGAATCCCTACTAGCTTAGACTCTTGCAAAAACTCAGAAAAAAGGTAATAAAACCAATTTAAATCACCCAAAAAGTATCCCCAAAAACCCTAGAGATATCCCCAGTACAGTCACCAATTCTGTTGTGGGTGGGAAATCCCCCTATGAACTAACACTAAGGGTTTAGTAATGCATGTGGAATTAACCTTCGAAAGTCTCATACCTTTTACTATTATCCCGACATAGACCCCACATTCATGCATAAAACACAAGGATAAAAGGATCTGGTAACTCTACCTTGAACTCCTCGCTTGGTGTTGATCCTTTTGCATTCGGTTGCTCCTTGACTGCAAGTCTCCTTCCAAAGCTAACCTGCATTCACAAACAAACAAACAAATAACTACGAACATGCATCTCATATATGAATTAGTGGGTTAGAGGTTCCAAAAATTAAAACCAAAATTGAATATTGAACACCTCATATGGCAGGATGGGAAAAATAATTCTTTCTATTAACCTCACAAAAGTCACTTACAATGGTGAGATCGGCTACTGCTCCTCGAATTTGGTCATTGGCTCTTCTTCAACTGTGCACCAATCACTTCCACATATGCTTCTCCTCTTCATTTCTTACACGATGGTTGGAAAAGGTTGGGGCAAGGGGAATGAAAAATCAGGTAGAGTTTCTTTACTATTATTTTCCTCCTCCAAATGGGACCCTACCCCTTCTTTTATAGGCTAGAAAGGGCTAGGTATTTGGTTGAGTGACCGGCTATGGGCGGTCAAATGGTTTAGGCAATTTACCCGAAAATCTATGTTTTGTCTGCAACTTTCTATTTTTCGTGCTTTTATCAGTATACGCAGGTTGTAGTGGGTCGGCTAGTGTATACACGAGTTCAGTAGTGGAGCAGGGCGCGTATGCCTTCAAAAAGGGTGTTTTTAAGAAGTTGTTCAGTAATGGCTTGGTGAAAAAAGGAAAATGAGATGGCCTGATGCCAGGTAAGCATGTCTGGTGAAAATTAGGGTTATAACACATGGGATGCATTTGCCGCAAGCATGAACACAAGGAAGGAGTATCCTACATTTGAAGAACTTTGGACTTGTTGTGCACAAGAAGAATCAAGGATTAGCGCAAAAGAGAAACCCCAAAATAAATACGATGATCAAGCCTTCACAACAAGGTTCAATAATTCCAAGAGCAAAAGGAA
The DNA here is from genome assembly GCA_009831015.1 of Picea engelmannii. NCBI lineage: Eukaryota > Viridiplantae > Streptophyta > Pinopsida > Pinales > Pinaceae > Picea > Picea engelmannii. The sequence goes on from ML782287.1 coordinate 397,947, forward strand.
GTTTGGCTCAAAGAAGAAGCCAAATCAAGAGAAAGATATGTCAAAAATACAATGCTTCAACTTTCGAAAATATGGTCACTACAAGAATCATTGTCCCGAGCTAAAGAAAAGAAAGGAAACACATGAAGCATCAGTTTCCGAAGAAGGGAAACCCTCAAAGAAGACCAAGCAGGATAAAACAAACTTCTTCTTCTAAGACAAGGTAACAATATTCTTCATAGTTCTTGTACATACCATGTCTACATAGTTGTTGTACATATCTTGCATATATATTTCTTAGAAGATAATATGTTCAAAGAGAAACAATACCTATGGAAGAATAACAAGATGAGGATTGATATCACGATGAATCTAAGACAAGAAATGCACATGGAAAGATGAAGTACATTGACAATCCTTGGTAACAATTCCTATGGAAGATATTACAACTACCGAAATCAGAATCAAACTTGAAGAAACCTGGAAGAAGTAAAAATAGAAAGAAGTTAGCATTCAAGAGGAAATTAGAAAGAGACCTGTGACACTTTACAGAAGGCAATAAAGATGCAGACGGAAATGTGGACTCTCTTAGATGGAGGGAGCCGATTATATAATTCCAAAAGAAGAGCATGCATTCATGCATGAAGTAAAGATTAGGAGGGAGCTAATCCTAGATAATATGATCCATTGAAGATTATGTAGTATCCATGGAATCTATAGAAAACTCCATGGACCCGAGAGCTAAAGAGAAACATGAAGAAGAACATGAAGATTCCAAGAGAGAAAGAAAATCCAGAACAACCAGTCATTATATCAAGAGTCACAAGACTACCAGCTTGATTTGAACCCTCTAGAAGAAATCAGGCAGAAGAAATGAAAGTTGTGATGAAGAATAGTGTATGGAAGACTTATGAATGAAAGCATTGTGAGATCCAGAACTAAAGGTTCTCCTAGATGGAGGGAGAGGACTATGATGATAGCTTGTTCCAGACATGCCTCTACCTGAGACATTATATCTCCTGCAATATCCATGGGTTGGAGTTTACATCATATGAATGTAAGGAATGTTCTCCTCAACAGAGTAATTGAACAAGAAGCGTATGAAGAGCAACCTCAAAGTTTTTGAGTTGTACCAGAAAGAGACTCTTGTATGCAGATGGAAGAAGGTCTTGTATCAGTTCAAACAACTTGGTGCAGAGCCTCCAATGCACAATAGAAGAGTGGTGAAAAACTTTCTATAACAGAGATATTGTATCATAATGGTTACTCAGAAGTCTAGGATGATGCATTGCTAATCCATGACAAACTCTCATGAAGACAAGAAGAAGTGCCACTTGGATATGTCCCAGTTTGAGCCTTGCCACGATGTCATGAGCTAGTAGGAAACAAAAGAGTTGAATCCAACTATGATATACTATAATGATCAGAGCTATATGAAGCTTTCGGAGAAAACCAGTGTTCCGGGAAGATCGAAGTACATTGAGATCAAGCATTACATTCTCCGTGATGAGGTCCAGAAAGGAGAAGTGGTTCTCCAATATATCTCCACAAATGAGCAAATAAGCAGATATTTTGGTAAAGCCTCTGTCCAAGATGAAAGAGTTTGCGTACTCAAGAAACAAGCTAGAGCTCGTGGAGATGACTTACTTATTAAAAAGGGAAGAGATGACTCCCGGGTTGGGAGGGAGCACTGATGTGTTATTGATTTATGGACAGCCATTTTTTAGTTCGAAAAATGGTCCAGAATGAGCAGTTCCTTTCCAGTTCGGAAAATGGTTTGAGATTTCTGACGGATAGGCATTTTCCAGTTCGGAAAATGGTCCATATCGAACAATCATTTTCGTAATGAAAATGATTCGATGGATTGTTGATGTACCATAGACAACGATTCCCCTTGTGGCCAGTGTGGGGGAATGGTCTAGGACAATCTTTCTTCTTGGCAGTCACTCTCAGTAGTGGTCAAGAAGATTGGTCTGGCTCGTCGGATAGTAATTCTTTTGAAGCTCACAGTTGTGAACAGTTTCGAAGAATGGTCTGTTTTGGAGGTTGGTGCAGGATAGTCATTTCCTTAGGAAATGGTCCGTACAGTCATTCCCTAGGGAAGATTCATTCTCTCCAGGTTGCACTTTGTTTAGTGTCGGAGGAATGGCCCAGTTAGGTGAATGGTCCAGGTTCAGCAATCAGGGACAAGCATTCCCTAGGGCAGATTCATTCTCTCCAGGTTAAACTTTGTTTAGTGCTAGAGGAATGGCCCAGATAGGTGAATGGTCCAGGCTCAGAAATCAGGACAGTTATTCTTCTATGCTTGAGAGGAATAGTCCAGTAGCTCATGAATGATGTTTTACCTTCTGAGGGTAGATGCTTTTCCAGATCTCATAGATGTGAGTGGAAGAATGGTCCAGATGATTCAGTTTATATCATGACATTGTTTTTCTATGCAGGTTGATATCAGATGATATGATTGATATGGAAACTGTATGTCTTTTGAAAGTAGATGCATGCTACTGTGGTGGATGTGTTCCACTGATTGTGACTATATGTCACTGATCAAGTAGCTATGTGCTACTTGGTGTGGTAATGTACCACTGGATTGTAGTTGTGTACTACTATGGATAGACACAGTTGTGTTCTATTGAATGATATTTTTCTGATTGCCTTGTAAACTCTCAGAAGTATTGAAAATGATTATCATCTAGATGGATGATCAGTGTACTAATGGACAGAGATTCTCTAGATGGAAAATGGTCCAGAACATCTATTCTTCTGGGACATATGCCCAGATTAGAAGAATGGCTCTTGTATCACTCCTTGGAGTGAGTGACTTACTCAGCATCATGTTTGATTACTCAGATGGAGTATGGTTTCAAGAGATGATGCAGTTGATGTTGTCAGATGACACTGATAGTGATGATGGTGCTCATGATATAATAATGAGATAGTCTATACACTATGATGATGCTACCGGTCGAATGGTATGTTTTTGCTCAAGACCATTGCCTTCAATACCTCCCTAGCTAGGAGGGAGTGTTAATATTATGGTAGTTCTGGGAGGTATTTACCTCCACATGTAAACCTAACAAGAATAGAATATTCTGGGAATCAAGAAGAAACCCTAAATAATTGATTAAGAACCCTAGAAGACAAGTCGGCTCAAGAGAATGATTTGTATTAGGTTATTAGCCTCCAAGAGAAGAAGTCAGCTAAAGGAAATGTTGTATACTAAGTAATTACCACCCAGTATGAGAAGTCGGCCCAGGCAGTCTGGCAGAAACGGTATAAATATAGGAGGCCAGCCTGCATTTTGGCCAGCATTCTCAGAACTGTAGAAGTACACATGTGCGCACTGTAGTTGACCAGTTTGTGCGCAAGTCTTGGGAGCAGTTGCTGCTGGCAGTTCTGCAATCTGCATTTTCGATCTTCTAGGTTGGACTCTCTTATCAGCTTTTGCTATTCTTGTTTGGTGCGCTATCCTTGGAGAGAGGTGTGCCACCTTTGTTTGGCTATTAAGCCTAGGGTTTTCTTCCAGAATCATTCTTTGTCAAGGTTAAGGTGCTCGGGGGTGGCTTCGGCCTATGGTTGGGTGACAATATTGCTATATTGTCTATGGTTAAACGAGCACATCCAATACTTTCTAACACTAGCCACATTCTATTCCAAATATGAATGGCTACCTGTCACTAACACTTTCTTTGTCTAGATAGGTACAGACAGAAGGTAAAGTCAACAATAGAGGTGATTTTCATACTCCACTTCATATTTCTCAATCACTAGCACATCAACATCACAAGTTCTCTTATTTAAACAGAATATAACTCCAGCATTCATAAAATTCACTGAATTCATATTATGAAAGAAATTAATCAAGAACAATACGAGGCTTAGAGCAACACTTATTTGACAACTTGAATTTAGTTGACAATTGTTGAAGGGTGTTCCCTTTTCCACCCAACCATAGGCACAATTGCTTTGGAAATGGTTACAACTGCCCACCCCCTAGCTAGATCTCTATGCCCTGAGAGAGATTCTTCCTTTTGTTCAGCAACAACCAGGGACATAGGTCACTCTCCTCCTTCCACAGGAATTCTGGCAGATTAAATTTATATCCACCAAGAAAGGGAGGTTGATGTGATTTCTCACTCAATCACTCCATATTTCTACAGTTCTGTTTATCAGCTTGATTAGAAAAAAAACTGCCCAGCAATTTATGTACCCAGAAACATATTTGTTTCTCAGTGCTCTTCATAACCAGAGAGTTGCATATGCTCTCCCTCCTCAAAAATGGTCACCATACCCATTCCTCTTCATCTTCTATCCTCTGCCCCCAATTTTTCCTTCATTTTCGTTCCTTCCTCAACAAGATTTCGTGGGTCCAATTCCCAATTTCGTGGGTCAGATCAGGAAGTTTCCAGATGGGTACTCTACCCATCTCCTCATTGAATCTTGAGGAAGACTTCCCAACTACCAACTTGAATGGTAATTAAATTCTATGGGTCAGAGGAATGTTATGGGTATGAACAATTTCAATCTATTAGAGTACTAGTCTGGTAGGGATCATCTCAACCATTACTGGTTCCCCTCACCATTTCTCTCATGCATCATGATCTACATTAGCAACCCCTTCTACAGTTATGCAACATCTTCCATTTTATTTAGTAACATAAATATATTCATTACCTTCTATAACAAAAGGTTCATCAATTCCAACATCCACACATAATCAGTCTACCCATAGTATATTAGCAAACTATAGTTATATTTACAAGATGGGGAAACAGGGGTATTACACGAGACCAGTACCCTAACCAAAATTTATCCCTTCTCTTAAACAAATTCAAAAAACCAGAATTCCAAACAGACCACCGAAAGCTTGGCGCATAACTGACCAAAAAACTATACTCCCAGGGGTGTTGACCGAACTAATCATTGTTCCCAATTCCTCCACACTACAATATCCCATTGTAGTGTGCCTTCCCATAGTAGAACATTCATTAACCCAAGGCTAAGTGAAAGCTCACATGTGAAATAAGGTGGTGGTCGCCGTCCATGGTCTTGTCCCAAAAAAAATGGAGGTGGAATACATAATGCGCTTGACGTGAAGCCATGTGGGCAATTAATATTATGACAACCAAATAAATCAAACAACTAGAGGATGATGTTGCATGATGCTTGACCCCCATCCTTTTCAAGTTCTCCCGTTGGTAATTCAATGGCTTTTTTAGCCAATTTCTCTGCCTCTTCATCGAACATTCATTTAACGTGCTAGAACAAGGTTGTGTTGATTATTTNGCAACCCCTTCTACAGTTATGCAACATCTTCCATTTTATTTAGTAACATAAATATATTCATTACCTTCTATAACAAAAGGTTCATCAATTCCAACATCCACACATAATCAGTCTACCCATAGTATATTAGCAAACTATAGTTATATTTACAAGATGGGGAAACAGGGGTATTACACGAGACCAGTACCCTAACCAAAATTTATCCCTTCTCTTAAACAAATTCAAAAAACCAGAATTCCAAACAGACCACCGAAAGCTTGGCGCATAACTGACCAAAAAACTATACTCCCAGGGGTGTTGACCGAACTAATCATTGTTCCCAATTCCTCCACACTACAATATCCCATTGTAGTGTGCCTTCCCATAGTAGAACATTCATTAACCCAAGGCTAAGTGAAAGCTCACATGTGAAATAAGGTGGTGGTCGCCGTCCATGGTCTTGTCCCAAAAAAAATGGAGGTGGAATACATAATGCGCTTGACGTGAAGCCATGTGGGCAATTAATATTATGACAACCAAATAAATCAAACAACTAGAGGATGATGTTGCATGATGCTTGACCCCCATCCTTTTCAAGTTCTCCCGTTGGTAATTCAATGGCTTTTTTAGCCAATTTCTCTGCCTCTTCATCGAACATTCATTTAACGTGCTAGAACAAGGTTGTGTTGATTATTTTTGCCTTCTTGATTGCTTGGGCTATTACTTTGGCCAACCTATTATCCACTGAAAAAAACTTCCCAAACATTGCTTGGATAACAATCATGAAATCCTCGTACCTATTAATGAAGTGGCTTCAAACTCCTTGAATAGAAGCTAACCTAGCCTCTACCACATTGTTTGATGCTACTCTTAACCATATTATAAATGAAGTGATTTGCTATAATATTATATAATAATAGTTCAATTATTTAACCATTTTCGATTTTTTTCAAAATCTACCACATTGTTTGATGCTATTCTTAACCATATTATAAATGAAGTGATTTGCTATAATATTATATAATAATAGTTCAATTATTTACCCATTTTCGATTTATTTCAAAATCTATTATTGAATTGTATAGATGTATAAATCATTAAATAGTACAAACTTGATGGCGAAATATTTTGAAGTTCGAAAGATATACATTATCATGAGAAAATGTAAATTTAAAAAAATAAATCAAACACTTTTGAAGTATATAGAATTTATATATAATTTTATATTTAATTTAAAATATATATATATATATATTTGAACCCTAATCGAAGTCTCTGCCCAGATTCTTCCCCTCGTGATAGTACAAACCCCACCGACAACAGATCACAACGTCCGCATCATCGATTAGAAAAGTTTACTTCAAAATGAAAATACAAAACTCTTTTTTTATTATTAACGTTCTATGAAATCATTGGCTATATTATTTTATAGGATATTTGTAAAAAAAAAGTAACTAAAAATTGTTAAATCCACCTGTTAATTTCATTTCTATATTAAAAAATGAATTTTAAATAATAAAAAAATAGTGATTTCATTTAAATTTATATTGCGAAATTCCAAAAAAAAACCAATCATAAAAAAAAGTTAGACAACGCGGAGTCAAAATCAAAATTACAATATTTTTAAATTTAACTTAAAAAATATCAAGTGGGATAAACAGTAGTAACAATTAAAAGAATTAAGTGGGATAAACAGTAATTTAAGACGTTGAGCGTGTAGGGCTGTACCAATTTAAGACATTTACTGCGTTCCAACTGTCGACTTGGAAAGGGAGGAGGGCGAACACAATGAACGAGGCAATCAGAGAGCCGCGGGCGCATGTTGCGACAAATCCCACCAGAATAAAATTCAAAAAACAATTGGAACACACTTCCCCTGCATTAAAATAAATGCTTGAATCACAACGAACACTGTTTGAGAATGACCGTTATGTCTGCACTCGGTCGCCACATAAGTTGAAACTTCCTCTTCCTGTCGACGGTATTACCACTGCGATTCCTGCTGTCTTATATCCCCCAATCCTTCTTCCATAATCCACATTTCGACAGCAGATGCATCGCCCAGATCTACTGTCAGGAGCAAAAGACTGACCAAGTCTATATATTTTCTGCCTGGCTTCGATCCTGCAACGATATATATACACACAAGTTCGGCTCTGTTAGTTTCTGCTTACATGGCTTCGGAGGGCCTGATCGCAGCGTTGGTGATGGCATTCTTACTAGGTGAAAATTCTACCAAGAACAGCCTATGAGAAGAAAACTCTGACGACGTCTGACCGATGGATTTGGGATGTTTGTTTGTTTGTTTGTGTTGTTTCAGGGTGCGGCGGAGCTAGCGGAACGGTGTTCACATTGGTGAACCGATGCTCGGAGATGATCTGGCCAGGCGTCTTGACGGGGAGCGGCGGGGCGTCCCTCGCTGGAGGTGGCTTCGCCCTCCCACCGGGCCAGTCCGCGCCGCTGGACGCCCCGGCGGGCTGGTCTGGCCGCTTCTGGGCCCGCACGGGCTGTGCCTTCAACGCGTCGGGCGCCGGATCTTGCGCCACGGGCGACTGTGGGAACGGCCTCATGTGCGATAGCGCCGGCGGGGTGCCGCCGGTATCCTTGGCAGAGTTCACAATCGGTGGCGACGGCGGCGAGAAGGATTTCTACGACGTGAGCCTCGTGGACGGCTACAACGTCCCGTTGAGCATCAGCGCGGCGGGCGGCAACGGGGATTGCCGGACGGCCGGGTGCGTCGCAGATCTTCGGAGCAGCTGCCCGACCGCGCTCAGTATCGGGGGCAGAGACGGGCAGGTGATTGCCTGCAAGAGCGCCTGCGATGCCTTCGGGAGTCCGGACTACTGCTGCACGGGCTACCACGGGACCCCTCAGACGTGTTCTCCCAACGAGTACTCGAAGGTTTTCAAGGCCGCTTGCCCGACGGCCTACAGCTACGCTTACGACGACGCCACCAGCACTTTCACCTGTAGCCAGGCCAATTATACTATCACCTTCTGCCCATCAGTTGCCAGTAATTAGACGATATCAGCGCTTCTGTTTTCCTTCTTCACTTATCCTGCGATCTTCTGATATGAAGAAATTGTTCCCTTCTTCTATTGAAGCGATTTTTCCTGTATTTCGTTTTTCGTTTT
>ML782287.1:422079-442055 GCA_009831015.1 Picea engelmannii
GGTAGAGGACAAATTAGAACAACTTATCAACAAGGAATCATTGGTAGATAAAGAGACAATGACTGAACCTATGTAACTACATAAGTATTCAAATAGAAAAAACCTGATGGTGGATAAAGCAATTAATACAGACCTAGTCAACCTTACAACTCAAAAGGATTCAGTTGATGTAAAGAGGTCTTCACATGTCGAAGTAGAAACAAGCTAGGGCTATGAAGAAGTCTCAATTCCAAGTGTTAATCAAGAAGAATCTACAAGTACATGAAGTAAAGATCAGGTTGCAAGGATGCCTTATAGACATCCTAATCACAAGAATTGATACTTCAACCAATCAATGTATCCACAGAAACAAATGACAAATATGTAAAAAAGCATTACCTCCATTACAAATGATGCTCAAGGTAGAAGTTATCATGGGAGTCAAAATACATCAAATTGTCTACAAGAACCCCATAAAAGCCCCATTGTGCAGAAGATCGATTTAAGGTGGGCATACTCCCTTACAATTCGATAGTTCTATGTAGCGCTTAGAAGATCCTATCGTTTCAAGTTCTCAACGATCACTAATTCAGGAATAAAGAATAAGGAGATGATATTACAAGCCAGAGTAAGAGATAAGTCTTCCAGAAGTATGCTTTGAGGACAAAGCATTTTTAAGGGGAAGGTAATGTTATGAACATAATATATAATAATAAATATAAATACATTATAATAGTTAATAAATAATTAATGAAGAGACACCTTCCCAATGAAAGCTCACGTCTCTTCATGGAAGGGCACCCCTGCGTGCGTATATAAGGCCCTCATTCTTATTATATCTCATAATCTCATATTCATATATATTATTTAATATATTATCCTTTATGGATTATAACCTATTGTCCTACCTACATTGGTTATTTACCTGGTCAAGTGGCTTGGTTCACCACATAAAATAGATTTAAAAAGGATTATGGTTAAATTTGTATAATGAAATCTCACAGTAATCATATGTACTTCATATAGGTGAGATGGTGGATTTGTCTGGGAAGGATAGATGATGGCTACTGAGATGGAAAGTGAAGAGAAGAGGCCATTTTTAGTACATGGGAACCCTATGGTATGCCATGATCTCCTTTGCGATGAGGTAGGCTATGTTGGAGAAAGCTTGAGGATGCCTTGGATGTAAGACTATGTAAGTCTCAATACTCTTCCATTGCGAGGAATCCTCGATAAACGATGGATCATCTGAGGGAATGTGTAATAGAGAAGGGGATGTATGAGCCTAGAGGGTGAGTGACTGCAAGGAAGAGGAGACTTGAATGGATACCATCCTAGCTGAGATCATGAGCGCATTGGGTATGTCTGAGAAAACAATGAGTTGAGTTCTATCAGTGGCAGCCATGTGGATGTCGAGCCATGATCATACAAATAAGTATTGTGTTAAATGTATACTCTATCCTGAGTTATGAACATTAATGGAATACTTATGCATGGAGGATATTTTGATATGCATGATGGTTTGATTATTGTAGGCATATGATGGTATGCCAAAAGTCTAGCGGTGGACAAGGTTGTGAAGAGGATGGTGATGTTGGTGCAGCTAGAGAGTGAAGCATATTGCAAATGTTGTTGCAGTAAATGAGAGCACCAGGGATGGTGTATTTCTACAATAAATAGGATACTGAGAACAATGTTATTCCAAGGGGTAGGGGGTGTAACATACCCATTTTAATCCCCTGATTAAATATGTAATTAATTATGTTAATTATTGTTTTAATCTCTCCATGAATACTTATTTACGATATTGTGATGATCTAGACATGATTATATTGTAAGCATTATATCCTCCATCTAATAAAAAATGCCAGTAGTTGATTGAGGCACGAGTGGATATAGGGACCATGATACCATGAGTAGGGAATAATGAGTGGGCCAAGAATGGGTTCAACATGTATAATGATTCCTAGCCATCCTTACCAAAATATTTTGTGATGCCAACTTGATTTTTAATTATCCTCCATTTCCCTCATTGAATTGACAAGCAAATCATTGAATGAAGTTGGTGGAAGGACCACCTTACACAATTATTAGAGGAATGGGTTGAGTACTTTAAGGATGGGATTCATGAAAGGTGTGGTCAAATCACCCTCTAGCCACTTCTCCATTGGAAATTGTTTCCAAGGATTGAAGAGCGAGTGCATGGATGGAGGGGAAATTCATTAAATTGGGAAAATGAATCACATGTGTGGGTGGCAGGGGGTTGAGATGAGAGAACCCGTGCATGTGCATGAGTATGAATGACATAGGGTGGTCACGAGAATGAACACAAGCTAAGAAACAATTTGATGGCATGTAGAATGAGCAGGGAAGAGGAATGAGGTGTGGGTAGTGTCATTTCCAGTAAGAAAGCCAGTAAAAAATCCCCAAAAAAATACTAAACATGGGATACAATTTGGATCTTAGATGGATGCATGGGACGAGCACAAGGAGTATGAGCCACTAAGGGAACTATGTAGCAGTTAAGGGGATCACTCATGTGTTGTGCAAGTGAGCAAAGGACTCATGGAAATGATGGAAGCTTTATACTCAGTGAGGAAAATGAATGCCATGTTGAAGGTTAATCGATGAGAAGTTGTTAAGTGTCCATATTTGTTGAGAATCACCCAAATTTTCCCCCGTGGTACCATGATCTGGTTAGGGGGAGGCCAAATGTAGAAAGACAGAGTGCATCTGTGCCTATGGTTGGGTGGAAAATTGCTCACTCTTAGTTAGTTTTTTGTGCAACTTTCATTCAGATAAGTGTTTCTAATTGGCATTGAAAATTATATGCAGTCAAGTTTGAATTCATGAAAGTATGCATGCATTTAATGAGATGTATCATCAACTTTCGAGGTTGCATGAAAATAATAACGGTGTATGTGAAATTGTACTTGCTTTTGAAATGAATTCTTAGAGGTACAATTTACATTCTTGAGAAGTCATGTTGTAGCACTTAGATAATGTTGGCGATGTTAGTTAAGAGATGTAGCATAAAATCTATAGTTGGTTTTAGTTGCACTGATAAAGGTGTGCCTATATAATAGTTAACATTATGTATGTTATGCTTTGCTCCATTAAGTGGACAATTGTTGTCGGATCGCTTACGTGCATCCTTCCTAACACTTGGGGGTTGATGACCCATGGTTCAACCATAGTTGACCAACAAAACCCCAAGGCATCGACATATCAATCTTCAGTCAAGGACAAGGTCTCACCCAAGATGCCTTGAGAATCACAGAGACCATCTGGTCTTGTGTCCGATATGAAGGGATAAAGGAGACAAGGAAGCCACTCGAGCTATCATTCATTCATTCAATCATAATCCATTAACAAAGTAGCAACATAAAGAAATAACACCACCATCCATTTAACTTAGAACATACATATTCATTAACGTAGAGAAATGCAATTTTATATTATTTCCATTATTCCTCAAAATGCATACAAAACCAACTTCATATTACACAAGAAATTGAGTTTTAGGCACTATGATTCTTTCTACAGAAAATTGCATTATAGTGCACCATGCTCTCTAGTATTGGTTGACTGCAATACAAACTCTAATCATGATTTTTTCCAAACTTACACATAACTATTACAAAAATTAAACTAGCTCCATACAAAACCCGGAGTAGACTGTTACAAAACTCAGACCGACTCTTTTCCCCAAAACTGGACTGCTCCCAAACTCATACAGACCTCTTCAACTTTTCTTTGGCACACTGCCTCTTTATTTTCTACTCCACTCTCTCGAGCAATCACCATTTCCGCACACTTCTTATATCTGCATGCAACCCACATAACCTCCTTGGAGAGTGGAAATATTAACGAACTTGCCATCTCATTCATCATCTACCCCATGATCTCTCATGCTATATTCATTCATTATCAGTGAGATTCATGAAGATATTCTTTTGATTTGTCTTGCATGTGATATCTTTATGATCTTTTGCGTGTAGTGCAAAACTTGGTTGGCACACACACCTGCATCGTTTTGTTGCACAATTGTTAATATGTGAGCATAAGATAAGATATGTGCGCACACAACTTACCCAAAACCTTGGATGCCAACATGCCCCCAACACTATTACTTTGATCATCCTCAAGCCAATGGTGCTATTCATGGTGTGACTCTGGGATGAATTGAGACTTCACTGAAACAGACTAATTGGTATATCCGCGCAAGGCTTAAGTAAGATAAAATCATTAAACTATGATTGTGGCAACAACCGTGCTTGAATTATGACCTAAGCATCAAACTAAGTTGTGGTTGCAGCCAGGTTTTAGTAATACCAAATCATATGTCAAGGATGTAGTTGCAGTCTGACACAAGTCTTAGAATGAGTCGAGCGACCCCCAAGGTGAGAGATGGCTTTAGGCCTCATTAATATGAGATCTTAAACTCTCTATTTCCGAGCTCTTTTTGGAGGGGTGAGTGAGAGATATTTTTCAGCATGCACTCTAGCCACATGAGCTCAAACCAGGCCAAGCCCTATAACTAGAACTTGGCCCAATTAATTTTTGACCGATGAGAAGTTGGCCCTGAGTGAAGGCTCCATTGGCCTGATCGACTGCCATCATCCACCTGTGTTGTTTAGAACTAGGGGTATGGGAAGGAAGACACATACCACTACAATCAGTGGAGGGGGAAACCCAAAGAATTGAGCTGCTGACACGAGCAAAGGTGATCATCCATGCAACAGGTGCAACAACTCTCGGCTAAGAGAGATGGTGTATTGTCGGAAATTTGAAGCACAATTTAGGGAACTGTGTGGCGGTCAATTGCATGTCACTAGTGAATAGTAGGTTGGGGCCCCTTCCTAGTAGTTGCACTTGAATATGAAATTGACATGAGAAGGAAACCGTAGGATTTTGGGATTCCTACATGGATTGAGAACTGTATGTAACCATTCGACTACCAGAAACAACCATGGCATTGGAACTTCGCCGGGGAACTAGAATTCTAGAATTAACTGGAACTGATAGTTGAAGCACTATAGACATCGCTCAATGGACAAATGATGGGAACTCTATTTGCTAAGACACGGATGATCCCTCCAACTACCCTGATATTGGTGGGGTGTATAAATAGCTAGGGTGATGATTAAAAATGCATGTCATGGATTTTCCAGTGGTCGATTGATGCTAATCTCGAGGATAACAATATTGACCCATTGTGAATTCCCATTGTGTGTTTGATAACGGTACCAATCCATCATACTAACGATGTGCCATTTGGAATGTGGCATCATAATTGTTTGCTTACCCTGACCTTGTGTGATATGGATGAATCAGATTGCTTGACCCTTCAGTTTTTCTAAACTCCATGTAGCTCGTATCACTCTCGTGCGAGTTCCCTATCTTGTACAATAGATTGTACACTACTAATAACTTCACCCGCGAATTGAAATATTGGAAACATGTTAATAAAGGTAAGATTATGTTGATTGGCGCAGACCCCCCCTCCCCTCCTGGGGGTTGCTCGACCTCCTGATCAAGTATCTTCAAATATCTAAGTCGGATTGACTCTTCGAGACCCTGCTATCCCCAATTCAATTTAACACAAGCCCCTATTTCTCCTAGGCATAGGTCCTGTGATACCCAAGGGCTCCTACTAATCCCTTGATCTTCTTCACATGAACTCGAGCTATGACCTCAGGCCAGTCCTCTTCACGACTCCGCACTTCGAAACTTTTTGTGAGCAACTTTCTCCCCTTTTACCAATCTCCGAATCGACGAATTTACTCAGGACCCGATCCACGGTCCATGTCTCTCCCATGACCAACGACTGTGATCTACTTCGGGATTTGGCCTTTGAGAGTTCCTTCCGTACCGCTCTCCTCTTTCTTCTGGAGCACCTTTCCTCCGAAATATGTGGATATCCTCCACATGTCCTCCTGAATCTAACGGTCCAGATCTACTTCACTCTCCGCGACTTCGCGAAGATTTCGCTTTGCTCCTCGCAAATCTTTCAGATCTTTATCTCCAAGACTCTCTGATATTTCCCCACCTGTCTCCTGACAATCAACATTCAGGATCCACTCTAGGATTCGTAGATTCGACGACCTTGCACTCCACTCAACTGAAAAACCCCCGAAGAGTGATTTCTCCGGACTTCCAGATCTCTTGCCACCTATCCCTCCGGGTGATGGATGGTCCCACTTGGCTTCGGGACTTCGGGAATCCACTACCGCGTTCTCCTGTTGATGTCAAGACTCGGGTTTGATGGTCCAAATATCTCCTCCTACAACTGATCTATCAGCTGTTGTAGCTCCTCCACTTAAGCTTTGACTTCCTCCCGAAATTGGGAAAAAAATTATAAGTATCAAGGTTGTGGCCTTTGATATTCCTCCTTTGAACTTGACTACTGGGTCTCGACAGTGCTTTTCCTCCTGAGCTTTGGGACTTGGAATAAGTCTACTTCTGCTTCACTCCTTTCAGTTTTTGTGCAGAATTGCACTTGAATCTCCTCCGAGTCTTAACCTTATGGTGTACCCTCTAGGCAACCTTTCTCCCAGAACTTCGAATTAAAGTTCTTGCGCACTCCTTGTGCCCAACTGAGCCTTCAGACGACTTCTTGCAATACTTGTCTAAGTATTGGCCTGGTGCAATCCTTGCACATGTCTTCCTCCAGAGTGTTCAACAACTCTGTTCACCTTGAGCTTCAACTACTCGGACCTGAAAGGTCTCTGTCTCCTTTTGTTCCCCGATATGGTATATGTGCCCCCTTGGAAACTTCTACTCAATGCACACTTGTAGAGCTTTCCAGAGTATTCGGTAACTGTGTGAGTGTCCTCCTATGACACTCCTCTCCTTAGATTTGAAATGGAACTCCTTGTGTGCACACTTGCACCCACTCAATGCCCTCCTGGCAGAGTTCGATAGAGTGTTCAACAACTATGTTCTACACTTACTCCAACGTAGACTTTCCTCCAAGGTATTCAACAACCTTGTCTTTTTGTGCCTCCTCTGCACAATCTCTCCTCTAAGGTGTTCAACAACCTTGAGGTTCCCCTTTGAGTTGAAATTGCTCTGGTTTTCCCTCCTGACACATTCTTCTCTTACTCTAAAGAGTTTAGATGCACACTCCTTGCGCTAGATACAAAGTTTCCAATACTATGTTGTGCACTCCTCGCATAACCTAAAGAACCCAAAACAATTTAACAAACTCGCAGATAGAGAATTTCTATCCTTACCCTACAGATGGAAACTAGTACACACCGACATCATAAATTCATATAAACACAAATGAAATTCACAAATAAACACCCACCACACAAGAATTTGCAAACAGTAAAATATGTTCTTTTGTATTAATAACAGAATGTCAATTACAATATGTGAGCTCGAACTGCAACTAAGTCTCGTCTCTTCTCTTGGATTGAAATGATTTACAATCAATCTTTAGCCGCCTCTATTGGGCATATGTTACAAGGATTTATACAAGAGGGGATCGACGAGCTCTCCCTCCAATCTACACTAGTGGTGTCTAATAACCATCAAAATTTCTACCTACTGAGGCAAATTACAATGAGTGGAAAATCTAGTTCGAGTCGGATCTAGATCCCTCCTACCATCATCCATTTACGACAACCTTATCTACAACCTATGCAAAGGCATGATTTGGCTCTGCTCAAGCCTTACAACATTCATTTGTATTAATTACATTTTAAAATTTAAAACTTGAGGGAAAAATGAGAGGGTTGGAGCCTCTACCCTCCTAGAATGCACACCAATGTGCTCAATAGCTAGCACGTGCTGAGGTGGAACGATTCTCCTGCATCATACTCCACTGCTGGTAAAATCATGAGCTCCTCTACTCTGATGTTGAAATCCCCCTGGATCCCAAACTTTACCCTAGAGTTGTCCTCCTGCTCCTCTGCTTTGTTGTTGCTGTTGCCCTGCTACTCGTGCAAGTCCTCCTCTGTTCAACTTCTCTTTACTGACAACTTCTTTTGCTGACCTCAACATCAGCTCCCTTATCTTCTCTATCACCTCTTCCAACTGCTCTACTGGATGGTTTTCCTTATGCAGTTTGTTCGACTGCAACTCCTCTCACTGATTAAGGGGCAAATCGTCCTGATCCCTCATGTTGTCTCCATCCTCTGTGACTCCATATTGCCACTCTGTTACAGACTCTAATTCCGCAGACTCCCCACTGAGATGCCACTCAACTACCTCCTTTAACAGACCATTTTCTGCTAATGTTTCTTGTGCTGGTTCAAGTCCAGCTTCCTCCAACTGCTTCTCATGTTGATACCTTTCCTCTAGCATTGCTATCTCCTGGAAGCCATATTCTGGTTCTGGATTGTTCAACCAATCCTCCAACATCTTCAACTCCAGCTCCCACTAAGTGAGCAACTCAACTCTGTGCTCCTCTTTTTTTGTTGGGGAAGACTTCAATATCTGCTCCTTCTCCTCCTTTGTGACAGTCACAACTGGTTGTCCTTCATCTTTAGTTTCACCTGCAACTTGTGCACTGGCTTATGCTAGAATACTTGGAAGGAATATCTGAATTCCCCCAAGGATCAAAATACTCCTCTGATCCTCCTCCTCTACGATGGAACTATTTAACTTCTCATCACCTTCATTCACATGGTATGTAACTCCACGCAAATCTTCATATGGATGAGGTCTTTCTTCTGCCTCCTTTCCATCTGTCACCACCCCTTGTTGATATGAACTCTTAGCTGAGCTCATCTCTTCTCTCTTGCCCACCTAGCAAATTGAGGT
Organism: Picea engelmannii; assembly: GCA_009831015.1. NCBI lineage: Eukaryota > Viridiplantae > Streptophyta > Pinopsida > Pinales > Pinaceae > Picea > Picea engelmannii. The sequence goes on from ML782287.1 coordinate 430,834, forward strand.
TTCTCCTCTGCCCTCCTAGCATTTTATGATATCAACTGATCTCTTCCCATTTCCCACCTGACAATCTACGAGATCTATGCTAGATCTCTTTCCCTCATCACTGAAGTTTTCAAAATGCCTCAACCACTTTTTTAACACCTGTTGTTGCTTTCTGGCCAACAAATTCTGAACATGCCATCTGGATTTCCTTTTCATAGGCCATTCGTACCTCCAATGTGCCTTTGACTCATGCTATATATTCAATGCTAGCTTCTCTATTTCCACTCAGATTTCATTGAGCTCCCTATCAATTTCCGCTTTGATTTTTTGTTTGTGGTCTTCTCTTTGACCACGCTCATGGCCTTCAGTAGCCATATTTTATTTCTTCACCTTCATACCACATGGTTGTCTACCATCTGCTGCACACCTTGCAATAGTCTTTACAGAGCATCACCTTCTTACCTTTTCCTACGATCTGCAGACAAAATCTAGGCTTTGATACCACTTGGCGTAGACCCCCCCTCCCCTCTTGGGGGATGCTCGACCTCCTGGTCAAGGATCTTCAAATATCTAAGTCAGATCGACTCTTCGGGACCCTGCTAGCTCCAATTCAATTTAACACAGCCTCCTTTTTCTCCTAGGCGTAGGTCTTGTGAGACTCGTGAGATCCTACTAAGCCCTTGTTCTTCTTCACATGAACTCGAGCTACGACCTTTGGCCAATCCTCTTCGTGTCTCCGCGCTTCAGAAATTTTTGTGAGCAACTTGCTCCCCTTTTCCCAATCTCCGAATCAACGAATTTACTTGGGACCTGATCCAAAGTCCACATCTCTCCTATGACCAACAAATGTGATATTCTTCGGACTCCGGCCTTTGAGAGTTCTTTCCACACCGCTCTCCTCTTTCTTCCGGAGCACCTTTCCTCTGAAATGCCTGGATATCCTCCAAGTCTCCTCCTAGATATAACGGTCCAGATCTACTTTTATCTCCTCACAAATCTTCTGGATCTCTATCTCCCAAACTCTCTGATCTTTCGCCACTTGTCTCCTGACAATCAATGTTCAGGATCCACTCTAGGCTTCCGAGCTTCAGCGACCTTGCACTCCACTCAACTGAGAAAACCCCAGAGAGTGATTTATTCGGACTTCCAAATCTCTTGCCACCTGCCCCTCCGGGCAATGGATGGTCCCACTTGGCTTAGGGACTTCGGGACTCCACTACCTCATTCTCATGTCAATGTCGGGACTCGAGTTTGATGGTCCAGATATCTCCTCCTACAACTGATCTTTGGACTATTGTAAATCCTCCACTTAATCTTTGGCTTCGTCCCAAAATTGGAAAAAAACATCTAAGTATCAAGGCTACGACCTTTGATATTCCTTCTGCGAACCTGACTGCTAGGTCTTGACGATGATTTTCCTCCCGAGCTTTGGGACTTGGAATAAGTCCGCTTCAGCTTCACTCCTTGTGCTTTCTATGTAGACTTGCACTTGACTTTCCTCCGAGTCTTAACCTTGTGGTGTACCCTCTAGGCAACCTTTCTCCCAGAACTTCGAATTAAAGTTCTCGCGCATTCCTTGCGCTCGACTAAGCCTTCAGATGATTTCTTGCAATACTTGTCTAAGTATTTTCATGGTGTTGCACTCCTTGCACAGGTCTTCCTCCAGAGTGTTCAAAAACTCTGTTCACCTTGAGCTTCAACTGCTCGGACCTCAAAGTTCTATGTCTCCTTTTGTTCCTCGATAGGGTATTTGTGCCCCGTTGGAAACTTCTACTCAATGCACACTTGCAGAAATTTCCAAAGTATTCAGTAACTTTGTGAGTTTCCTCCTCTGACACTCCTCTCCTCAGACTTGAAATATAATTCCTTTTGTGCACACTTTCCCACTCAATTCCCTCCTGGCAGAGTTCGATAGAGTGTTCAACAACTCTGTTATACGCTTACTCCAGCATAGAATTTCCTCCAAGGTATTCAATGACCTTGTCTCTTTGTGCCTCCTCTGCACAATTTCTCCTCTAAGGTGTTCAATAACCTTGAGGTTCCCCTTTGAGTTGAAATTTCTCTGGTGTTCCCTCCCGGCATGTTCTTCTCTGACTCGAAAGAGTTCAGATGCGCACTCCTTGCGCTGGCTACAGAGTTTCCAATACTTTGTTGTGCACTCCTCACACATCCTAAAGAACCCATAACAGTTTAACAAACTTGCAGATAGAGGATTTATATCCTTACCCTGCAGATGGAAACTAGTACACACCTACAACATAAATTCATATAAACACAAATGACATTCATAAACAAACACCCACCACACATGAATTTGTAAACAGTGAAATCTGTTCTTTTGTATTAATAACATAATGTCAATTACAATATGTGAGCTTGAGCTGTAACTCAGTCTCAGCTCTTCTCTTGGCTTACAATGATTTACAATCGATATTCAACTACCTCTACTGGGCATATGTTACAAGGATTTATACAAGAGGGGCTCGACGAGCTCTCCCTCCAAGCTACACTAGTGGTGTCTAATCACCATCAAAACACTCTCCCTCCAAGCTACACTAGTGGTGTCTAATCCCTCCTACCGTCAGCCATTTAAGGCGACCTTATCTACAGCCTATGTGAAGGCATGATTTGGCTCTGCTCAATCCTTAAAGTATTCATTTGTATTAATTGCATTTTAAAATTTAAAACTCGAGGGAAAAATGAGAGGGATAGCACCTCTGCCCTCCTTAAATGCGCACCAATGTGTTGAATAGCTGGCATGTGTTGAGGTGGAGTGATGCTCCTGTATCATTGATCATGTAGTTGCCTATATACTTTTTATGCTACACTACGCCTACACTACGCTAACTCCTTCATTGCTTGAATCCTTCAAAGTGCATGTGACCTATGTGGGCCATAATACACCTTCAATTGGCTTCCATTGATGAGTTCCTTGAGTGGCCAACCCTACAATGTGGCCAACTTTTCTGCTCTAATCACATTGATGTATACCACGTGAAATGGGCCCAACCAATGCATGCATAACTTCCCAGGGTGTTTGAGAAATTCATTGTCGTATAGTAACACCAAAGAACCTGGCTGCAAAATTTTGTGGCGGATAAGATAATCATAAGATAATCCTCTTCCAATTCCACAAGATAATCCTCTTCCAATTCCATAAGATCATCTAACCATTGTTGAAGTGACTATTCATTGGACATCTGGGTGGCTACAACAATGCACAAACTTGGAACAATGAACTCTAGTGGCATGATCACTTCCTTTCCATAAATCAACCTAAAGGAAGTATGCTTAGTCAACCTTTTACAGGTTGTTCTATATGCCCACAATACTCCTGGAATATGTTGATCCCAACCATCACGCTGCATATTACAAAATTTGGTTATAGCATGCTCTAAAATTTTATTGAATGCTTCAACAATACCATTAGCTTGTGGGTGATAGGGGGTGCTCTTTTAGTGATGGATCATGAACTATTGAGTGAACTTACAGATAGTATCCTTGAAGAAGTGCCCACCTTGATTTCTTATCAACACCTTTTGGGCATCCAAACTGTGTAATCACATTCTCAAATATGAAGTGCACAACCATTTTTGCCATACAATCTTTGACAGGCATCGCTTCTTTCCATTGTGTCAAATAATCTATGGTCATGATAATGTAGCGCATTCCTATTCGACACATCGGAGGACTGATTGGTCTCACGAAGTCAATGACCCATTTTTCAAATGTCTCCAATCTTGTGATAGGGAACACATGTAATTCATCTCTGCGACAGGGCTTGTTGATGCACTAACATATGTCACACAACTTACAATATTCCTTGGCATCTACAAATAATGATAACCACCATAAACCTATGCACAACACCTTATTTTTCATAGCTTTGTCAGTGTTGTGACCTCCTACAATGCCATCACGAGCCGCATACAAAATCAAATCCCGCTCATGCACCTGCGCAAAATTCCATCGGCCCCAAGATTGTATAATTGTTTAGCGATTAACTGATAGTATACACTATGGGTCACCATTTGGAAATATTGGGTCTGTGTATAATCGACTGGTGCTTGTCTCGTTGTGAGAAATTCAGTGATCTCGACAAGTTTATTTGGAACTGCCTCTACTCTAAAGAGTTGTGCATCAGGGAGTTCATCGTCTAAGCTACAACTTGCTTCCCTAGACTCAATCCTTGACAGGTGGTCTGGGCCTACATTGTGTTTTCCTGGATTTACAACCACTTCGAATTCAAACTCCTGAAACATCAAAGCCATTGAGATATTCCCCCCCCAAACATTGGCTCATTGACCAAAAATTTGAGCGTCGAATGATCCCTGAAAAAAATGAATGGAGTGCCAAGAAAATAGTGTCGAAACTTTTGTAATGCATATACCATAACCAGACCCTCATGCTCCATGGTGGTATAATTCTTCTATGATTTGGATAGCTTACGACTAGCAAAATAAACTAGATGATCAATATTTCCCTCGCCATGCTGCGCAAGAACTACACCCAACGCAATAGATGACGCGTCTACATGAACATGGAAAATCTTGGACCAATCTAGAAAGACCAAGATCGGTGCAGTTACCAACTTCTCCTTCAATGTATCCAATGCTTCTTGGCATTCCTGTATCCAAAGGTAATTTTTATCTTTGCATAGCAGTTTCTTGAGCAGTTCGGCAATCTTCACATAGCTTTGAATAAACCACCTATAACACCTTGTGTGACCCAAAGTAGCACACAACTCACATACTGAAGTGGGGACCACCATGTCCACTATCACAATAATCTTTGCTTTATCCATCAACAATCCTTCCTTGCAGACCACATTCCCGAGCAATGTCCCGAACAATGTAAAAATATACATTTCTTCGGATTTAAGGAAATCTGGAGCTGGCGACATCTATACAACATCAATCGTGGGGCTTCATGTGTTCTTTTATAAGGTTGAATATAGTCCATTTGTCTAGGTACACTTCCAGAAACTTGTGAATAAAGTCTTTGAACGATGCGACCACGATCCTAGAAAATACAACAAGGGAATTCTTCAACCCAAATGGCATCATTGTGTAAGCAAATGATCCCCACTTTGTTGCAAATGTCATCTTGGCTTGATCTTCTTTGACGATTTGGACTTGATGATATTCTGAAAATGCATCTATGAATGAGTAGGCCTCACATCCACCCAAATTTTCCAATACTTCATCGGTAAAAGGTGTAGGGAATGAATCATGTACACAAGACACATTTAGGCTGCACAAGTCGACACAAATACTTATGCTTCCTGTCTTCTTTGGTTGCACCACCATTTGACTAATCTAGTCTAACTCTTGTACGTGAACAATGATCCTGGCATCCAACATCCGATCCAACTCTTTACGTACCTTTTCTTTAGACTTGGGGTTTAGGTGATATGGTCTCCTTTTCACTAGTTTAACATCAGGCTTTAATTTAATTTTCATGGCCCTAAGAGATCTCGTGATTCCCTTCATCTCTGAAAAGCTTCAGGGGAACATGTCTTCATACTTCTTTAGAAAATCTACCACTTGGGTTACGGTTTCCTTGTTCCAATAATCCCCAATGATGGCCATCTTTAGTGCTTCTTCGGTGCCAATATTATGTTTCTTTGTCTTAATCAGTCAGCCATAGTATGACGCAGTCAAATCTGAAGCCTTCCCTTCCACCACGCATTCGCCCTCGGTTTCTTTGATCTATATGCCCCTGGGGTCATCCTCGTTGACATCATTGCTGAAAAATTTCCAACATTGTATTGCCTCTTTTAGTTTTTCCAATGGCTTGTGATAGGCACAAACAACCTTCGATGTGGCATCCTTTGGTTGATGATGAAATATGAAATATTTGATTTGCAGGAGGGCCTCTTTCTGCGTAGGGGCTTCTGCCGTGAAACTGAATGTCGTGTAGAATTTCATGATTATACATCCCCAATTTCCTATTTTCCACTTGGTTTCTTCCTGAATGTACCATATTCTCAGGACTATGTCCATTGTGTGGACAAACTGATAGACCCATTGCGTGCAAGGGATTCACTTGGTTGTCCACCGCCTTTCAAAGTAGAAAATATGCTATTGGGAATCTTCAGTGCCCTTATATCAACTTTCCAATTCAAAGTCATATATGGGCTAGAATCCGAATTTTATAAACTTGACCACTTGTGCCCAGTCCTGTATGTTCCCGTGGCATGTCACCCACCAATGCGTAGGGATTCCTCAGACTACTATGTCCAACGCCTGTGTCCTTCAATCTTCCAGGATTTCTTTCTCTATTTTTGCTAAGAATGTATGAACTGGATCGGTACCATCAAATCTCGATGCATCACATAACTCAGATCCATTCCATCATACAATTTGGTAATCCGGGCACACCTCCTAGTATATACTTCATACAACTTGTTCTACCATATATCCATAGCATCTTCTGAATCAATGTCATATGAAATCACACTTCTCCAACTCAGCTCCCCATCTGTTGTGGGATTGATGTAATCCTCTTTGCACCCTGCGATATGATAGATGTTTTCAATAATGGAGCTTTGTGCATCCTCGTTTATGGGTTCATTATATATGTCACCTTCATTCAGATCTAACAATGTAATCATGCACAAGGTATTTGTTGCATAAGACATCTACCTTTTCTTTAGATTCAACACTATATTATTTTCAAAGGCCCAATCAATACCAAGTAGTGTGGGGTAAGGATCTGAGTTGTCTATGATCTCAATCACCTCAAAATTTTCCTTAGTCTTCACCTCTTCAATGTTCACTTCGACCTGTTCCAACCGACCTATAAGATAGATTTTGTACTGATTAGCCAACCTGAGTTGAATTGGGGACCACATCAAGTTATGCCTACTCATCAACTTCCATGATTTCTTTGGTAGGATGTTCACATCGGATCGCATATCCAACATGACTCAATCCATCTTATAGCTTTCAAGTTCAACAATCATCTTGAACTCTCTTCCTATGTGTTTCTGCTTGTTGACCTGGCACACATCTCTTTCAAGTAATGGTGCAGATATAGCTACAATTTTTCCATCTTCCCCCATGCATCTTATTAACATGTGAGCCAACTTCCTTACAAAATCATGATCACTTAACAACTTCAAACAAAAATGCAAGAAATTACTTACTTGATCTTCTACTTTCTCTTCACGACCAATGTTGCATAATGTTTCTTCTCATGTCATGCATTGCAACTCTTCACACACATGCTCCTCTATTGCTTTATGTTCAACCCGTTACACCTCTTCTTTCCTACGAGTTTCCTCCAACAAATTCTATGTCACAAGTTGTATCTCTTTGCACACATGAGCTTCCTCCAATGACTTGTGTGTGCCGCACTCCAATTCATCGCACATACAATCTTCCTCCAATGAATTTTGCGTGGCATGTTGCAACTCTTCACAAGCTCAAGCTTTTGCTAATGATTGGTGTGTCACATGTTGTACTTCCTCGCATACATGAGATTCCTCTAGAAACCTTTGCGTCGCACATTGTAGTTCTTCTCATGCCCTCTCCTCCTCTAGAGCCCTCTGCACATCGCGTACAAACTGCTTCTGTTGCGCAACAACGAATTTATGAGGGGCTTGCGTCACTTTTCTAATCTTCCCTTCTACTTTATGGTTCGATCTCTCTCCATGCTCTAAGTAGATTCCTGTTTTAACTCCTCCTCAGGTTACCACCCGCACATCAACTTCCTCATCCTTCTTTTGATTCCCATGTGGATCTACAGTTACCATATTGCAGTGCGCCTTCGTCTCTTCCCACTTCTTCAACAAGTTAGACCAATCTTCAGTGGAATGCTTCGTACTATAGCGGTACCCATAGAGAGCATGTGGTTTGGTACAAAATCTCAAAATGTGGCCCATCTTGCCACAATTAAAGCAACTGAGTGGTCTTTCTCCACCTCAATCATATCCTTGACCTCTGCCTCGTCCATACCCACCTCTCAGAACTCCTTAGTATCCACCTCTTTCCGTGCCCCCATGGTTGCCGAATTTTTTCTCTTCCTGAACCCGAAAGGCATCATGAGTGTATTCTTGTATCAACTGAAGTGATCGAAATTTCTCACATCATGCCCCATGGATTTGTAGAACTCACAAAATGGAGTATGCACAGTATTTTAGTACTTTTGAAGTGTGGGGCATTAGGGAGGGATATGTCCCCACTATCTGCAAATCTTGCACCACTCGATCTAAGGTTGAATCAGAAATGGATTCGGTGCACCCATCACCAAGTGGTTTCCCAATGTAAGACATTCATGCCTGTAGTGACCTTCTGATTGGCATGTAGTACACCATACGTGCTCGCACGCCACTTTTGTCTTCACCACATCTTGCAATTGCATTATAAGATTTGCAAGTTAGGAATGCACCTGCACAATCCTACTAATGTCTCACCAACTTCTGGTGTATCTTCTAGGAACATCACAATATCCATAACCTCTGCTTGAGTAGTCACCTTCTGTTGGGTGAGTGTAACTCAAATATGGGGGAGTAGTCCTACAATGAACCATTCCCTATGCTAAACATATTGGATATGGAATTTCATCCTATCCAATAGTATATTAAACTGTTGGTCATAATCCCACATGATCTCTCCAATATGTTGCTTGATCTCTTTGATTTCAGTGACGCATTGTGATTTTAACTTAGGCTTATGAAACTCCTTAAGCAGATCTCTCTTAATTTCTGTTAGGGACCTCGTCTGTTCCACTAGCGTAGTTTCTTTGTACTTAATATACCACATCATAGCTCTTCCTTTGAAGGTGGTCTCCAGCTACACAATCTATTATGCTTCGTCTGTGATCCTCTTCATAGACCAAATAACCTCACACATGAACCAATGTTGTTGTGCATTGTCCTTACTCGTCCCATGGAACATAGGTAGTCTCAGTGTTGTATCTTGATTGGCCATTCTCACTCTAGTGTTGTGTCCTCCTGAATGATTGCTAGTTTTTGGTGATCTTGGTATTGATACTCTTCCCTGTGAAGTATTGTTGCCTTCATCTTCTTCTTCACTTGTATCTTCTCCTCTTTCTTCTGCTACTCTTTATGCTTCTATCCCTATCTCCACGATATATGTTGTTATTTATTCTTGGTTGAAAATGTGTAAGGGGGATGGTTCAAAGAGGGGGTTCCTCCATCTTCTTTCATCATCTTTTGTGAGGTATTCGAGAGATATTCCTACCTACTGTTGCACAAGACCATTCACTATTGCTAAAGCCTCCTCCCCTTCTTGAAGGGGTTCTTCACCATCTTCTCCTATGTCAGCACCTCTACTTTGTGCCTCATCTTCGTTTGACATTGTGGCATATCTCAACATCCAAGGGGATCAGACTTCGTCTTCTTTTACCCTACTACCACCACTCATGGTATCTTCACTAGATACCCTACTCCTAATGTCGCATCTCTTCGACCACCTATCTCCTTCTGTGCTCCTCTCCGGCACAACACTCTCTCCCACACATCCTCCTGGAGTGGTGTTATTCCTCTTCATTATGGGTCCGAACCCTCGTCTCTCACCCCTTGATATCTTCTTTTCTCTCCTTTGTTATGATTTCTTCATTAGCTCAACTCTTCTTGTGTATATTTAGACTCTTTCTCTCCTCTGTTCTTCTGGGTCCATTCTCTCCTCACCTCATCTCAACATCCTCTAGATCTTCTCGACCAGATCCATCTTTTCTCTCTCCTTCCCCCTTATTTTCATCCCCCCCGGTGTGAGGGGGTCTACTTGGTCATCCTATTAGGCTCCATGTGCATCAATCCTTTTTCTACTAACAACATCTTGATCCACAACAAAATTTCTTCCAACAATATCTTTCGAGGACCTTCAATAAAATTCTTTCAACCTTGCTAAAAGAATCACTATATTCGATGGAGAACTCAATAATATACACATCCTTTACGTAGGCAAAACCAAAAGTCAATTACTCGAGCCCATTTATTATCCAATGCTTTCATTCTATCGACTGTGTCTGGTCCTAGACCAATGGTTCTAGGGGTCTCAAAGCAGTGTTAATGGCGGTTTTCCTCTTCAACTATTCGTACAACAAGCATGGAAACTTATCAAAGAAAAACTCATGCAGATTAGTGTAGATGTACCTCTCTTTCCAATAATCAACGTTGTTTATTAAACTCTAGATTTTTGATAGTGCAAACTCATCTTCTTTCACAGATAACTAGTCTTGTATTTCCTCCCAAGATGGATTCCACCTCATTCTCTCCCTTCATCATGCAATACAAAACCTTCAGTTCTGGACAAAAAACCATTTTAAGGATTGCTTACGTGCATCCTTGCTAACACTGGAGGGTTGATGAGCTAGGGTTCATCAAGAGTCGACCAACATAACCCCAAGGCGTCTACATATCAATATTCATTCGAGGAATGGAGAAGGTCTCACTTGAGACATCGTGAGAATCATAGAGACCATCTAGTCTTGTGTTAGATATGAAGGGATAAAACAAACAAGGAAGCCACTCGGACTATCATTCATTCATTCAATCATAATCCATTAACATAGCAACAACATAAAGTAGTAACACCGCCATCCATTTAACTTAGAACATACATATTCATTAACAAAGAGAAATGCAACTTTATATTATCTCCATTATTCCTCATAATTCATACAAAACCAACTTCATATCACACAAGATATCACGCTCTAGGTGCTATGGTTCATTCTACAAAAAATTGTATTGTAGTGCGCCATGCACTCTATGCTCATGCTCTCTACTATTGATTGACTGCAATATAGACTCTAATCGTGACTTTTTCCAGAATTGCACAAAACTATTACAAAACTCAAACTAGCTCCATACAAAACTCTGACTGGACTATCACAAAACTCAAACTGACTCTTTTCCCTAAAAAATGGACTGCTCCCAAACTCAGAAAAACCTCCCCCAATTTTCTCTAGCACTTTGTCTCTTTCTTTTCTTCTCCACTCTTTTGAGTGATCACCTTTTCCACATGCTTCTTCTATCTACATGCAACCCACATAACCTCCTTGAAGTGTGGCAATCCTAATGAACTTGCTAGCTCATCCATCATTTTCCCCACGATCTCTCTTGTTGTATTTGTTCATTACTCGGGAAGATTCCAAAATATATTCTTTTGATTTGGCTTGCATGCGATATCTTTCCAATCTTCTGCTTGCAATACAAGAATTGATTGATGCATGTGCTCGCTTCCTTCCATCGCGTAGTTGCTGATATGTAC
>ML782287.1:455430-476837 GCA_009831015.1 Picea engelmannii
AAATAATCAACACAACCTTGTTCTAGCACGTTAAATGAATGTTCGATGAAGAGGCAGAGAAATTGGCTAAAAAAGCCATTGAATTACCAACGGGAGAACTTGAAAAGGATGGGGGTCAAGCATCATGCAACATCATCCTCTAGTTGTTTGATTTATTTGGTTGTCATAATATTAATTGCCCACATGGCTTCACGTCAAGCGCATTATGTATTCCACCTCCATTTTTTTTGGGACAAGACCATGGACGGCGACCACCACCTTATTTCACATGTGAGCTTTCACTTAGCCTTGGGTTAATGAATGTTCTACTATGGGAAGGCACACTACAATGGGATATTGTAGTGTGGAGGAATTGGGAACAATGATTAGTTCGGTCAACACCCCTGGGAGTATAGTTTTTTGGTCAGTTATGCGCCAAGCTTTCGGTGGTCTGTTTGGAATTCTGGTTTTTTGAATTTGTTTAAGAGAAGGGATAAATTTTGGTTAGGGTACTGGTCTCGTGTAATACCCCTGTTTCCCCATCTTGTAAATATAACTATAGTTTGCTAATATACTATGGGTAGACTGATTATGTGTGGATGTTGGAATTGATGAACCTTTTGTTATAGAAGGTAATGAATATATTTATGTTACTAAATAAAATGGAAGATGTTGCATAACTGTAGAAGGGGTTGCCAATGTAGATCATGATGCATGGGAGAAATGGTGAGGGGAAACAGTAATGGTTGAGATGATCCCTACCCAACTAGTACTCTATTGGATTGAAATTGTTCAGACCCATAACATTCCTCCGACCCATAAATTTTATTACCATTCAAGTTGGTAGTTGGGAAGTCTTCCTAGAGAGTCAATGAGGAGATGGGTAGAGTACCCATCTGGAAACTTCCTAATCTGACCCATGAAATTGGGAATTGGACCCACGAAATCTTGTTGAGGAAGGAATGAAAATGAAGGAAAAACTGGGGGCAGAGGATAGAGGATGAAGAGGAATGGGTCTGGTGACCATTTTTGAGGAGGGAGAGCATATGCAATTCTCTGGTTCTGAAGAGAACCGAGAAACAAATATGTTTCTGGGTACAGGAATTGCTGGGCAGTTTTTTTTCTAATCAAGCTGATAAACAAAGCTGTAGAAATATGGAGTGATTGAGTGAGAAATCACATCAGCCTCCCTTTCTTGGTGGATATAAATCTAATCTGCTAGAATTCTTGTGGAAGGAGGAGAGTGACCTCTGTCCCTGGTTGTTGCTGAACAGAAGGAAGAATCTCTCTCAGGGCATGATGATCTAGCTAGGGGGTGGGCAGTTGTAACCATTTCAAAATCGATTGTGCCTATGGTTGGGTGGAAAAGGGAACACCCTTCAACAATTGTCAACTAAATTCAAGTTGTCAAATAAGTGTTGCTCTAAGCCTCGCATTGTTCTTGATTAATTTCTCTCATAATATGAATTCAATGAATTTTATGAATGTTGGAGTTATATTCTATTTAAATAAGAGAACTTGTGATGTTGATGTGCTAGTGACTGAGAAATATGAAGTGGAGTCTGAAAACCACCTCTATTGTTGAATTTACCTTTTGTCTGTACCTATCTAGACAAAGAAAGTGTTAGTGACAGGTAGCCATTCATATTTGGAATAGAATGTGGGTGGTGTTAGAAAGTAATGGATGTGATCGTTTAACCATATACAATATAGCAATATTGTCACCCAACCATAGGCCAAAGCCACCCCCGAGCACCTTAACCTTGACAGAGAATGATTCCAGAAGCAAACCCTAGGCTTAATAGCCAAACAAAGGTGGCACACCTCTCTCCAAGGATAACACACCAAACAAGAATAGAAAAAGATGATAAGAGAGTCCAACCTAGAAGATCAAAAATGCAGATTGCAGAACTGCCAACGACAACTTCTCCCAAGACTTGCGCACAAACTGGTCAACTGCAGTGCGCACAGGTGTACTTCTACAGTTCTGAGAATGCTGGCCAAAATGCAGACCGACCTCCTATATTTAACTGTTTCTGCCAGACTGCCTGGGCCGACTTCTCATTCTCGGTGGTAATTACTTAGTATATAACATTTCCTTTAACTGACTTCTTCTCTTGGAGGCTAATAACCTAATACAAATCATTCTAGGGTTCTTAATCAATTATTTAGGGTTTCTTCTTGATTCCCAGAATATTCTATTCTTGTCAGGTTTACACGTGGAGGTAAATACCTCCTGCAACTACCATAACATTAACACTCCCTCCTAGCTAGGGAGGTATTGAAGGCAATGGTCTTGAGCACAAACATACCATTCGACCGGTAGCATCATCATAGTGTATAGACTATCTCATTATTAGATCATGAGCACCGTCATCACTATTAGTGTCATCTGACAACATCAACTGCATCATCTCTTGAAACCATACTCCATCTGAGTAATCAGACATGATGCTGAATAAGTCACTCACTCCAAGGAGTGATACAAGAGCCATTCTTCTAATCCGGGCATGTCCCAGAAGAATAGATGTTCTGGACCATTTTCCATCTAGAGAATCTCTGTCCATTAGTACACTGATCATCCATCTAGATGATAATCATTTTCAATACTTTTGAGAGTTTACAAGGCAATCAGAAAAATATCATTCAATATAACACAATTGTGTCTCTCCATAGTAGTACACAACTACAATCCAGTGGTACATTAACACACTAAGTAGCACATAACTACTTGATCAGTGACATATAGTCACAATTAGTGGAACACATCCACCACATTAGCATACATCTACTTTCCAAAGACATACAATTTCCATATCAATCATATCATCTAATATCAACCTGCACAGAAAAACAATGTCATGATATAAACTGAATCATCTGGGCCATTCTTCCACTCACATCTATGAGATCTGGAAAAGAATCTACCCTCAGAAGGTAAAACATCAGTCATGAGCTACTGGACTATTCTTCTCAAGCATAGAAGAATAACTGTCCTGATTTCTGAGCCTGGACCCACCTATCTGGGCCATTCCTCCAACACTAAACAAAGTGAAACTTGGAGATAATGAGTCTGCCCTAGGGAATGCCTGTCCCTGATTGTTGAACCTGGACCATTCACCTAACTAGGCCATTCCTCCGACACTAAACAAAGTGCAACTTGGAGAGAATGAATCTGCCCTAGGGAATGACTGTACGGACTATTTCATAAGGAAATGACTGTCCTGCACCAACCTCCAAAACAGACCATTCTTTGAAACTGCTCAAAACTATGAGCTTCAAAAGAATTACTGTCCGATGAGGTAGACCAATCTTCTTGATCACTACTGAGAGTGACTTCCAAGAAGAAAGACTGTCCTAGACCATTCCCCCACACTGGCCACAAGGGGAATCGTTGTCTATGGTACATCAACAATCCATTGAACCATTTTCATTACGAAAATGATTGTTCGATATGGACCATTTTCCGAACTGGAAAATGCCTGTTCGTCAGAAATCTCAAACCACTTTCCGAACTGGAAAGGAACTGCTCATCCTAGACCATTTTTCGAACTGAAAAATGACTGTCCATAAATCAAGAACACATCAGTGCTCCCTCCCAACCTGGGAGTCATCTCTTCCCTTTTTAATAAGGAAGTCATCTTCACGAGCTCCAGCTTGTTTCTTGAGTACGCAAACTCTTTCATCTTGGATAGAGGCTTTACCAAAATATTTGCTTATCTGCTCATTTGTGGAGATATATTGGAGAACCACTTCTCCTTTCTGGACCTCATCACGAAGAATGTAATGCTTGATCTCAGTGTACTTCAATCTTCCTGGAACACTGGTTTTCTCTGAAAGCTTCATATAGCTCTGATCATTATAGTATATCATAGTTGGATTCAACTCTTTTGTTTCCTACCAGCTCATGACATCGTGGAAAGGCTCAAACTGGGACATATCCAAGTGGCACTTCTTCTTGTCTTAATGAGAGTTTTTCATGGATTAGCAATCCATCATCCTGGACTTCTGAGTAACCATTCTGATACAATATCTCTGTTATAGAAAGTTTTTCACCATGCTTCTATTGTGCATTGGAGGCTCTGCACCAAGTTGTTTGAATTCATACAAGACCTTCTTCCATCTGCATACAAGAGTCTCTTTTTGGTACACCTCAAAAACTTTGAGGTTTCTCTTCATACACTTCTTGTTCAATTACTCCGTTGAGGAGAACATTCCTTACATTTATCTGATGTAAACTCCAACCCATGGATATTGCAGGAGATATAATGTCTCAGGTAGAGGCATGTCTGGAACAAGCTATCATCATAGTCCTCTCCCTCCATCTAGGAGAACCTTTAGTTCTGGATCTCGTAATGCTTTAATTCACAAGTCTTCCATACACTGTTCTTCATCACAACTTTCATTTCTTCTGCTTGATTGCTTCTAGAGGGTTCAGATCAAGCTGGTAGTCTTGTGATTCTCGATATAATGATTGGTTGTTCTGGATTTTCTTTCTCTCTTGGAATCTTCATGTTTCTCTTTAGCTCTCAGTTCCATGGAGTTTTCTATAGATTCCATGGATACTACATAATCTTCAATGGATCATATTATCTAAGATTAGCTCCCTCCTAATCCTTACTTCATGCATGAATGCATGCTCTTCTTTTGGAATTATATAATCGGCTCCCT
The DNA here is from genome assembly GCA_009831015.1 of Picea engelmannii. Taxonomy (NCBI): domain Eukaryota; kingdom Viridiplantae; phylum Streptophyta; class Pinopsida; order Pinales; family Pinaceae; genus Picea; species Picea engelmannii. The sequence goes on from ML782287.1 coordinate 460,081, forward strand.
CCATCTAAGAGAGTCCACGTTTCCGTCTGCATCTTTATTGCCTTCTGCAAAGTGTCACAAGTCTCTTTCTAATTTCCTCTTGAATGCTAACTTCTTTCTATTTTTACTTCTTCCAGGTTTCTTCAAGTTTGATTCTGATTTCGACAGTTGTAATATCTTCCATAGGAATTGTTACCAAGGATTGTCAATGTACTTCATCTTTCCATGTGCATTTCTTGTCTTAGAGTCATCGTGATATCAATCCTTATCTTGTTATTCTTCCATAGGTATTGTTTCTCTTTGAACATATTATATTCTAAAAAATATATATGCAAGATATGTACAACAACTATGTATACCTGGTATGTACAAGAACTATGAAGAATATTGTTACCTTGTCTTAGAAGAAGAATTTTGTTTTATCTTGCTTGGTATTCTTTGAGGGTTTCCTTTCTTCGGCAACTGATGCTTCATGTGTTTCATTTCTTCAGAAACTGATGCTTCATGTGTTTCCTTTCTTTTCTTTAGCTCGGGACAATGATTCTTGTAGTGACCATATTTTCGACAGTTGAAGCATTGTATTTTTGACATATCTTTCTCTTGATTTGGCTTCTTCTTTGAGCCAAACTTCCTTTTACTCCTGGAATTATTGAACCTTACTGTGAAGGCTTGATCATCGTATTTATTTTGGGGTTTCTCTTTTGCACTAATCCTTGATTCTTCTTGTGCACAACAAGTCCAAAGTTCTTCAAATGTAGGATACTCCTTCCTTGTGTTCATGCTTGCAGCAAATGCATCCCATGTGTTATAACCCTAATTTTCACCAGACATGCTTACCTAGCATCAAACCATCTCATTTTCCTTTTTTCGCCAAGCCACTACTGAACAACTTCTTAAAAACACCCTTTTTGAAGGCATACGCGCCCTGCTCCACTACTGAACGCGTGTATACACTAGCTGACCCACTACAACTCGCGTATATTGACAAAAGCACGAAAAATAGAAAGTTGTAGACGAAACATAGATTTTCGGGTAAATTGCCTAAACCATTTGACCGCCCATAACCGGTCACTCAACCAAATACCTAGCCCTTTCTAGCCTATAAAAGAAGGGGTAGGGGTCCCATTTGGAGGAGGAAAATAATAGTAAAGAAACTCTACCTGATTTTTCATTCCCCTTGCCCCAACCTTTTCCAACCATCGTGTAAGAACTGAAGAGGAGAAGCATATGTGGAAGCGGTTGGTGCACAGTTGAAGAAGAGCCCATGACCAAATTCGAGGAGCAGTAGCCGATATTACCATTGTAAGTGACTTTTGTGAGGTTAATAGAAATAATTATTTTTCCCGTCCTGCCATATGAGGTGTTCAATATTCAATTTTGGTTTTAATTTTTGGAACCTCTAACCCACTAATTCATATATGAGATGCATGTTCGTAGTTATTTGTTTGTCTATTTGTGAATGCGGGTTAGCTTTGGGAGGAGACTTTTAGTCAAGGAGCAACCGAACACAAAAGGATCAACACCAAGCGAGGAGTTCAAGGTAGAGTTACTGACTCCTTTTATCCTTGTGTTTTATGCATGAATGTGGGGTCTATGTCGGGATAATAGTAAAAGGTAGGAGACTTTCGAAGGTTATTTCTGCATGCATTACTAAACCCTTAATGCTAGTCCGTAGGGGGATTGCCCACCCACAACAGAATTGGTGACCATACTGGGGATATCTCTAGGGTTTTTGGGGATACTTTTTGGGTGTTTTAAATTGGTTTTATTACCTTTTTCTGAGTTTATGCAAGAGTCTAAGCTAGTAGGGATTCTGGTCTTCCATACCAATACTCCCTGCTTTCATTACTTGACTGCTTTTTTCTTTCCCGGGAAGTCACAGAGGTATACATGACCTGTACAAGGCCTGCACGCGTATATACGCGCCCTACCTTTATATAACCCACGCACATACGCTGGCTAATGAAGTGTTAGCTGCGTGCCTGAGTTTATAATTTTTTTTTTTTTAGAGAGGCAATCATCCTCTTCCCTGTCAGAAGTGATCCTTCTCAGAGGTTTTCTGGATCTAGTTCTGTTCTCTGTTGTTGCAATTTGTAGCCTAGGTATAACCTCAAATTAGCTTGGTTTTAACAAAGTTTCCTTCTATATTTTTGTGTCAAAGTAAGTTTCTATGTCTTCAAGGGATTCTGGTTCTCAATACCAGTACTCCTTGCTAGTGCATGATTGCTTGTTTTTCAATTTTTGAGGAGTTACAGAGGTGCACGGGGTCTGTAGTGGGCTTGCACGCATGCATACACGCCCTGACCTTGAACAACCCGCGTATATACGCTGGCTGTTGAACTGTCAGTAGCGTACCTGTTGATAAATTTTTTTTTGTAGAAGAGGCAGTCATCCTCTTCCCTGTCAGGAGTCACACCTCTCAGGGATTTTCTTGATCTAGTCTGGGTCTCTGTCATAGCAGTCTATAGCTTAGGTTTGATTACAACATAGCTTTCTTTTTCATTAAAAGTTTTCCTATGTTTTTCTGTAATAGGGTTTTTAGTCAAGTTTGAGAGTCTTCTTCAATCAGCTTGTGTGTTATTGTCAGTAACTCTTTGCGCCCTGTGCTTAGGCCAGAAGTCATTTCTTGGTCTTTACTTGTCGTCATTTTTCCCTTTTTACTTTTTAAGCATTAAACAATAAAAAATAACTATTTTATTTCTCGGTTTGGTTAAGTAGTTGGTTGTTTGCATTAATCATCAGGAAAAAGATTGCTTTCGTAAGTTCTTGGCTGATTGACTTAGGACAATAAGTAGCTCGTAGTCGAGTGAAAGCTTGTTTTGAGTTTTCTATAAAAAGATCTTAGAAAGAAAAACAGTTTGAAAAGTTGGTTAAAGAGTTTGAATGTGCAAATTTGAATTTGTGAAGAAGTAATTTGTTTCCAGTTTCATTATATGCTCTTCCCTTTCGTCTCTGAAAAACATCACTGGTTTCACTTTCGTTCCCTTTGACTTAAGACAACCACTAAAAGTAACAATTAATTAAAATCAACTCGACTTTATGTTTGTAGGGTCCATCAACTAGTCTAGGCTAGAACCTTGATTTAGGATTGGAGAGGAAAGTCTTCAAGGCTGCAAAAACAAACATAAGAGTTTGTGCTAGGGAGTGTTAAAATTCTAGTATCGTGAAAGTTATCCGGGACCCCCCTCTAACACAGGGGCTAAACATGAGGTCGCGTGCAGAAAGGTAGCGGAGATAACCCCTCCAAATCCAAACCAAGCGTAGTGGGGAACGCATATAGAGGGATTATCTTGGGATTCCGTTGATCGCAATTACCACAGAGCTTCATGGGTCTCGAATCCATTCGAGGTCCTCAGTCGTCTTTCGAAACAATTTCTTTCGATACGCTTGATAGGTTTTGGGCTTGATCCCCTGCTCATTGCGGTCCACCTGACTGTCGACTATACCTGCCTGGTGACTGTTTGCGCGCTGGAAACCTAGTTGCCTATCATTCTAGTGACTTACACAAGTGACTGTGGGGGTATACCGCGGTACCTAGGACAGACATCAGGCCACGCTTTGCAGAGTATACCCGGAGGGTGCTTCCGTATTCGAGTTGCACTTGCACCGGTAAGTTGCTCTAGTGTTGGTTGTTGTAACTGTTCTTCCAACTAGCTAGTGACTGCTTGTTTTATCTCATAGGTAATTTTTCTAGTGCATGCTGGTTTTCAAACTATTATAGATAGCCCTATTGTGTCTTTGATCTTCTCACACAGTGGAGGATCAGGAGTTTCGTCGGTAGCGAAGGATTTTGGGCCTGCCACTGTTTGACCTCTAACCCCCCGCCACTGCTAAGGTGAAAACTAGACCAACAAGGGTCTTTTGAGACAACCAGGTTATAGGAAACTGTGCCCGACCCATCTTCGAGAGGATAAAATTTGATTTTGGAGGAACCAATCATAGTGTCTCAAGCAAAAATGGAACTAAACGCTGCTACTTCTTCAGGGAATATTCATATTCCCTCCACGACTGTCACTACAGGGGGTGTTCCACCTCCTAACCAACCGTCGTCGGTCCGGGCCACTATGGTCTCAATTACTTCTACCTCGGGCAGTGGTTCAATTCCATCTATGGTGGCGATCACTGCTCCGTTTACCCAGAGTGCGACAGGCCCTCCGTTCTCATACAAGATGGCTGGCTTCGGTACGAGTACTGTACTTTCCTCCTCCACTCTACAGACTTTAGGTCTAGGGGCAGGGAGTTCCAACGCTCCTCTGCAAGGATATATGGGGCGCACTTCAACCCCCTTTATCGCTTTCCCTTATGGCGGGGGTCATATACCCCCTTCATCCCCCTCGCTTGGCAGTGTTCATCAACACTCTGCCAGGCCAAACATAAACTTGTTTGGAGCAGGTAGTCAAGCACTCCCTTCTTATAACATGTCGGTTGGTTTGACACCATTATCTTTGTTTGGTGCATTTGGTCACAATGCTTTCCTGTCAGCTACCATCTTGGTCGGGGGCAACCCCGGTTATGGACAACAACATCCTGTACAAGGTACTATTCCTGCAAAGGGGGCACACTTAGGAATTCCTTCCTCACAAGGACCTTGGAATCTGTGGCAAGGACTAGTTCCCTTGTCAGGGATGCTGATCGAGGGAAACCCCTTCCATACCCAGTGGAACCCCGGTCAAGTCTCAACACCTATGCCCGTCGGATCAACATGGGGCAACCCTTCCCAAAATCCTTGGAGTGTGATGCAAGCCCAGGCCTTTACGTCTTATTTCAGGAATTAGCCGATGATGTCTCAACAAGTGCAGAATCCATATGCTAGTCACGACAATGTTTATTACCAGAGCCCTGGCCAACAACCTAAATTTTCCTGGAAACCTGGTGCCAGTCAAACTCCAACCTCCTTTTTCCCTGGTTACAATCCACAACCCAAACTACCCTTTCTGGCAACTTTGCACTTGCTAGACTTGACAAGGTTATTAAATGACCCCATCTGTCACGATCCGAGTTGGCCTCCTATGCCGACCAAGTTGCCTTCAGACATTCCAAAGTTCGAAGCCAAGCCTAATGAAGATCCTGGAGATCATGTGACTACCTTCCACTTATGGTGCTCGTCCAAATCTTTGAGAGACGACTCCATCCAGTTGTGATTGTTTCAACGCACTCTCATAGGGAGTGCTGCGAAATGGTACATTGAGCTCGACCGCTCATGATACTCTTCCTTTGGCGAATTGGCAATGGATTTCTTAAACCATTTCCAATTATCTGTGAGATACGATGCCGACACTGAATTGCTGGCCAACTTTGAGCAGACAAAAGAGGATCATATCTCGGATCACATCCGAGAATGGAGACGCCAAAAGAGTTTGATAAAAGTTCTAGTCCCACCAACATTTCTGCTAGAGTGGTTCCTTAAGTCTTTGGTACCCCAATTGTCTAAAGACATCGCAACGTCTGGGGTGTTTTTCTAGGAAGATGCAATAATGAGAGATCAACAACTAGAGCTGATTTACTCTCAGTCTGGTTTACTTTACGAAATCTTTCTAGATGCACCAAGGTCAATACTTGACAAGACCAGACAGAGGTCTGGACCACATGCCGATGGCATTATTGGTTTAGCACAAATGAAGCCCACTGATCCATTGTCAAATCAATTGCAACAATTGTCAATACAACAGACAACAGCCAGCCAGGCCACTGGTTTGACTGTTCCCCCTACCCAAAAGTCGGATGTACACAGTGTGCAAACAACAAACCCAAAGGCCACCCAGCAGCTTGATGGAAAGAAGAAACACCGAAAGAAGGGTAAGGGGGATAAGAAACCCACAGATTATGTTGGCGGGGGCGACACTGAAAAAAATAAGTCAAAGTATCCTTGTAATCTTTGCAAGGAAGATCACCCAACCCATCAGTTCCCTTGACTTGCGGAGGCTAAGAAGTTATTAGCACAACAATAACCTGTCGTGTTAACGAACTCGTTTGTACACGGGAAAAATCTAACTCAAGCCTCCTCGAGCACGAAAGGGGGCAGTCAATGACCCCCTTCGTCTTCGAGTAATCCTTCGTCCGCAAATGTGTATATGATGAAAGGTGATGCCTATATATCGACTAGAGCACATGATTATAGAATGCCAAGCACCTCTGAGAAGAGAAAAGAAGCTAAAAACCCACCTCTTCCTCTCTAGATTGAGAAGACGTTGGGTGAAACAGTGACCCGCATCCCAAAAGGTGCATTCAAGAAAGCTTCCCAAAACCCAAATACAAGGGCCACCCATAACTACTCTGTGGTGGAGGATTTGTCACAAACACCTTGTGCAATGTCTGCTTTGGAAGTCCTCTAGAGTTTCCCTTCCCAGAGAAAGGCTCTGTTAGCTGCCTTAGGATCTGCTGAGACTTGTAATCCGGGAACGATCATCCTTGATATGGCTGACTTAAAACCTCGTCTTCCTTACCACGTAGCTTGTCAGATAGTAGTGGCTTATACCACGAAATTTTTTACCTGGAACATTTTTCGCACAGTGGTGGATGAGGGCACCTCGACATGCGTGATGTCTTTGGCATGTTGGAAGGCTATCGACCAACCCGTTTCGTATCCATCACCTACTCTTCTTACGGCTTTTGACGGTCATTCTTGCCGACCACATGGGATCATTCCTTCTTTCCCCGTGCAGTTAGGGGGGAAAATTGTGTATGTCGAAGTCGAAGTGGTCGATGCGTCTCTCGACTACAATCTCTTGTTAGGAAGGATTTGGACCTATGCTATGCAAGTAGTGGTCACGAGAGTCTTCCGGGTCTTATTGTTTCCACATGAGGGCCAGATCATGACCATTGATCAGTTATCCTTCTCTCGTCCCGACCCTTCATCGGGAGTCTCCACGGTCCCGATGATTGATAACCCTTAGCCCGACATCGTCAACATAGGGGTTGGTTTGTGCCCACCTTTGATGGGTACTTTCGATTACCCACCTCCGATCGACAATGTCCATTTCATGTCGGCTATCTTCGACCAGCCTCGGGCCAAAATTTTTCAACTCTCGTAGTTTCGCACAACGTACTTTAATGATCCGTGGACTCTTCCTTCCCCATCAGCCACGATGGAAGGGACAGAGCACCATGGCATGGCCATGCCTATGTTCATAGTAGAAGTTGCATACTCGATAATTTAACAAGCTTCTGCCGACCCCGATCTGACTCAAGCACAAGTGTTAGATACGGTGCTTGAGACTACTTGGGCTCAAGGTTCCCTTGCTGATACAGATTCTTTAGACTTAGTCTTACGCTCAGACGAGGTGATTATTGAGGCAATGACTAGTCCAGACAGACCCTGGTATGATCTTCATCATAGATCTTACTTCCTCCCAGAGTTAGGACGAATTGAAGCAGGTCAATTCACTCTGACTATGAATGGAGATAAATCTTGTCCTATCAATCCTTTGGCAACACACACAGTTTGCGCTGAAGGAAATATGGAAACAATAGCTGAAACGATACGTATCGACATCTCTAGAACCCATGGCGTCGTTGAGAATATCTTCGTCGGAGTGGACTGTTCCCCTGAGGAGATTCAAATCTACATTTAAATAATTCCGCGACGTGTTTGCCTGGTCTTACAAGGAAATGCCAGGCATAGATCCAAGAATCATCGAATATGAAATCACGACTTATCCTGATGTTAAGCCGGTCCAGCAGAAGCTTCGTCCAGTCAATCCTAGGAAAGCAGTAGCTATTAAGGCTGAAGTAGAGAAACTTCTTAAAGATGGTTTCATCTACCCCATCCAATTGACTCAATGGGTGTCAAATCCCGTGACAGTCAACAAAAAACAGGGTACGATTCGCGTATGTAAGGACTTCTGTGATCTGAACAAGGCTTTCCCAAAGGATAATTCCCCCACGCCATTTATTGACCAGATAGTCAACGAATGCGCAGGTTGTGAGGCCTTTTATTTCATGGATAGTTTTTCGGGATACAATCAGATACAGATCAAGCCCGAAGACCAACATAAAACCACTTTCATTTGTTCGTGGGGTACATTCGCTTATCGAAAGATGCCTTTTGGTCTGAAAAATGCCGGAGATACATTTTATTGGGCCATGTATTTTTCTTTGCACGACCTCAAGCACATAGTCGAGGCTTATCTTGATGATTTAGCGTCACGATCTCACAAGAGAGTTGATCATCCGGAACACCTCAGACTTATCCTTGAACGATGTCGCTACTACCGGATCCACTTGAATCCAAACAAGTGCAGTTTTTGCGTCACATTGGGTCATCTACTAGGTTTCATAGTTTTGACAACAGGGATCATGGTTGATCCTCTAAAGGTTGAGGAAATAGTTCATTTGCCTCCCTCGTGCACCATCCCTCAACTTCAAAGTTTGTAGGGAAAAGCGAACTTTTTACGGCGTTTCATCGCAAACTATGCCGAGATCACGAAGGGTTTTATGCGTTTATTGAAGAAGGACATTCCTTTTCATTGGGACGAAGCTGCTCAACGCTCTTTCGCAGCGTTGAAACGCGCCCTCACATCTACCCCTCTGCTTCAACCACCCAATTATAATAAATATTTATTATTGTACTTGGCCGCTGCAGAGGTGACCATCGGTATGGTCTTAGTTCAGGAGGATGATTTTCTCTCAGAATACATGATTTATTACCTGAGTCGTGGCCTGGTTGGACTGGAACTCAATTATTCCCACATTGAAAAACTTGCGTTGGCAGCAGTCCATGCTGTCCAACGGTTCCGTCATTACATCTTGTTTCGCAAGACCACCGTCATGACGCGTCGTGTCAACACATATTGAAATGGATTCACAATGGATTGTTATCCTCCAGGAATTCGACTTGGATTTTGTTTCGGCAAAATCCAAAAAGTCGTTGGTCTTCACGAAACTCATATCAGAACTTCTGGTTGAATCAAGTGATGTTATACCCGACGAGTCGCCTATCAAAGGAGACATGTTTTTGATCGCATCTTCCGACCCCTGGTATGGAGATGTGCTTGTCTATCTCTAGACTTTGAAGTGCCCCACCTCTGCTTCTTGTGATGAGCGTCGCTGTATACGCCATCAGGCCAAGAATTATCTCATACTGGAGGACACTTTGTATCATTGAGGTGTAGACTCCATCCTTCGTCGATGTGTCACTCACGAAGAAGCATAAATCATGCTTAATGATTGCCACACTGGAGCATGTGGTGGTCATTTTTCTAGGTTGGCAACAACCCAAAAAATTCTACGAGCCGGTTACTTCTGGACGACATTAATAAAATATTGTGTTGAATCAGTCAAGAAGTACCACCCGTGTCAAATCTTCTATCGGAAGATGAGGGCACACCCTGCTCCCATGTTTCTCGTTATTACCGTTGGTCCGTTCACTAAGTAGGGTATTTATTACACTACATGCAAATCCCATTCAGCAAGGGGGCACCGTTACATCATCGTAGCACTAGACTACTTCACCAAGTGGGTTGAAGCTATGCCAACGTTGAAAGATGACGGGGAGACCGCAACTCTCTTTTTGTTCAACCAGATAATAACAAGGTTTGGCATCCTGAGAGAGATTGTCACTGACCATGGCAGTCACTTTCAGAACAAAATGATGACCGAGTTAACGTCAAATCTTGGGTTGAGGCAAGAAAATTCATCACCCTACTACCCACAAGCGAATGGTCAGGTAGAAGCTGTAAATAAATCTCTTAAGACCATTCTACAATGAACAATCAATTCAGCCAAGTTAAATTGGCATTTTATGTTATACTTGGCATTATGGGCCTACTGAACATCTCTTAAGACTGCAACCAGTTTCTCACCTTTTCAACTCATTTACGGGCTGTAAGCAGTCTTACCCATAGAGTGCCAGATCCCGTCTTTAAAGTTGGCAGTACAATTATTTCTAGACACTTCACCGCTTGAAGAATGTTTATTATATCTCGATCAACTCAATGAGCAACGTCGTGATGCGGCCTTAGCTAACGAGGCTCACAAACAAAAAATCAAGTGTCAATATGATTGGTTCGTTCGTCCTCGGATTTTCTCTGAAGGCGACCTTGTCTTGGTCTATGACCAAGAGAAGGACCCTCTGGGGGCAAGAAAGTTCAAACCCATGTGGTTCAGACCTTTCATCGTGAAATAAGTACTACAGAAGGGCGCTTATCGTCTGGTGGAATTTGAGGAAAATGTTTTGGCGGAGCCTAGAAATGGGCTCTACCTCAAGAAGTATTCCTCATAGGTGGGTTGCCTTGGGTGACTTTTTGTAACATATGTATAGTCTTTGTACTATTACTTTTTAGTGTCGTTTTTGATGTTATGTTTTTCACTGTGGCAGATGTCAAATGAATCAGAGGTGTTTGTTGGGTTCGCGGATGGCACTAGCTGACACACTCAGAGGCTTGCTTCCGTAGCTTGGGTGATTTTCACACCTCAGGGCCAGTTGCTATCTTCAGAAGGTATCTATTTAGGTGACACCACAAACAATGCCGTCGAAAACAATGCAGTTATTGAGTTGCTTCGTGACACTTTGTCACTTGGTATCTCTCATCTCCCGGTCTATCTAGACGCTCAACTGGTTGTGTCTCAGTTAAATGGGGTTTACCGCATTACGATCCTACTCTACACCGACGGTTACTTAGGGTACGTCTCTTAGAATGAAGCTTTGATTACATTATGTATATCCATGTTCCTAGGAGATTGAATCAAGTTACATATACTCTAGCTAATCATATATTAGATTGGCTTCTTGCACACATATAAGAAACACACACACACACATGTAAATACATTTGTAAATAAATGTAATCCATAAAACACAAGAGATGTAAATACGCATATATATATCACAAAGTATCAGGGTACATAAGTGGGCGCGAGTGCCTCAAAAAATATGTGTCCAATAAAGAGTCACGAGGCTTATGCCCTCAAAAGTATACAAAAGGTGCCCTCGGCACATAAGAAGTCTAGTGTAAGCTAAGGGCAGGGCCTGTTGGCCCTGTCATAGTGAACAACGACGTTAGCCAAATGCTGAAAAAGCTAGACCCAGGTCCGTGGTAACCCAACAATGCGAGTCTGCATGGATGGTGGGAGATCCTCTATCTCCGCCATGGGGACTGTCCGAGTAAGCACGGTGAGGTTCCGCTCTACCCGTCTCAATACTCTCTTAGCCTCTCCGGCTGGAGGTCCCCCTGCTACTACTGCTCCACTGGTTGCAGTTGGTCCTGCCTCTGGTCGAGGACACCGCCTAATCCTCGAAAAGTCCGTTGGACGCACTGGCCCCACATCTGCATAGACCAGATACATAGTTGTCAGATACTTTGGTACACAAAAAATTTGATATATTTAAAAAGACATAAAAATTAAACAACTTTAAAAGAAAAAAAAAACTACAAGCATACCTAACTCTCCTCGTACCACACCGGGAGGTATGCCCATGTCAGGGTCCCTGGAAAAGTCAATTCCGGCATAGGGATAGTCCTCTATCGCCGGAATCTGCCGAGACCACCAATCGAAAAACTTGTCGTCGAAGGCCTCAATGGTCCTCCCTCCCCCCTGTCGCAACAACAACGTCGCCCATCTGCATACTACTGGAGAAGAGGCTATGTGCCCTTGTACTGTCTCCCTCAGACTAAGACTAGGTACCCTCTCGAAGAAGAAAGAACAAATAATAGTCCCAAACCCAAAGTTTCTATGCCTCCACATGCGACACTCTGTCAGTTGCCTCTTCATGAAATCCAGTAAAGTAGTACTCCAGTCAAAAACTTGTGCATTTAAGCACTGAACAACACAATTCATATGCGCTCGGGAAGCCTGATGCAAAGCTGTGGATCCAGTGATCTTCCCGATGAACAAAACTATCACTTTCAGTGATAGGTTTGAGATCTTGTTTATCGACACTTGTGTGCCCATTTTGTCTGTGTCGACTTCACAATGGAGTCCAATCAACTCCGCTATGTTGTGAGGCCCAGAGGGAAAAGTACAAAAATTGACTAGTTCCCCTCTCCTTGAGAGGCCAGTCAGAAAGTAGATATCCTTGGTAGTTGGAGTCAACGACTGTCCCTCAAGCATGAAGGCCTCTGCATCAGGATGCCAATAATCAACCAAGGTGTTTAGTAGCCTAGGTTGTGCCCACATGAAAGGACACTGGAAGAACTTTAACAAACCACATTGTGCCAATGCGGCGGTAGCAGCATGGTCCTCACCGACCAAAAAATCAATGTCCTCATGCTCCCTCTCTCTCCAATGAACATACATCCTACAATTCACAAGTTCATGAGGGATTAGCTCTTCCTTTTTTTGATTTTTTTCCACAAAATGGAGGGTATACGCGGGCTGTAGTTTACACAGTCGCGTGTACACACATGCAACTTTTTTCTTGCTCGCATGCACACACAGGCTGTCATAGGACAACTCGCATATACGTAGGGCCAACCTTTTTGGATAACACTCTCGCCTCTTGTCATCAAGCCAGGATAGTGGCCTTCAACTATTCCCTTGAAGTGAAAGAGAAAAGGATAAAAAAAAATAAAGCTAAGAATAAAAGGCGATGAATGGGCTAGGAAACAATTGCATTTATGACAAGGTGCAACTCACCCTCTACAAAGGCACCTGCAGGTAATACTTTGCATTTCCCTGTTATTACATGCACCCCATGCCCAAACATCTACCCCATGCCACCTCATACACTTACATGACCTGGAATAGATCCCACCTGGGAAACACCCAAAACTTAAGAGAGGTTAGCCCGATAGGACACCTTGAGACCTTCACCAAACCTAACTTGTCAAATTGCATAACGTCTTTAATCATTTGTCTAGGTTAAGGGAGGTTTGATGCACATGTTTGGGTAATTTAATTATTGGATGTGATTTACATGCTATGATCCCTGTGACTTATGAACCCCTGGAGGGTGTACTTTTTGTTGCTATAGGACCTTGCTCGGTGGACAGGTGCGCATGAGAGAATGATTAGCTCAGACCTTCATGCGGGCTTAAAGCCCACAGATGGATGCTGAAACCCCAACCAAGGGTAAGAATAAATTGAAGACTTGCACCGGGAAAAACAAGGACGTTGCCTTTGGAGGCACCTTGGCAGACCTAGACCCAGGGGACCTTGCCCTTCTCGCATGGACGTTATCCCTTGAGGGCCTTGGATGCCACCATCATATCCGTAGACGTCATCCAGAGCTAGGGTTCCATTTTTGGAGGCATTTGTGAGCCTGGTGGCACGTGTGGGCATCATTTTGGGCCTTTGGAGGCCAAGCGCCCCACTTTTCTATCTCAACGTTCCACATTTAGGGCTCAACGTCAGCCTATAGGGGCATGAAATCACCCTTGGAGATGTTTCCAGATGCAAATTACTTTTAATTATGTCAAAATTGAATTTTTGTTGTAATTTGGCTAGGTTGGCCTTGTTTTGACCTAAAGATGAAATAAAGGTCAAAGTTTTGTATAAATGAACATAAAGTACTCTCATTTTTAACAACACAACTTGTCATTTAAGACAAGAGGTATGAAATTTGCTCCCTAGTGAGGGTTATTGGCTGAAATTGTGAGGTACCATTCTTGTTTAAGGCTATTTTTTTGCAACATGGATCAATCTTGGAAGTTTTATGGTGATCTTGCATGGTATTCTCGTGATTATTCTTGGTGCAAGTAAGTGAAATCTACATTTTGTCATCTATTGAATGGTTTTATTTTCTCATACAAGATTATGAAATTGCATGGTGTACTTAATGCTTGAAGTAAAAAACTTAAATTCCTACTTTCTTACTTTTTATTTGCCAAGCTTTTCATTGAATTGATCTAGTAACTAGTGAAACCCTAGAGCCCTAAATTGCTAGCACTCTAAGGATTTGGACCTTGTTATTGTTGCATAAGTTTTTACTCCATAAGAAGGCTAAGGAGAGAAATGCGCTAGGGCCTAGAATTGCCTACACCCTAGCATCTTGTCTCTTGAGGTCAAAGCCTAGGCAGACTTAAGTTACTACTTCTCCTAGGCCTTTTCCCCTCTTAGACTTTTGTGCATCATCATCAATTGATTTGCATCCTTAGAAGAAGCCGCCCACCTTGAATCCATTTCCCTTGAAGGCACTAGTCCTCTTCTCCTATTCCTTGACAAGACTACACTCAACTTCACTTGCTATCTCTACCAACTTAGCCTAACTTACTAACCTAGTTTTAAGGTACTAACTTGCTGTTGTTACTAACATGCTACAACCACTATATAACAACTTATTTTAGCTTATAAGTTAACTAAAACAACCCATAAAATTGCATGAAGCAAAGTACTATCAGTTGGAGTTAAAGTGTGCCTAAATTGCTCTTTACAAAGTGTATTTCTGAAGGTTTCTTACAATTGTCATCACTCTTGTTTTGGTGCTATTACAGTCATTTTTGATAGCTTGTTAAACTCATTTTCTGATTGATAAGCCACCCAGAATTTGTACTAGGCAAGCCACAATCAATAAATGCCTAAAGTGTTCACTAAATTGCCTTAGTGAGGTACTTTTTCTGAAGTTGTTTATTGCTGTCATAACTGTTAATTTGCTACTATTATAAGTACTTTGATAGCCTTTTTAAGTCATTACTTGGTTTATATTAATCTAGAAATTGTAAGTGGAAAAAGTTCTATCATTGCAAGGTCTTTATATTTTATTACATTGTCCTTATAAATTACAATTTCTGGATTTATTACTGTTGCTACACATCTATCTTTTATGCATAAACTTGCTTGGTAGCTGACTTTTATATTGAAGTCACTGAATGAAAGCATTGACATCATTGGTTATTATATAATGTTTTTTTTTTCTTTGGTCAAGGGCATGTATTATTCACCTTATTTCCCCTTAACCTTCTTGACCCAACCATTCCAAGCGACTTCATTCATTTGAGTGACCCAGAGAAAGGGGTGGTATTACCTTGTCTTATCCTCCTTCATCGACCAACTAGGTCTTGGGACGTCTCTCTTGGAGTGAGGTTTTCCTCATCCTAAAGACAAAGAGGTACCCTATTGGGGTGACAATGATAGGGTTACCTCTGTGTTACGTCAATCTAGGTCTACTTGCCTCTTGGCTTTGGAAAGTATAGATTGTGCGATAACATTTTTGGTGACGCTGCCGGGGAACATCGAGTCAATATTCCTCAACGACACTTTTTCGGTAAGCCTTTCCCTCAAAGCCTTCATCGTATGAAGCTTACATGGTGACTCCACTGAGGGTTATTCCCCTACTCCCTTTGATATTCCTTAAGAGGATATCCGACGACTCCACTGACCTTTTCCAATGTGCCACCTTACTCTCAACTTTGTGATATTTCCAAGATATGGGATCATGGAGTCTTGGAAACAAGTGTATCCGACTATTGATTTCAAAATTTTTCAAGGATACCCGCATTATTTTGATATAAAATGGTTAAACAACTCTCCAAGATTCAGAGGCCTCCCAATTACTGACATTGTAGAATTCTTGAAGTATATAAGTGAGATAGAATTTGAAGGGGAAGATGTTCTGGTAAAATTGTTCATACTTTCCCTGTCGTCCTTTTTGCAAGATTGGATTAAGGGTTGTTGCAAAGATAAGGGTATATAATATTTCATAGGCCTCATCAGTAGGTTTATCGAGTTTGTGAAACCACAATGCCAGACATATGAAGATGCCCTTAAAAATATCGCAATAGCCCTAAAGGATGAGGGATTCACTACTGATATTGTGGAAGATCTTAGGGATGTGTACCATACTCAATGCCAAGAACTCTATGATGTAGAAGGAGAGATTTATGAAGAAGGTTGTCAACCCCTTGAAAAGGAGAAATATTTTTCCCATGATTCAATAGAGTGCAGTAAATACTTGACTAAATAAGTGAGCTATGAGGATGAAGTACTAGTATTCGCTCCTCCGTCCGATGAAGCTCTACAAGATCCTATCTCTCCTACACAAGACAAAGAGAATGAGGTGAATCATCTTCCTTTCTAGGTTTCTGACAACACTTTGTTCTATGATTCAGAAGGTGAAAAAGTAAAGGAAACCTTGGAAGAGCTAGGTCCTTCATTTTCTGATGAAGGCGGAAAGATGATTAAAGAGACGAGTCTTAGGGATGATGTACTAGATGCTCTTCCATTTGATGAAGTCATCCAAGCCTTTCATGCTTCTGCACAACAAGAAGCGAACACGGTAAGTTACTTCCCTTTCCAAGATTTTGATGATGCTTTATTTTATGATTTGGAAAGAGAAGAAGTATTAGAGGATCCCTTGGATGCATTAAATCCTTCATGTTATGATAAAGGTAGTGACATGGTTGATAATATTGATGAGTTCATACATGTTGGAAGACGTAAGTGGGATGTGATTGGTTCTCATGAGGATCCCATTTATGATATGGAAGGATATCTTCGAATGTTGCCTTTACAACAACCATATGATGTTCTTAATAATTTTGACGTTTGGCAACAAGATGATGATATAATTACAGAAGTTTTCCAAGCACCCAAGGATGACCCAGTGCAATGTTCTCCTGATGATTTTCGTTCACACCTTGAGGATTTTGATGAGTATGCCTTTGAGAACTTGGATTTATTCTATGAAGAAGATTATCAACTGCCGTTGTGCTCAAATTTTGATAAAGGAGAGGACATTGCTTGCTTGAAGCATGATACTTGTGACAAGGTTTTCCAGCTCCCTCCGATTTCTTTACCTCATTATGTCACTAAGGATGTAGTTGGGGAACATGTCTCTTGTTTCAAGTTTTCTTTAGGGAAAAACTTTCGGTTATAATTCAAGGGGAGGTTGAATTCCTTAAGAA
>ML782287.1:491089-503127 GCA_009831015.1 Picea engelmannii
GCTCATAATTTGACATTTTAGCATTTAATGAGACAAATAATGTAATAATGTTAAGTCAGCCTTGTCGGCTGTTTTTAATGACCTATTTTGTAATTAAAGGTCATTTGGATCATATAAATTGAGGACGTTGAGCCTCATTTTGAATAACACAACTCACTCTCTTGTGAGAGACTTCTTTTCTAGTCTTTTGTCTTGGTTATTTTTGGCTTTTGGAGTGAGGCGCTACACTTGAGGAGGATCATTTTTGGCATGTATATGGTGTTTTTATCATTGGAAGGTGTTACAACTAGGGTTTGATTAGCTTTTCATGGATTTGTAAGTATATTTTTCATGCAAAACTTCTTGATTGAATGGTTGTAGGTTAAATTACTTACTTTTATGGTTACATTGTTATTATTTGCTTAATCATTGAGACCCTAGGGAACAAACACACAAGTAGGTCGTTGCTTCATGTCCCCATGATAAAAACTTATTTAGCCATTTGATTAAGGAGAATATAGCCTAGCCTTTGCTACACTTGTTCCCCTTTTTCTGAGTTAGATTTGAATTATAAGTTGAAAGAGGAAGACGTCCTAGGCCTAATTAAGTTTACACATAGGGTTTTGACCTTAGGGTTTGAAAAGCCTTGGCTCTACAACACTTTTCAACCCTAGACTTATACTTTGAAGCTAGCCATTTTGCCAAAGAGTTCTAAGGAAAGAGGGAGGAGCATGAGGCCTTGCTTTTGCAACACCAGAATGAGCCTCCTCCCCTTAGGGTTTTGACTTTGTGGCCCTGCCTTTGCAGCACTACAAAGCCTAACTCTCCCGTCCTTATATTTAGATTCTCCCAAGCCATTAGCCTTACTCCTTGACTCCATTTACCCTAAGGCACTAGTCTAAACCTAAAACGCTGAGATCTTTGTGTTAAAAACAACCTTTTTTCAAACTCTTAAATTGAAACCCTAACTAACCCTAGCGATTTTACTAACCCTAACCCTAATTTGCTGATGACGTCTTGCCCTATTTGAACTCTTGTTTGGTCTAAAACTTGCGGCTAGGTCATCCATTGATAGCCATAGAGGTGTTGAGCAATTTCATTGGCCCAATTAGCAAAACGTTCACCTCTTTTTCTATAAAACTAACCTAGAAACTAGGCTGACGTCACCCGTTTAGTATAGTGACGCAACAACATTACATTTATGAGCATATTTGTGATATTTAATGCATTGTGATAAGTAAAGGATTGATTTTATACATTGAATGCAAGTATTTTTTGTATTTGTTGAAGAAGTAATATAAGCCATTGTCTTTATTTGCAATCATTGACTTCGTCAATAATTACATGTTATTATTGCTCATATATAAGATAGTCATTAGCAATTGAAGTACTAACCACTGCTTGCACATTTTAGTTTTATTTGCCTTGTCTCGCAAACAGGTTCCTTTTCAGTGGAATGCCTTCTCTTTGACTATCTCTCTTGGCAAGTGATCTGTGAAGGGGAAAACCTACTTTAACCTTTTGAACCTTGAATCCTTGATCTTTTCCTTTTCAGCACCCCAGATTACTAGGGACGTCTCCCTTGGGATTAGCCACCCAGAATAGAAAGAGCTCCCCATCGAGGTGACAGTGGGTGGGGTAGCTCCTGTTACGCCAGTTTGAGTCTTACCTCCAAGCTACTAGACCTATCCTACAAACTGAGCGATAACAATACCTATTAGCGAAAACAAGATCCTCATATAGCCACAGAGGATCAGGGTTGGAATCGTTACTTAGAAGAATAGCTTGATTAGTTGTAGTTCTAGCATTAAATTCTCCTAGCAGGATGATACTACCTTCATTTCTCAGGATGTAAATATTTTATTCTAAGTTTTTGTAGGGACAATTCTTATCTAGATTGTTTTTCTTATAACAAGTAGAATTGAGAGGCGCAAAGTAACCTATTGCTATATAAATATTATTAGCATTAATATTGGAAATCTCCATACAAATGTACTGATTGAAAGGGTCTTTCTTATGAAGCCGAATGTGAGGAGAAACATTCATTTTTATGTAGTAAGCTATGCCTCCAATCCCTCTACAGGATGATTTCTTGTTCCAATCCGACCACAATACAAATCCTTATATGTTAGGGGCCTTATATTATTTATGCTCCCAAGTTTCAACCAAAAATATAATATCAATTTCACTCAGGATCCAACTTAATATATGCCTTTTGCTTCATGGAAAACCATGATAGCTTCATGAGAGAATTCAGAGTGTCCCAAATTCCTATTTATTATTATCTTTCTAGTCTTTATCTCCGATAACAACTTTTTGATTCCTATTTATTGCCCATTTTCTCTCCTTCCTAGCTTCTTTTCCTTTTCAACTTCCTTCCTTAATTCCGCTTGGTCTTCAGGAATTAGGTCTTCATTTATAAATATTCTTGACCTTTTTAAGCTCAGAGTTTTATTGAGTATGCCATATTTATGGTCATTATAGCTTACATTAACTCGAATCAACCTATCTTTATGTTCAATTATTTTCCCAAGCCTCTTTGCTTTTATGAGACAAGTTGTTTAAATTTGTGATTTATTTTTTAGTTCTTCCTTGACTATGTGAGCATGTTCTCATACTTATTCTTTTTTATACAAAAAATAATGAGGTTCAAGGCTCCTCTTTGCTTCTATGAGACAAGTTGTTTAATTTTGTAATTTATTTTTTAGTTCTTCCTTGACTATGTGAGCATGTTCTCATCTTTATGCTCTTTTATACCAAAAATAATGAGGTTTAGGGTTCTTTTGTTATGCTCATGGTCTAACTCTATGAGGTTATTCATTTCCTCTTTAATGGGTTTGATATCCAATTTATATTCCAAACTATTTAGGGTCAAATCGTTCATTATCTTTTCTTCTAGCTCTTTAACATGATACAATTATATTGCATTAAAAAAATTTGAAAATATTAAATTTATTTTTCATTAAAAATAACAATTTCCTCATTTTAAAATTGCAATTTTGAATAAAAATCAATATTAAGCAAAATCTCGTCTTAAAAATAATATAAGAATATTTTGAAAACTTACAAAATGTGAAATTAATGTTATTTTATATTTAAATTAAATTAAAAAAGATGTGATTATATTTAAAAATAAATTTTAAATACAAATAACTTTATGGATTGTTTTTATTTATTTTTATAAATATTATAACAAGGACATAGAATGTGGTGATGATTTTTATAAGAAATCTTAAATTATTTTTAATTAAAATAATACAACATTATACATAAGATTAAAAGATTAATTAAAATTATATATATTCTTAAAACAAGGACATGGGATGGGGTGATGATGATCTTATAAAAATAAGGACATGGGATATAAAAAAAACACTACAAGGAGAACACTTTGTAGTGGAGGTTTTTATGGAACTTCCCCGAAAAATTTCTCCCTTCTTTGTTTATAGCGGAAGCAGTCGATCAAAGGTTTTTGTGGAGATTTTTTCACCGACGCTCTTGTAAGGGAGATACACACCTGTGCGCACATAAAAATAACGCCCCAATGTTGATATAGTAAGATGCACTATTAGCCGCTATAAACAAAATAAAATACATAACAATGCTCTACTCTAAATAAAGCATGCCAGTGAGAGTTCACATGACACACTCAGACAAGCACCGCTGATTACTCTCCTTCCATGGCTGCCCTATTTGCAGTGCTCTACAGTTAGTTCGATAGATCCACTAGTAGATTCCACACATTTCCAAATTTTACAAAATACCACAAATTTTCATTTCTTCTCGACGGTGCAACCATGCCTTCTCAAGACAAAAGAGACTAGGTAAATTGTTTATTACATTGTTATTTTCATTTTCATTGAATTCAAATTTCTTTTTTTAGATTTTTTTTATTCTACGTGGTGCGTTTAAACGCTTCAACTCGCCTTGGAATTTGGTGTGTCTCATGAATTTAAAGGAAGCACTACGATCATGGTGTATATTATTGATAAATGCACCAGTGTTGTTCACAGAATGACACCACGAAAATGCCAAAAAATAAACATATCGACGCGTCTTTTTTGGATACCCTGTTATCGGTACATTAAAATACACAACACACCGTTAAACAAAACACTAATACTCCATGACGAATGGAGCATCGATGCATTCCATTAACCAATCACATTGGCTAGTCTTTGCCATGGAAAATTTAGTCTGGCGGTGCGTCAATTTTAACCAAATGCACTGGTGGGATTTACAACAAAGCACTAGGAAAAATATATAACAACTTAGCATAGCGGTGCGTCTTATGGGACACTCCGTTATCGGTGCTTGTAATATCCCAATTT
Organism: Picea engelmannii; assembly: GCA_009831015.1. Taxonomy (NCBI): domain Eukaryota; kingdom Viridiplantae; phylum Streptophyta; class Pinopsida; order Pinales; family Pinaceae; genus Picea; species Picea engelmannii. Next base: position 495,400 of record ML782287.1, read on the forward strand.
TTATTCCTTGAATTATTTGTAAATAAATGCTTAAATACTTTGCATGATTACTTTATAACTCTGGTACACTACCTCCATGGGTTAGATAAACCATGGTATTGTGAATATTGTATATCCTTTTGTTTTGTAGTCGATAAAGATGAAGACCAAAATCAGTTGAGTTTGAGTGCCTATAGGGGCTATGATACCACAAGAGGGGAAAGGTGAGGGGGTCTAAAGGGGGGTTTATGCCTAAGTTACCTACCTTATGCTATATTGAACCCTCACCCATTTTCAAATTTGGAATTCAAAGAAAAACTGAGTTAAGAGGAGTGGAGGAAACCAACTAATCAAATCTAAACCACAAATCCTAAATTTTAGCAAACTCTCTCCCCTACATTCTTAGAATTAGGAGGAGAAGTTGAATTTGAACTCTCCATCCACTATGCATGAGAGGAAGGGTGGTTTATTTAATCAAATATCATCTCTATCCAGTTTTAGAAGCTTGTCCAGTATCTTATATCATGGGGAGCTATTATCGTCGATTCATTTTCTATAAACTAAATCACTTTGTTAGGGGAGTTTACCAATATCTATCATCTATCAAGTTTGTCATGAAACTACTACTTACTCGGTCCTCTAATAGCATTTGTCGGTTATAATTCGAATGGAGGGAGGAAGGATGTTGTGGACGGTGACAAAGAAGAGTTTGGAGAGGTTAGACATGGGAGAAAGAGATCCAAAACCATCATAGACCAACCATGAATGCAAGCTGGTAGACTTGATAAGAAGCCAAGAAAACATGGAAAACTATGTTGAAAATTGGGACATAGTTTGGACCTTATATGCACACACTGAATAGCATGAGAGTGAGTAATTTCTGAGGTACTAAACAACAGAGAAAGAAATACTCATTGTGTTGTGTGGGGCAAGTATGTTGGTGCCATATGATTGATCTATCATCAAGAAATTTGCAGAGGTAAACATCGATTAGAGTCCAAATTTCAGAGTTAACTATCCCTACTTGGCCCTGGTGGTATCATAGCCCGGCTAGGGAGTGGCATCCATTATGGATTTTCCTACGGTTGGGTGGAAACTACTTGCTCAGTTGGTGGTTGATCTGCAACTTGGAATAGATAAGTTACCTCTACCTATGCATATGGATTTTAAGCTATATTCTAGTTTAATGTTGGGTTTATTTATGTCAAAATTTATCTTTGTTCTTTGTATAAGACTATGGTGCTGTAATTTAAATTCTTAGAATATGGATTTCCCGTAGAATATTATATTATAGCCATGTTTTGGATCTGGGCGCTGTTGTATGAGACCTGGGCTCTGTTATGTTATTATACCATCGTTTTAAACCGAGTCAGATGTTCCATTCAATGAGTATGGCTGTAGAATGTGTGGCATTCATGTTACTGTGAGTACAAGATCTTGCAAGTTGAAGACCACAAAAATAAATTTCAGTAGCCTTGGTTGAGTATTAATATGTTGATGCCATTAGGTCTCGTCCATGCTCTTAGTACCTTTATGCAACTAATGAAAGAAGCATCGTGCCCACTAATTGGTAATTTTATTGTAAATTGTTTGGATGATATTATGGTTTATAGCAGAACTTAGGAGTAACATTTATGCATTTCCAAGTTTTGTTGGAAAAAGTGCAAGACCAACAATTGTTTTTGAATTTGGAGAGTATATTTTTCTGAACACAAGTCAACATTCTGTAGGCATGAGAGATAAAAAAATGGGTTGGAAAAAGATCAAAGTATAGGGAAGATAATTATGGAGTGATCAACCCCATACAATGCTGTGGCAGAACAAAGATCACATGTAGTTGTGAAATTTTATAGAAAGTTCACTGAAACCTTAGCAAAATTGGAACACTTTCCACACATTTGACGATACAAAATAATGTGTATATATCATCAAAGGTGAAAAATGACAATTTCCATCAAGAGATGTATACTTAAAGATTTAGTTTTGGCCCTTCCAGATTTTTCACAAAGAGGTGAGTGCGATATCTCAGGTTTGTCTCTTAAGGAGTGTGATATCTCAGGTTTGTCTCTTAAGGTGATACTAAGTCAAGTAGAACGTATGGTAACTTTTTCCATGATAATATTCGTTTTCAATTGTTTTTGGGAATGAACTTGTAAATAGGTTGAAAGATACACTTATGCACTTTGCTGATGCTGGGCCCTTGAATACTGTTAAGGTGAATATTGAAGTTCTCATGTCATTAACTAGCACTCTACTAGCATTGAAAATTGATTTTCCTCATCCTGTAAAGATATTACTGGTTGTTTGAAGGGACTTGGTGACAAGAATATTGTTTTTTTTTTTCTTGTAATACAACGAGCCCTCATCTTCATAGATATATCTAGTTTTAAAAAAAGAATAGTGGGTACATTACTCAAGATTGAAAATAACTGCAGCTTTCTATAAGAGATTCATCCTCATAATTAAAGATACAATCCATTTATTGTATAGTATCTAGTTGTGACTTAAGTTGACAACCAGTTTGACCAACAATGTATATTTCAGGTATTTTTTCTTTTATATTCTTCAAGGAAACTGCTTTTTTTTGTTGAAAATTTCCATAATATTCATTGGTGTATAATTGGAGTCCTCGTGATTGCTGGTCGAGGTTTCTCCATTAATATTCCATGGTCCTTTGCTTGACAAAGTAAACATTTTGGTACTCTGACTTTAGTTTCCTGTTGGCTTCATTCCCAATAGCCTCTTGATTGTTTACCCACCAGCTGTATATTAATCAAAACATCCAGACAACAAATTAGTGGGATTTATCCAAGGTCCTTGTTAGGTTGTCTAATGAGAAGTGTAGGGAAGAGATGGAACATAGAATGTTACTTTTGCATGATATTCTCTCTTTAAGTAATGACAGTAGTGTTAGAAAAAAGGTGTGCTCGTTTCACCGTAGACAATATCTCAATATTTTCACCCAATCATACGAAAACATTCCACCCCGAGAACCTTAACCTTGACAGATAGAATAATTTTGGAAGAAAAGCCTAGAACCAATAGCCAACCAATGTAGCGTACCTCTCTCCAGAGCTAGCGTACCTAGTAGAAATTTCAAACCATAACCAATCAGAAATTCCAACCATAACCAAAGACCAAGTCACCACTACAGCAGTTGCAACTCTCCTCCATTCATGCACACCACTTGTCCTTATGCATTTGTGAGTGTGTGTGTGACAAATGAGCTCTAGCTCCCTCTTATTTATAGTCCTCCAAGTGACCTAACTGGGATGACTTCTACTTCTGGAGGATAATAATTTAATATAAATTATTATCTTGAGCCGACTTGTCTTCTAAGGTTATTACCCAACCTTCTAGGGTTTCTCTTGCTTCCCAGAATATTCTAGACTTGTCAAAGGTTAGACGTAGAGGTTAATACCTCCCGCAACTACCATAATATCAACACTCCCTCCTAGCTAGGGAGGTATTAGACACAGTGGTCTTGAGCAAAAACAAACCATTCAACTGGTAGCATTATCATAGCCACACATGCTATTTCACGATCCAATCACGAGCACCATCATCACTATCCAACTATATAGTCTCCATGGAAATCAGAACAATTCCATCCAATAGAACAAAACTGTGTTATCATAGTAGTATACAACTACTACCCAGTGGTACACAACCACTCCTAGTAGCACACTACTACTAACTAGTGACACACAATCACTACCAGTGGATCACATCCACTATAGTAGCATACAACTACTGTCCAAAGACATATAGTCTCCACAACAATCATATCATCTGATATCAACCTGCATCAACAATGTCATGATACAAAAAGAGTCATCTAGGCCATTCTTCCACTCACATCTATGAGATCTGGAAGACCATCTGCCCTTGGAAGGTTTAAACATCAACCATGGGCTATCTGGACTATTCTTCCCAATCATAGAAGAATAACTGTCCCCGATTTCTGAACCTGGACCATTCAACCTAACTGGGCCATTCTTCTAGCATGATTCATAGTGCAACCTGGAGAGAATGAGTCTTCCCTAGGGAATGACTGTCCTTGATTTTTGAACCTGGACCATTGAACCTAACTGGGCCATTCTTCTGGCACTAATCACAGTGCAACCTGGAGAGAATGAGTCTACCCTAGGGAATGACTGTCCGAACCATTTACTCTGGAAATGACTGTCTTGAACCAACCTCCTACATTGGACCATTCTTCGAAACCACTCACAACTGTGAACTTCGAAAGAATAACTACCCAAAGAGGCAGACCATTCTGCTTGACCACTTCTCAGAGTGACTTCGAAGGAGAATGACTATCTTAGACCATTCCCCCACATTGGCCACAAGGGGAATCACTGTCTATGGTACATCAACAATCTATTGGACCATTTTCGTTACGAAAATGACTGTCTATTCTGAACCATTTTCCGAACTAGAAAATGACTTTCTGTCAGAAATCTTGGACCACTTTCCGAACTGGAAAGTGACTGCCCAACCTGGACCATTTTCCAAACTGGAAAATGAATGTCCATATATCAATAACATATCAGTTCTCCCTCCCAACATAGGGAGTAATCACTTCCCTTTCCAATAAGGAAGTCATCTCCATGAGTCCATCTTGTCCCTTAAGTACGCAAACTTTTCATCTTGGACATAGGCTTTACCAAAATATCTGTTATTTGCTCATTAGTGGAAATATACTGGAGAACCACTTCTTCCCTCTAGAATCTATTACGGAGAAAATAATACTTGATCTCAATGTGCTTCAACCTCTCACGGAACACCGAGTTCCCTGAAAACTTCACACAACTCCGATTTACACAATATATCACGGTCGAATCCAACACCTGATCAAATAGTCCAGAAACTGGCTTACAGAGCCACACTGCTTCCGTACAAGCATCACAAGCTGCAATATATATTCTACTTCTGCAATGTTGAGTGTAATAGACTTCTGTTTCCTACTAGCCCATGAGATCGTGGCAAAGCTCAAACTGAAACATATCCAAGAAGCACTTCTTATGTCATCTACACTCCCTGCCCAATTTGAATCGATAAAAACCATGCAACTTTATATTATAACTCAAAAGTCCCACGAAGATATTTCAAGGAATGCTATATTCAATTCTCATAGCTAGGTTCCACCTGGAACTATTTTCACAGTAAAACAAATATCTGGCTGAGTATTCTCCAAATACATCAACGAGCCATTCAATTTTTGATACAGGGACGGGTCTACTGGATTAGAGTCTCTCAACTTCTTCATATTTGTCATCATGGGAGCTTAACATGGATTTGCAATCCATTATCTCGGACTTCTGAAGAACCATTTCGATACACTTCCACTGTCATAGGAATTTTTCACCATGCTTCTGCTATACATGAGAGGCTCTGCACCAAATTGATTGAATCCATGCAAGGTCTTCTTCCATCTGCATACATAGGTCTCTTTTTGGTATACCTCAAAACCTTGAGGTTGCTCTACGCATGCTTCTTCTTCAATTACTCTATTGAGAAGAAAAGTCTTTACATCCATCTGATGTAAACTCCAACCCATGGATACTGCAAGAGATGCAATGGATTAGCTAGAGGTATATCTGGTTTACTGGAACAAGCTACCATCATAGTCTTCTTCCTCTTTCTGGGAGAACCCTCTAGTTCCGAATCTTGCCTTGTATCTATCAATGCTTCCATTCACAAGTCTTTTTCACTAATTTTCACATACATTGTTCTTCATCACAAATTCCTTCCATTCCTTCTGTTTGACTGCCTCAAGTAGGTTCAAACCATGCTGGTAGTCTTATGATTCTCGGTATAATAACTAGTTCAATTGGTTGTTCTGACTTTTCTTCTTTCTTGGAATATTCATGTTCTTCCTCATGTTTCTCTTCAATGTTGGAGTCCATGGAATCTTCTATATATTCTATGCCCTTCCTTTCTGAAGGTTCCAACTTCTTCTTTTCATCATAGGAACATAAATGTAGATGGAAAACTAAGGATATTCAAGGCTTATTTTCATGGTTCCTACTTCTAAGAATAAGGAACATAAAAAGAAGACTTCTTCTAGAGTCAAACTGAACACATGCTGCGTATCATGGCTGCTACTTCTAATGAAGAACATGGACATATACTTCATAGTCTTCATGGGTTCTTTAATGGATCAAATCATTGAGGATTAACTCCCTCCTAATCCTAGCTTCATGCCTGAATGAGAAATATTCATGCTCTTCGTTTGGAATTATGTGATCAACTCCCTCCATTTGAGAGAGTCCATGCTTTCGTCTGCATCCTTACTGCTTTCTGTAAAGTGTCACAAGTCTATTCTAGTTTCCTCTTGATTACTGACTTCTTTCTGGTCTGACTCCTTCCAGGTCTCTTCAAGTTTGGTTCTGATTGCAGTCCATCTGGCAGTTGTTACTTACAGGAATTATCACCAAAGGTTGTCAACATACTTAATCTTTTTCAGATACATTGTTTGACTAGTAGTCATTGTAATGCCAATCCTTATCTTGTTATTCTTCCATAGGTGTTGTTTCATTGATACATACCATCTTATCCTCCAAGAAATAGATACAAATGATATGTATAGGAAATATGTAAACATGGTATATACAAGGACTAGGTTATATATATATATATATATATTTTAATAGAAATGGTTGTAGGTTTTTATATTAAAAAAAGAACAACAAAAATTCAAAAATTACATATGGTAGGGTGTGAGCACCTCTGCTGCTTCCAAAAGAGCTTAACTGTCTATGGGAATCTATAAAAACTGTTTCAACTAGTCCATATGTGCTGCAGTTCTGCCATGTAAAAATGACAATATACATATTCAAAAGCAACAAAAATTTACAGTTCATTTGAGACCTGATTAGTGGTTTAGAGAAAACTCAAGATCTTCCTGTTGTTCTGCCTGTCGCGCTGATGGATTCGCCTCTGCTGGGTTCACCTTTGCATGGTGGCGGTCTGCATGTCCTGGAGCTGAGGGTACTGAGTGATGGTCATTACTGGATATTGAGTGAAAAGTGGTGTTATCACCCCATAAATTATGGAAATCAGTTGATGACTTGGATATTATTTGTATCTAGTGATTTTATTGACAAATAATATTTCATTCTTCAAATAATTTGTGAAAAGAAAAAGAAAAAGAAAGAAAAAAGAAAAGAAAAGAGGGCATAAAATAATTGAAACTAAAAGCCCCATGCAATAATAGTAACTTGGTCATACCTTTCAAGCATGTCCAAGTTCTTTTAAATTTTCAATGTTGATAGGTTAGTGAATGCATCTGACCAGATTGTCTAATCCTGGTCAGATAGCCCCTAGGTTAGCACTAGTGAATACATCTGATCAGACCATCTAATCCTGGTCGGATAGTCCCTAGGATAGAATAATATCTTAACCCAACAGTTTAATCTGGGTTAATTGCCTTGTGAAAGTAGGTTAGAATGTAGATTAATTGCTTTGCTTGCCTTACCCAAATAAAACCCACTTGAAGAAAATGCCACATCAAATATCCGTTGCCTAAGGATAGATGAAGTGATGTCCCCTTAGTGGTGTCTAAGACAAAATTGGAAAAACCCATAAGAAAGCACTAATCCTAAGTTTTCCTACACATGACCTTTTCCGCTCCCGACCTACGCTTCATTCACTTTCCAATGGTCCATATCACGGCTCTTAAATCAACGGCTCTCATAGCATTTCGGACCCCCCTTAGTGTTCTGCTTTTAACGGAAGGGGGGG
>ML782287.1:541498-551524 GCA_009831015.1 Picea engelmannii
GACTTGATTTTGAAGCAATTTTAGGTAGCCTCTTGTCTTCCATGTTGTTTAACTTGTTCTTATACATTAGGTATCTAGTCATAGCCATGCTCTCAATGGGGGAGAGGCTTGTTTCTATGAGAAGGATGGGATAGGGCGTATTTCCTTTAATTTTGAGATTATAGGTTATAAAATTCTTTTTTATTTGCTCTATCTTTCTCCAGGATTCACGAGAAATACTACAGCCCCAGACTTCACATCCATAAAGAATAACAGGTGTAACAAGAGTCTCAAAGAGGAGTTTCTTCTTATCCCAACTCCAAAGATTAGCTGATTTACAATTGTTTTCAAGCCCATAATAATCTTTCCATCCCCCAATAATCATTTTCTCAATGCTACAATTCCAATTGAGCTTGTAGTGAATATCAATTCCAAGATATTTGTATGAAGTCACTTCCTCCAAGTTGTTGTTGTCATATACAAAGGTATCATAAGTGATCTTATTGGATTTAATAATCATGACCTTAGTCTTATCAGTATTAACAGTCATACCCATATTGGAGCAAAAGTCATTGAGGATTCTTAGTTGATTTTCAAGATCATGGGGACTCCTTTCCATAAGAACGATATCATCAGCATTGTTAGCGACATGACTTGTCTTCGACATCAGGACATCCAGGTCTGCAGGTTGCACGAGGAGCGCCCAAGTGCAGCGCACAGAAAAAGTCCTTTTCGGACTTAAAATCAAGCGAGCGAGCAGGATTATAGTGTCAACGGTCCAGATCCATCCATATAAGCAAATCAGTGGTTGGCGGGAAATCGCGAATCGAAATTCGCGCAGAAGTTAATACCATAGATCGCGCCCATATTGTGCGCAGGGGAGACTAGCGGCCGTCCATCCAGAGGACGGGTGGCACGAGATCTAGTTGTGTCGGCGTTTCGACATTCGGGTGTTCGAGGGGTGAGAGTTTCATGTTGTTCTACATCTCGAAACCCCGAACCCCGATAGCGCCGGAAGTGCCGAAAGCAAGGCTCACGGTATCACGAAACCTTATCAACCGTCCATCCAAAGGGGACACATGGCGGCAAACTGAGCCATCTCGGCATTTCGCCCATCGCGATTTCATATTGCAGGAACAACTCCTTCCCATTCGTGAACGCCAAAAGCGCCTTGGGAATAAGCACGTGGTCACAACCCATGGTTACTTGGGGAAAGAAAGGAGCTGTGTAAAGAAGGCCAAAGGCGCCGAGTTCAGTTATAGAGGGGATTATCGCGATGTCCAAGCGCCATCGGGTCCGATCTCAAAATTGTTTCTCACTTGGAGTAAATGATGGCAGGAGCGGGTGGTTGAAACCTCCTTTCATTCATTAAGTATAGGGAATGGAGGGTTTGGCAAGCGGTCTGCTCGAAGAGGCCCTGTGTATCGAATTTTTCAAAGAAGCCATGCCGAAGTCCTCAACTCGACAGAGAAGTATATGCACGCTAGCCCAACACTTAATGGCTCAGCTACCCTCCTTACAGGAGCCATGCGTAGTTAGGGTGGCGCTTAAAGAAAGATATCAGTACGAGTTTGACTGAAGGGACACCAAGCTTTGGGTGACTGGACATGCCTCTGTGAGGTGAATTTTCCTGAGTATATAGACTTAGTTTTAGTTTTTGTAAAGGATCGATGGTTGAGCAAAGCTCCCGATTGTAAATTTTTGATGAAGCATTGGTCGCTCTGGTAAATATAGAAGGCATTTGAGACTTCTTACCTTATGGATGTCAGCTTCTTTTCCATTTCTTTGTTTACTGTGTTAGAACAAATCAGAATTGGAGGATCTAGTCGAGTTGTGACTGTTATAGGATGATGTATGTTGGATCACTGTAATAGTCACATTGTTTCTAATCAGTTCTTGTGATGTTCTATGCGTTGAAATGACTTGGAATTGAAGGATTCAGTCGAGTCACCCCTCAGCTCCTTGAAGCTCTGGACCAAGAGGATCTTGGCTTTCGAGTTTTTCGTCCTCAATCTTCCGAAGGCCTGTTGCCTGAGGTAGTCTTGCTCACCCTTCTCACAAGTCTTCCTTCTTCCACCCTTTAAGCATTTACTGACATAAGTTGGATCAAGACCTCCCTTGCTTTCTACACATCAGGCCCGGTTTACCGAGTTGAAGCTATATTTTCTTGAGTCTTTACCCATCTGATCACCCCATTAAACAAATCGTGACATAAAACTGATGGGCGTTGGGCTGTTCTCCTGCAAGCAATCTAGGAGTGACTTCTGACACTAACATTTCTGGCACCGTTTCCGAGGACGAAGTTGAAGATTTTCCCTGGGCAGAACGACATTGAGCCTCTGATTCTGAAGGTGCATCAGACATCAGAGCCCTTCAAGATTGCTAGTGTGCACCTGGTGACTCCACTGTGGTGACTCCATTGTTTCCACTTCACTGTTTCAGCTGTGGCTACTGTCAACACACCTGAAAGATGACCCAGAGGAGCTTTCTCGAGAAGGTTTCAGCAGCTGCTTTCTCAGCCTTAGAAGCTTCTTGGGATAACAACAATGTTAGGATCTGGCCTTTGATGGTGAACAAGGACCAGACACATTCGAAGCTGTGTATCTTTCACCTGTTTACTCTAGGATTCAAGGATCGATTGGCAACTGCTCCTGATCCTTGAATCATGGAGTCACCAGGTGAAATATGCACAGGTTAGAACAACACAGGTTCGATATGGAGAAAATCCTTGCTCGCAGGTTCGCTCCTTTTAATTTTTCTGCTATTCCTAGTTTTCCTAATGTTGTCCCCTCTCTGAATGAGTGGGGCGATTATTTTCCCATATTTGGAAGATGTGAAGAGGAAAACCCTACTCGGCACCTCAGGGAGTTTCATGAACTCATGCGTCAGTGGGAGATACATCATGAGGATGTATTACTGAATATGTTCATGTTCTCGTTAGCAGGGGATGCACGTAAATGGTATCATTCTTTACCCCCTGCTAGCATTTCTTCACTCTCAGAGTTTCATGCAGCTTTCATTGCCTATTGTCAGGAGTTTTATCCCTCCGAGTTGATTTGTCATAACTTTGGTTAGGGATACCACAACTCTGTACAAAATGAAGCTATTTCTGACATAGGCTGTGAGGATGATCCTGATGACCTGGATCGGAAATCATTCCTTTCTCCTCCCCATTCGTCTTCATCAGAGGAGTGTTACGGAAGTGATGAAAATCCCAGGGAGGAAGAAGACACCCTGAGTGAGCTGAGGGAACAGGTGAAGTATCTCTCTGCTCAATTAGAAAGGTTGAAATATGAAGACTGTGCAGAGGATCTTCCAGTCTTCGAGGCAGATGTTCTAGATGGCTCTTTCGAGGAGATTATTGAAGATTTTGTAAACGCATTAACTTCTGCCCCCGATGAGCTTGCTGTCTTAGATCAATACGATGAAGAGGTAGTTGTGGAAGAGGATTGTTCTCTTTTCATTCACAATATTTCCCATGATGTGTTTACATTTGTGGTCGAAACGGAGGAGCGGGGGATAGTTCCATTTTTGCAAATTAGAGAAGCTCTTTTCCCCCCCGACTTTGATAATTAGTTGGAAGAGGAGCAACAGAACCCCACATCACCTTTTGCTGATCAGAATGGCCAAAATTTTTATGATAGCTATGAATCATGTTCTGAGTTGGAAACACAGGACTTCCAAGAGAAGAGCTTTCCCACAGGTCCTGTTTATGACGATTATGAATCTGACCCAGAAGAGAGCCAAGAAGAGGAAAAAGAACCAGAGGAGCAGTCTGCCCTTTATTCAGAACCAGTCAGTGAGCAGCCACCACCTGAGATCAACGAGCCCACTTCAGTTATTCACTCGCCTGTGCTTATCATTGATATTCGACCGCATGTGAACAACTGTGTAGCAGAAGAGGCTGCTTGTCGCCAATTTTCCGAAATTCGCCGCTCATTCTATGACCCTGTCAGCGAATACATGGAGTGGCATTTCCTTTATGCCTTGGAGCCACCCTATTCCATATCAAATTCACCTTGTGAGGAGAAGTTGAAGAGTGTAGACGTTCTACTGTCACGGTTACACTATCTGCTGGTGATCATCGACAGAAGGAAGGAGCTTCTATCCAGGAAGCTGCTTGAATGGCTATGGTGGAAGTTTTATTTCACCTAGCCCATGTAAAATATTTTATTAGCATTAGGACTGTATATAAATAATCTCGTTTGAGCATGTAGCTTTATTTTGTTACTTTTATTTTTCGGCTTATATTTTCAGCAGTGGGATGTTTTGAGCCTGACTCCATAGCCCAACAGCAAGGCACTGAAGCTGTGGAATGAGTTCTTAGAGAATCACAGGGATGAATCTATCCCCCATGGAGCCTAATGTTAGTGACGTTACTTGTCTTCAGCATCAGGACATCCAGGTCTGCAGGTTGCACGAGGAGCGCCCAAGTGCAGCGCATAGAAAAAGTCCTTTTCGGACTTAAAATCAAGCGAGTGGGGAAGATTATAGTGTCAACGGTCTAGATCCATCCATATAAGCAGATCAGTGGTTGGCGGGAAATCGTGAATCGGAAGTCGCGCCGAAGTTAATACCATAGATCGCGCCCATATTGTGCGCAGGGGAGACTAGCGACCATCCATCTAGAGGACGCGTGGCGTGAGATCTAGTCGTGTCGGCGTTTCGGCATTCGGGTGTTCAAGGGGTGAGAGTTTCATGTTGTTCTACATCTCGAAACCCTGAACCCCGATAGCGCCAGAAGCGCCGAAAGCAGGGCTCACGGTATCACGAAACCTTATCAACCTCCATCCAAAGGGGACACATGGAGGTAAACTGAGCCATCTTAGCATTTCGCCCATCGCGATTTCAAATTGCAGGAATAGCTCCTTCCCATTCGCGAACGCCGAAAGCACCTTGGGAATAAGCATGTGGTCACAACCCGTGGTTACTTGGGGAAAGAAAGGAGCTGTGTAAAGAAGGCCAAAGGCACCGAGTTCAGTTACAGAGGGGATTATCGCGATGTCCAAGTGCCATCGGGTCTGATCTCAAAATTGTTTCTTGCTTGGAGTAAATGATGGCAGGAGCGGGTGGTTGAAACCTCCTTTCATTCATTAAGTATAGGGAACAGAGGGTTTGGCAAGCGGTCTTCTCGAAGAGGCCCTGTGTATCGAATTTTTAAAAGAAGCCATGCCGAAGTCCTTGACTCGACAGAGAAGTCTACACACGCTAGCCCAACACTTAATGGCTCAACTACCCTCCTTACAGGAGCCATGCGTAGTTAGGGTGGTGCTTAAAGAAAGATATCAGTATGAGTTTGACTGAAGGGACACCAAGCTTTGGGTGACTGGACATGCCTCTGTGAGGTGAATTTTCCTGAGTATATAGACTCAGTTTTAGTTTTTGTAAAGGATTGATGGTTGAGCAAAGCTCCCGATTGTAAAGTTTTGATGAAGCACTGGTCGCTCTGGTAAATATAGAAGGAATTTGAGACTTCTTACCTTATGGATGTCAACTTCTTTTCCATTTCTTTGTTTACTATGTTAGAACAACTCGGAATTGGAGGATCCAGTCGAGTTGCGCTGTTGTAGGATGATGTAGGTTGGATCACTGCAACAGTCTCAACGTTTCTAATCAGTTCTTGTGTTTTCTCAGCGCTGGAATGGCTCAGAATTGGAGGATCCAGTCGAGTCACCCCTCATCTCTTTGAAACTTTGGACCAAGAGGATCTTGGCTTTCGAGTTTTTCTTCTTCAAGCTTCTGAAGGCCTGTTGCCCGAGGCTGTCTTGCTCACCCTTCTCACAAGTCTTCCATCTACCACCCTTTAATTGACTTACTGACAGAAGTTGGATCAAGACCTGCCTTGCTTTCTACATACAAGGCCCAGTTTCCTGTGTTAAAGCTATATTTTCTTGAGTCTTTATCCATCTGATCGCCCCATTAAACAAATCGTGACATAAAACTGATGGTCGTTGGGCTCTTCTCCTGCAAGCAATCCAGGAGTGACTTCTGATGCTAACATTTATGGTGCCGCTGCCGGGGACGAAGTTGAATATTTTCCCTGGGCAGAACGACATTGAGCCTCTGATTCTGAAAGTGCATCAGACATTAGAGCCCTTCAAGATTGCTACTGTGCACCTGGAAACTAAACTGTGGTGAATCCATTGTTTCCACTTCACTGTTTCAGCTGTGGCTACTGTCGGCACACCTGAAAGCTGACCTAGAGGAGCTTTCTTGAGAAGGTTTCAGTAGCTTCTTTCTCAGCTTGAGAAGCTTCCCGGGATAACAACAACGTTAGGATATGGCCTTTGATGGTGAACAAGGACCAGACACATTCGAAGCTGTGTATCTTTCACCTGTTTACTCCAGGATTCAAGGATCGATTGGTGACTGCTCTTGATCCTTGAATCATGGAGTTTTCAGGTGAAAGATGCACAGGTTAGAACAACACAGGTTCGATATGGAAAAAAATCCTTGCTCGCAGGTTCGCTCCTTTTAATTTTTCTGCTATTCCTGGTTTTCCTAATGTTGTCCCCTCTCCGAATGAGTGGGGCGATTATTTGCCCATATTTAGAAGATGTGAAGAGGACAACCCTACTCGGCACCTCAGGGAGTTTCATGAACTCATGCGTCAGTGGGAGATACATCATGAGGATGTATTACTGAAGATGTTCATGTTCTCGTTAGCAGGGGATGCACGTAAATGGTATCATTCCTTACCCCCTGCTAGCATTTCTTCACTCTCAGAGTTTCATGCAGCTTTCATTGCCTATTGTCAGGAGTTTTATCCCTCCGAGTTGATTTGTCATAACTGTGGTGAGGGATACCACAAATCTGTACAAAATGAAGCTATTTATGACATAGGCTGTGAGGATGATCCTGATGACTTGGATCAGAAATCATTCCTTTCTCCTCCCCATTCGTCTGCATCAGAGGAGTGTTATGGAAGTGATGAAAATCCCAGGGAGGAAGAAGACACCCTGAGCGAGCTGAGGGAACAGGTGAAGTATCTCTTTGCTCAATTAGAAAGGTTGAAATCTGAAGACTGTGCAGAGGATATTCCAGTCTTCGAGGTAGCTGTTCTAGATGGCTCTTTCAAGGAGATTATTGAAGATTTTGTAAACGCATTAAATTCTGCCCCCGATGAGCTTGCTGTCTTAGATCAATACGATGAAGAGGTAGTTGTGGAAGAGGATTGTTCTCTTTTCCTTCACGAGATTTCCCATGATGTGTTTACATTTGGGGTCGAAACGGAAGAGCGGGGGATAGTTCCTTTTATGCAAATTAGAGAAGCTCTTTTCCCCCCCGACTTTGATGATTATCTGGAAGAGGAGCAACAGAACCCCACATCACCTTTTGCTGATCAGAACGGCCAGCCTTTTTATGACAGCTATGAATCATATTCTGAGCTGGAAACGCAGGACTTCCAAGAGTAGAGCTTTCCCACAGGTCCTGTTTATGACGATTATGAATCTGACCCGGAAGAGATCCAAGAAGAGGAAAAAGAACCAGAGGAGCAGTCTTCCCTTTATTCAGAACCAGTCAGTGAGAAGCCACCACCTGATATCAATGAGCCCACTTTAGTTATTCACCCGCCTGTTCTTATCAGAGATATTCGGCCGCATGTGAACAACTGTGTAGCAGAAGAGGCCGCCTGTCACCAATTTTCCGAAATTCGCCGCTCATTCTATGACCCTGTCAGCGAATACATGGAGTGGCATGTCCTTTATGCCTTGGAGCCACCCTATTCCATATCAACTTCACCCAGTGAGGAGAAGTTGAAGAGTGTAGCCGTTCTGCTGTCACGGTTACACTATCTGCTAGTGATCATCGACAGAAGGAAGGAGCTTCTATCTAGGAAGTTGCTTGAATGGCTATGGTGGAAGTTTTCTTTCACCTAGCCCATGTAAAATATTTTATTAGCATTAGGACTGTATATAAATAAGCTCCTTTGAGCATGTAGCTTTATTTTGTTACTTTTATTTTTCGGCCTATATTTTCAGCAGCGGGATGTTTTGAGCCTGACTCCATAGCCCAACAGCTAGGCACTGAAGCTGCGGAATGAGTTCTTAGAGCATCACAGGAATGACTCTATCCCCCATGGAGCCTAATGTTAGCGACATTACTTTTCTTCGACATCAGGACATCCAGGTCTGCAGGTTGCACGAGGAGCGCCCAAGTGCAGTGCGCAGAAAAAGTCATTTTCAGACTTAAAATCAAGTGAGCGGGCAGGATTATAGTGTCAACGGTCCGGATCCATCCATATAAGCATATCAGTGGTTGGCGGGAAATCGTGAATCAGAAGTCGCGCCGAAGTTAATACCATAGATCGCGCCCATATTTTGCGCAGGGGAGACTAGCGGCCGTCCATCCAGAGGACGCGTGGTGTGAGATCTAGTCGTGTCGGCGTTTCGGCATTCGGGTGTTCGAGGGGTGAGAGTTTCATGTTGTTCTACATCTCGAAACCCCGAACCCTGATAGCGCCGGAAGCGCCGAAATCAAGGCTCACGGTATCACGAAACCTTATCAACCGTCCATCCAAAGGGGACACATGGCGGCAAATTGAGCCATCTCGGCGTTTCGCCCATCGCGATTTCAAATTGCAGGAATAGCTCCCTCCCATTCGCGAACGTCGAAAGCGCCTTGGGAATAAGCACGTGGTCAAATCCCGTGGTTACTTTGGGAAAGAAAGGAGCTGTGTAAAGAAGGCCAAAGGCGCCGAGTTCAGTTACAGAGGGGATTATCGCGATGTCCAAGCGCCATCGGGTCCGATCTCAAAATTGTTTCTCGCTTGGAGTAAATGATGGCAGGAACAGGTGGTTGAAACCTCCTTTCATTCATTAAGTATAGGGAATCGAGGGTTTGGCAAGCGGTCTTCTCGAAGAGGCCCTGTGTATCGAATTTTTCAAAGAAGCCATGTCGAAGTCCTCGACTCGACAGAGAAGTCTGCGCACGCTAGCCCAGCACTTAATGGCTCATCTACCCTCCTTACAGGAGCCATGCGTAGTTAGGGTGGCACTTAAATAAAGATATCAGTGCGATTTTGACTGAAGGGACACCAAGCTTTGGGTGACTGGACACGCCTTTGTGAGGTGAATTTTCCTAAGTATATAGACTCAGTTTTAGTTTTTGTAAAGGATCGATGGTTGAGCAAAGCTCCAAATTGTAAAGTTTTGATGAAGCATTGGTTGCTTTGGTAAATATAGAAGGCATTTGAGACTTCTTACCTTATGGATGTCAGCTTCTTTTCCATTTCTTTGTTTACTATGTTAGAACAACTCGGAATTAGAGGATCCAGTCGAGTTGTGACTGTTATAGGATGATGTAGGTTGGATCACTGTAATTGTCACATTGTTTCTAATCGGTTCTTGTGATTTTCTCAGCGTTGAAATGACTTGGAATTGAAGGATTCAGTTGAGTCACCCCTCAGCTCCTTGAAGCTCTGGACCAAGAGGATCTTGGCTTCCGAGTTTTTCGTCCTCAAGCTTCCGAAGGCCTGTTGCCTGAGGTAGTCTTGCTCACCCTTCTCACAATTATTCCTTCTTCCACCCTTTAATCATTTACTGACAGAAGTTGGATCAAGACCTCCCTTGATTTCTACACATCAGGCCCAGTTTACCGAGTTAAAGCTATATTTTCTTGAGTCTTTACCCATCTGATCACCCCATTAAACAAATCATGACATAAAACTGATGGGCGTTGGTCTCTGCTCCTGCAAGCAATCCAGGAGTGACTTCTGACGCTAACAGGCATAAAGAAGAAGATTGATGACTATACCAGTGAGAGTAGGGCCAACACAACATGCTTTTTCCAAGCATTCTTGGGTGAAATCATGAAGATGGGTTACACTTTTGCTTGTTTTATGAGAAAAAAAAACTATATTTTCACAAGTTATTTAAATTCCGACATACAAAAGTATTTTTTATTTATTTAGAATTTCACTTTACAGTAAAAACAAAACTTGTGAAGAATTGTGTTAGCTTTCCAATGACTATTTTTCAATTTTTTTTTATCACGATTTGGTATGTCAATTTGACAATTGTTTAACAATATGTTTCTTAAACATGA